>CM026400.1:6458763-6526263 GCA_014843695.1 Archivesica marissinica
TCGGCTTGCGCCTTCATCAGGTGTCTGCTATATAATTACATTATAATTCAACGTTTCGGCTTGCGCCTTCATCAGGTGTCTGCTATATAATTACATTATAGTTCAACGTTTCGGCTTGCGCCTTCATCAGGTGTCTGCTATATAATTACATTATAATTCAACGTTTCGGCTTGCGCCTTCATCAGGTGTCTGCTATATAATTACATTATAATTCAACGTTTCGGCTTGCGCCTTCATCAGGTGTCTGCTATATAATTACATTATAATTCAACGTTTCGGCTTGCGCCTTCATCAGGTGTCTGCTATATAATTACATTATAATTCAACGTTTCGGCTTGCGCCTTCATCAGGAATTAAAACAATAAAGAATACAACGGTCGTGACGTCTAAATAATAACGACGTCGCTTCATTTAGCGAAAAATTGCTGACAAGTTTTATATTAACCAAATACACCACTGGATAATGACTACACAATGCATTTTATTTGCTTTTTACGATGTAATGTTGCTCTACTCATGTGCATGTTTTAAATAATATGAAAAACATTTCGTACATGTTTCTGTTGTTTGGCAACATGTTTTTCCTTGACTGTCTCAATAAACTGTGTACACATGACACAATCTGCTGTCATTCAAATAACAGACGGTTCACTTCTGACAAATGCAACCCGGGTTTGATCCTCAGACTGTGTAAACTATGTGAGATGGTTAGATTGTTGGAGAAGGTGAGGTACTAACGTGTTTTCTTTCTATTTAGGAAGTGAATGTAGTGGGAACATTGAGCACCGTAAGTCAGTGTTGAGGAGAGGGTATGACGTACTAACGTGTTTTCTTTCTATTTAGGAAGTGAATGTAGTGGGAACATTGAGCACCGTAAGACAGTGTTGAGGAGAGGGTATGACGTACTAACTGTTTTCTTTCTATTTAGGAAGTGAATGTAGTGGGAACATTGAGCACCGTAATACAGTGTTGAGAGGGTATAACGTACTCGTTACTTACATGAAGCCTGATCCAGTCCTCGATTACCTATGCGGAAAGGAGACATTAATGTTTAAACAGTATCAGGACATCATGGTAAATGTTACAGACTCAATGATTTCATGGACACGGTACCAATCCCGATATCCTATATCCGATATCAAAATGAACTGTTTGCATGTAGAGATATCAAGTAGGTGTGCGGTATTGTTCATTACACAGACCCGGATCCCCGATATCCTATATCAAAATGAACTGTTTGCATGTAGAGATATCAAGTAGGTGTGCGGTACTGTTTATTACACAGACCCATATCCTTGATATCCTATATCAAAATGAACTACTTGCATGTAGAGATATCAAGTAAGTGTGCGGTAGTGTTCATTACACAGACCCATATCCTCGATATCCTACATTTATATTGTGTAGAGATATCAGGGTAAGTGTACAGTACTCGTTTCGCAATCGAGCTAAAATAAATTTGTATAAACTATAACATGGACCCAGAACCAATGCTTAATATCGTAAAACATCTTTACATTCATGTTGTGTACAGGGCTACAGTTTGACTTTCAAAATAAGGAGATCGTTTAACTCTGCACTGTTAATTAAAAATTTAAGATACATGGGGGTGGATGTTGTTGCAAAGTGTGTGTAATATTTCTAAGGAATTTTCTTGTCTTAAACAGTTTTGATATAATAATTAAACACTACCTACCTTAGCACCTACTGTAATTATCCAATTACATGGTGTCCGCCTCCATGGTCGAGTGGTTAAGGTCGCTGACTTGTATACCACTGTAAACTATCATCACTGATGGTCACGGGTTCGAGCCCCGTTCAGGCCGTGTCTCATTTATATGAAAAAGTTGGCAGTTTCTTACGGAGGTTGGTGCACCCAAGTACTGGTTAACCGCTGGAGCCTGCCCAGGAAAGGTGTTGTTAGGTAAACTGCCCGCCGGCGATATAGCCCAAAATGGTGCTGATGCAGGCGTAAAACCCGAAATATAACATAACCAATTACATGGCAGAGTCTCTTGTCAATATATCGATACATTTCCCCCCATCAATGACACCACTAGTGTACATGGGAGAAGTTTAAGGTGTACAAGGCAGAATATTAAGGTATTTTAGGTAGATGTTTAAGGTAAATGAGAGGGAGAAGTTTAATGTATACATGGGAGAATAGGGTCTATTGAGGGAGAATTTTAAGTTATACAAGTGAAAAATTAAATGTATATGAGGTAGAATCTTAAAATAAATGAGGGAGACGTTTAATTTATATGAGTGGGAATTTTAAGGTGTTCAAAGGAAACGTTTAAGGTACATGTATATGCGGGCTAAGATTTTGGTATGCAACAGAGGAGTTAATGGTACACAAGGGAGATGCAAGGGAGAAGTTTAGATATACAAAAATAAATGAGTGAGAAGTTTAATGTATGTGAAGGAGACGCTTAATGTAAATGAGGGAGACATTTAACGTATTCGATGGATAAGCTTGATGTATGTGAGGGAGAAGTTTTAGGTATATGAGGGAGAAGTTTTAGGTATATGAGGGAGAAGTATAAGGTATATGAGGGAGAAGTTTAAGACATGCAGGTGGTGGGGGGGGGTAGTTTAAAGAAATTACTATTTCCTTATCTCGTAATGTAAATCAACATCAATTGCAAATGTCTCCATATGTCATAATGCAAAGTGTGTCAATTGCAAATGTCTCCATATGTCATAATGCAAAGTGGGTCAATTGCAAATTTCTCCATATGTCTATCAAAGTGTGTCAATTGCAAATGTCTCCATATGTCATAATGCAAAGTGTGTCAATTGCAAATGTCTCCATATGTCATAATGCAAAGTGTGTCAATTGCAAATGTCTCCATATGTCATAATGCAAAGTGTGTCAATTGCAAATGTCTCCATATGTCATAATGCAAAGTGTGTCAATTGCAAATGTCTCCATATGTCATAATGCAAAGTGTGTCAATTGCAAATGTCTCCATATGTCATAATGCAAAGTGCATCAATTGCAAATGTCTCCATATGTCATAATGCAAAGTGCATCAATTGCAAATGTCTCCATATGTCATAATACAAAGTGTGTCGATTGCAAATGTCTCCATATGTCATAATGCAAAGTGTGTCGATTGCAAATGTCTCCATAGGTCATAATGCAAATTTTATTCAGCGTCTTAATCTTTGTCAGTAAGTGACAGTTCAGGGTTCCCGCTGGCGGTCGCCAAAGGCGCCACATGTTTTGTCAAATTCATGGCTTCAAATATTTATTTGTGAACTATATGGCTCTTTGTTGGCTGCAAGATTTTTTAAATGGCTCCAGTGTTTTTCAATTGGCGAAAGAAATGGCGCAGACAAACATTCAGACAGAGGGAACCCTGTCGGACTCTTCCATTTGAAAACTTAATCAACGCCAATTTAAATCATTTAGGAACTACAGCTTACATCCGATAAAAACCGAGAACTACTCAAGAAGATCCAATCGAGGGACGAAACCAGTTATAAAATATTCAAAGATGCCCTAACGAGTACAGGACAGACATTACTCGTACGGTACTTAGAATGCATTGAAAAGAAGGAAGATACAGAAGACCTAGAGAAAGAGTTGAAAGGTATGAAACAACCAGTACAAATTGAAAGACAAGACAAGATAGTACATTGTGCTCCATGTTGTCCTTGTGTATCATGTATATACATGTATAGCAGCATGCATCCCGTGTATAGCAGCATACATCCCATGTATATACATGTATAGCAGCATACATCCCATGTATATACATGTATAGCAGCATACATCCCATGTATATACATGTATAGCAGCATACATCCCATGTATATACATGTATAGCAGCATACATCCCATGTATATACATGTACAGCAGCATACATCCCATGTATATACATGTATAGCAGCATACATCCCATGTATATACATGTATAGCAGCATACATCCCATGTATATACATGTATAGCAGCATACATCCCATGTATATACATGTATAGCAGCATACATCCCATGTATATACATGTATTCAGCAGCATACATCCCATGTATATACATGTACAGCAGCATACATCCCATGTATATACATGTATAGCAGCATACATCCCATGTATATACATGTACAGCAGCATACATCCCATGTATATACATGTATAGCAGCATACATCCCATGTATATACATGTATAGCAGCATACATCCCATGTATATACATGTATAGCAGCATACATCCCATGTATATACATGTATAGCAGCATACATCCCATGTATATACATGTATAGCAGCATACATCCCATGTATATACATGTATAGCAGCATACATCCCATGTATATACATGTAAGCAGCATACATCCCATGTATATACATGTACAGCAGCATACATCCCATGTATATACATGTATAGCAGCATACATCCCATGTATATACATGTATAGCAGCATACATCCCATGTATATACATGTATAACAGCATACATCCCATGTATATACATGTATAGCAGCATACAACCCATGTATATACATGTATAGCAGCATACATCCCATGTATATACATGTAAGCAGCATACATCCCATGTATATACATGTATAGCAGCATACACCCCATGTATATACATGTATAGCAGCATACATCCCATGTATATACATGTATAGCAGCATACATCCCATGTATATACATGTATAGCAGCATACATCCCATGTATAGCAGCATACATCTCATGTATATACATGTATAGCAGCATACATCCCATGTATATACATGTATAGCAGCATACACCCCATGTATATACATGTATAGCAGCATACATCCCATGTATATACATGTACAGCAGCATACATCCCATGTATATACATGTATAGCAGCATACATCCCATGTATATACATGTATAGCAGCATACATCCCTAGTAATTAGATAAATGGCTACATTCAGTTATAATGCATGGGCAAAGAGTTACCTTTCATAATTGGCATGTCTGGATTAGATGGGTGATTTTGTGTTGAAAATACACAAGTTATTGCTAAAGAGGGGGTTCCAGATTAGAGGGTTTTTTATTACAATGAAAATAGAAGGGAACAATTTGGAACCGGAGAAAAGTTATATATCTATACAACTAAAAGCAGCACTGCACTATATCGTAATAAAGGATGTTTTTTGGTAAAATATAAATACTAATGTATGTGTGTTAACAAAAATCGAAATAGTCGTTCAGAAACGATAAAAATCCAATAAATATACAGTACACCGTCGTATGCGCGAATTGTTTATCAACAAACGGAATGTAAACATGCACATCGCGCATGCGTGAAACAACAGCAGATGTAGAAACGCACGTTGGAATGTCAACATATTTTGAACATGTAATACTATCTATCTATCTTCCTCTAATATCGAATCCCTCGTGGGGATGTAGACATGTCCTTAAAAGACTTTAAGATAACAGAGGTATGAATCAACATCTGAAGTAATTCAATTACAATAGACAATGTGGGACAAATAAGGAGGATGCATTCTGAATGTAAACAAGTGCGGACGATGCGTTCCGATTGTAAACAAGTGCGTGACCGACCGACTCGGAATGTCCTACTTTCGGTTTCGACTTTGTTTTATCGCAAAAACATACTGTTTACTAATTGAACATAATTATACAAATTATAATGTAAGAATGTGTAGCAACATTGCTACCCATACGTAAAAATTGAAGTGTTCAACAAGGTTCATTCTATGTCAGAATTTTTGGGAGAAATGAGAAAGCGCGTGATCGCTTCCTTAAATGGTGTTCTTTAATATACTTCTGCAAGATAGGGTTAAATTCACAGTACAATCATTAAATACAACAGTTGAATAGAAGGAGTGCTTTATAATGGGCAACATTTTGTTTGAAAATTGTAAAAAAAAAAAAAATTATTAGGGAGAAGTGGGGCCCCCAGAGGGCGAAGTCAGGGTCCCTAGGGCGACAATTTTGCCCACATCGCCCTCTAGAATGAAACCTGGTTCAAATGTCTTTATTTCATACGATATAATATTAAATATTTAATAGAATTATAATTTTAATGTGTTAAGATACTTGGGTGCAAAACTAAATATTTATTGTGTTCTATGAGTCCGCCTCCGTGGTCGAGTGGTTAAGGTTGCTGACTTGTATGCCACTGTAACCTATCATCACTGATGGTCACGGGTTCGAGCCCCGCTCAGGCCGTGTCTCATTTATATGAAAAAGTTGGCAGTTTCTTACGGAGGTTGGTGCACCCAAGTACTGGTTAACTGTTAGAGCCTGCCCAGGAAAGGTGTTCTTCGGTAAACTGCCTGCCGGCGATATAGCCCAAAATGGTGCTGATGCAGGCGTAAAACCCGAAATATAAATATAACATATTATGTTCTATGCAATCATTGTTAAAATCTTAATTCATTGAAGTAATTTAACTTTTAAATGCCAGCACAGAGGACCACAATGGAAATAAGAGTTCTCTTTTTTGTTATCCTCGGTGTTGGTGTGCATGCCAGGGTTATATGTTATATTTCGGGTTTTACGTCTGCATCAGCACCATATCGGGCTATATCGACGGCGGGCAGTTTACCTGACAACACCTTTCCTGGGCAGGCTCCAGCGGTTAACCAGTACTTGGGTGCACCAATCTCCGTAAGAAACTGCCAACTTTTTCATATAAATGGACACGGCCTGAGCGGGGTTCGAACCCGTGACCATCAGTGATGTTAGGTTACAGTGGTATACAAAGTCAGCAACCTTAACCACTCGACCACGGAGGTGGACATGCCAGGGTATATTTATTCTCATGTATATATTTTTCTTTATATACTGTACTTGTTGTGTTAGATGTCCATGTATGCATTCCTTGCCGAAATATATCTATCTATCTATGTATTGATATGTTTCAGAATAGGCTGTAACAATGTGCAGGGATCATTCTAGAGGGCGATGTGGGCGAAGTTGTCGCCCTAGTGACACGGACTTCGCCCTCTGTGGGGCCCCACTTCTCTGTTAAAAAAAAAAAAATTAACAAAAAAATAAATAATTTTTTTTTTTTTTTTTTACCATTTTCAAACAAAATGTTGTCTAGTAAGATACACTGGCCCTCCTTCTATTCAAATGTTGTATTTAATGGTTGTACTGTGAATTTTAATTTAACCCTATTTTGCAGAAGTATATTAAAGAACACCACTTAAGGAAGCGATCACGCGCTTTCTCACTTCTCCCAAAAATTCTGACCAAGAATGAACCCTGAATGTGACTTGACTGCATATACATTTTTAGGTGAGAGAGACAATCTGATTGGATATTACTCAGAGTACTATGTGAAGACTGAACTGTCACCATTGATGCCTGAAGTACAATTCCATGTTGACGAATTGTATGTACCGCACAAAATGGTAATAGTAGCAAAACAAAACACAAAACAAGATGATAAAAATGAGGAGAAAAAGGAGGTAAAAACATTTCGGGATATATTCTATGATAATGGCTGTCTACTTAGCACTGTATTCCTAAGTGCCGATCCTGGTGTAGGTAAGACTACTTTTTGTAGAAGACTTTTATCTGTTTGGTGTAGGGCACATACTGGTAAACAAAAAAATGAAAGTGATTGTGACACTGATACTACTGGTGAGAAATGTGGCGAGGATATTGATGAAGAGAATGTAAATACAATGAAATTGTTTGACTTCCTGTTTTTTGTCTCGCTCAGGCATACATCTGACGAAGCCTTTATCGAAGACATGATTATAAATCAGCTGAATATTGACAAAGATTCAGTCGATCATATTTTGGGTTCAGCACAGTACAAATGTCTTGTAGTTTTGGATGGGTTAGATGAGTGGTCCCCACCTACAAACATACAATATCAACCGAGAGATCTAAAAGGCTTGCCGAGAACAAAGCGTACACGAGTATTTAATAGTCTATATACAACTCGTCCATGGAAGTTGGTTGAAATTCCACAGGCTAGCAATCGCAGGGAAATCAAAATAACTGGTGTACAAAGTAAAGATTGTACAAAACTGGTAGAGTTGTTTCTAATGCACTCACGATATTCTGATTCTGTTGAGACCCTTAGACGGAAGTTCATAAGTGAAATTGATAGCAACAACCTCATTGACCTTTCTATGATACCTCTTGTCCTGAAACTACTGCTGTGCCATTGGTTAGAGACTAAATCTCTCAAACCATCCACATGTCAGTTATATGGTGATGTCATAGAGCTGATGATCGAACATGCCCGGATAAGAAATGAAGATGATGTTAAATTGAAGGATGAAATAACATTATTACTCAGCCAAACTGTCAAATCGAATCAATTGCCCAGCTGTTTGCCAGAACAATTGAATAGTTATTCTGCCATATTGCTCAATGTGGGAAGACTATCATTTTATGCACTATTTTCTGACACGAACAAGGCAAAATTGATATTTCGCGACCAGGATTTGAAAAAGTATGACCTTGAATTGAAACTCTGTTCAAAATTGGGAATTCTGTCACAGAGACCCAATCTGGGGAACTCCCTGATATATCGTGAAAGAACAATCACATTTCTCCACAAGTCTTTCCAAGAGTTTTATGCAGCTCTGTATATTTCACATATGTCGGAAGAATGTTTGACACAGATCAAGGACAAATGCACAGATTGCGTTTCCATGTTACAGCTGTCAAATGTTTTTCAGTTTCTCGGTGGAATGAATCCACAATGCATGACAAAAGTACACGAGCAGATTGGAGAGTTACTGATTGGAGAGTTACCACAAAATGACAGTATTCAGAACTTAATATCAGATATGATACTGAACAGTGCCGTAGAAAGCCTGAGCTCTAATCACACTGATTTTACAATAAAGATAAGATTTCTAGTCATCTCCACGATGAGATATTTAAAATGCATGGACTATATATGCTTGGACTACATTAGAGACATTTTGCTTCGTAGTGTCAAGCCTACCCACACACATATAACACATCTCCTCACTGACACTCCTCATATCAGGAATGTTACACTGGAGAATGTACACTGTAAGGCAGACAGTGAGTGTGGATGTGTGACATCTACTAGTGACCAAGTAGGTGGTGAACAATCTTTGTTAGAAACACGCACTGGGAATATGGCAATATGTGTATCACACATGACAGAGTGTAGGATCACTATGGGAAGTGGAATGTTTAACCATATCCATAGTTACCCTGAACTACAAGTACTGTATCTGTCACATATAGAGCTTACCCACACACAGATAACACATCTCCTCACTGACACTCCTCATATCAGGGAGGTTACACTGAAGAATGTACACTGTAAGGCAGACAGTGAGTGTGGATGTCCGGCATCTACTAGTGACCAAGTAGGTGGTGAACAATCTTCGTTAGAAACACGCACTGGGAATATGGCAATATGTGTATCACACATGACAGACTGTAGGATCTATGGAGGAAGTGGAATGTTTAACCATATCCATAGTTACCCTGAACTACAAGTACTGGATCTGTCAGATATAGAGCTTACCCACACACAGATAACACATCTCCTCACTGACACTCCTCAGGTTACACTGAAGAATGTACACTGTAAGGCAGACAGTGAGTGTGGATGTGTGACATCTACTAGTGACCAAGTAGGTGGTGAACAATCTTCGTTAGAAATACGCACTGGGAATATGGCAATATGTGTATCACACATGACAGAGTGTACGATCAATGGAGGAAGCCAAGCATTGTCTCATATTGGTGATACTAGGAGTTTACAGATATTTCAAAGTAGCAATATACAAGAGACTGACATTGCTGTTTCACTACGATTACTGAAGAGCAGCTTGTGTCTGAAGCAGGTTATGTTTCGTGTCGATGGATTCCAATTTGCAAGGAAGTTTGCACTTGGTGAATATGTAATTGACCCCCCAAACTTGTATCACAACTCAGATAATCCAATTATATTGTCACAGGAGACACTATGCACTATATTGCACGGATTGTCAGAATCACACGGGGTAAAACTAATATTTTACTGTAGCAAAATCTCATCTGTAGATGCTAATACTGCCAGAGATATTGTGACAGCACATGGCAAATTTGAAATCCTGCACTTTGGCAATCCACATGATGGGCACATATTTTGTATGACACTTAAAGTTCATTAAAAGTAAACAAGAAATTGTGTAAGCAGTATCAACACCAAGATCAGTACATGGTATCATAGTGCTGGATCTAGTATAGGGTATCATAGTGCAGGGTCTAGTACAGTGTATCATAGTGCTGGATCTAGTACAGTATATCATAGTGCTGGATCTAGTATAGGGTATCATAGTGCTGGATCTAGAACAGTATATCACAGTGCAGGATCTAGTACAGTATATCATAGTGCAGGATCTAGTACAGTATATCATAGTGCAGGATCTATTACAGTATATCATAGTGCTGGATCTAGTACAGTATATCATAGTGCATGATCTAGTACAGTATATCATAGTGCTGGATCTAGTACAGTATATCATAGAGCAGGATCTAGTACAGTATATCATATTGTTGGATCTAGTACTTGGTATCATAGTGCAGGATCTAGTACAGTGTATCATAGCACATGATCTATTACAGTGTATCATAGCGCATGATCTAGTATAGTATATCATAGTGCATGATCTAGTACAGTATATCATAGTGCAGGGTCTAGTACAGTATACCATAGTGCTGGATCTAGTACAGTATATCATAGTGCTGGATATATTACAGTGTATCATAGTGCAGGATCTAGTACAGTATGTCATAGTGCTGGATCTAGTACAGTATATAATAGTGCAGGATCTAGTACAGTATATCATAGTGCAGGATCTAGTACAGTATATCATAGTGCAGGATCTAGTACAGTGTATCATAGTGCTGGATCTAGTACATGGTATCATAGTGCAGGATCTAGTACAGTGTATCATAGCACATGATCTAGTACAGTGTATCATAGTGCAGGATCTAGTACAGTATATCATAGTGCTGGATCTAGTACAGTATATCATAATGCTGGATCTAGTACAGTGTATCATAGCGCAGGATCTAGTACAGTGTATCATAGCGCAGGATCTAGTACAGTATAGCATAGTGCTGGATCTAGTACAGTGTATCATAGCGCAGGATCTAGTACAGTATATCATAATGCTGAATCTTCAATATCTGATTTGTTCTACAGAAATATGCACAAATCCGAGTCTACAGTTCACAAACATAATTATGTATTATGTACGTGCAAGTTTATTGAATCTGCCGTGGTGTAGACGGGTACCAGATCACCTTCATGCAGTGTTCAAAGTTCTCTAAACAAACGTACATCAGGATGTCAAAGCTTTCATTGTATTTCATTCTTCAGTTTTCTAGTTCTAACAAACGTACAACACGATATCAAAGAGTTCATTCCACATTGATCTGAGCTAAGAACGTGCTATGTGAATATGTTGGAACAGCTTAAAGTGACTCCATATCGTATGCTTTCCCCCAATGAATGATAAAAGTTTTCTCAGTGAAAGAAAACTGCATCTTACATCGCTTTGAAACAGTGAATGATAGCATGTTCTCATCCACTGGTTACGTTTCGTATTCCAGCACGGTTTTGTGTTTTAGCTATTTTATGACTATCATGAACAGTTAATTATAAAGTAATATATTCTAATGATTGTTATCTGTAGTTTTTAATTTTGACAGCAGCAAACAGAAACTAACTTGAAAATTATACAGGTACTAAGAGAAGTGGTTGTGCGGTTGTGTCTCGTAGTGCAATGAGGCTCCAGACAGGGCAGTTAAAATGAATAAAATTTGAAAACAAATATTATATTAGCCCCAAAGTAATTGGAAATCATAAAAGAAAAAGAAGATTTGTGTTTATTAGTGGAAGATATGGTTTTATTTCATGAAATTTGTATTTCCGCGAGTGGAGGTAATATCGTATGGAATAAAAATATTATAAAATATGAAATTGTCCGTACAAGTAGCAATGCTCTACACACTTGTCCATTATAATTTGAATAATTATTTTCAGCCAGTAAGCAGTGTTTTTTATTAACCGTTTCTTTCATAGAGATTTATGTTAATATATGAATATATTTATATAACTGACCAGGCAAAATATATCAACGCCGGTTCCCAGGCTATTTGGAGCCATCATTTGGAAGGATAGCTATATATTACTGGTGCCCTCTTTATGTGGTCTTTGGGTTGTATAATAGAATATTAAGTGATTAATTTCGAAGGTAGCTCACGTAACAATATAACAATAGCACAATGATCTTTAACCCTTTCCTTCATAGAGATTTAGGTTGATATACTATTATATCTCCATACAAACGGCAGTCATTTAGCTATCATGCAGTGGATAAGTAGTCACCATATCTATCCCACCTCCATAGATATTACTGGGTCTACATAGAGATTTAGGTTGATATACTATTATATCTCCATACAAACAGCAGTCATTTAGCTATCATGCAGTGGATAAGTAGTCGCCATATCTATCCCACCTCCATAGATATTACTGGGACTTCATAGGGATTTAGGTTAATATACTATTATATCTCCATACAAACGGCAGTCATTTAGCTATCATGCAGTGGATAAGTAGTCACCATATCTATCCCACCTCCATAGATATTACTGGGACTTCATATGGATTTAGGTTAATATACTATTATATCTCCATACAAACGGCAGTCATTTAGCTACCATGCAGTGGATAAGTAGTCACCATATCTATCCCACCTCCATAGATAGTACTGGGACTACATAGAGATTTAGGTTAATATACTATTATATCTCCATACAAACAACAGCCATTTAGCTATCATGCAGTGGATAAGTAGTGGCCATGTCTATCCCACCTCCATGGATAGTACTGGGACTACATAGAGATGTAGGTTAATATACTACTATATCTCCATACAAACAACAGCCATTTAGCTATCATGCAGTGGATAAGTAGTGGCCATGTCTATCCCACCTCCATGGATAGTACTGGGACTACATAGAGATGTAGGTTAATATACTACTATATCTCCATACAAACGACAGTCATTTAGCTATCATGCAGTGGATAAGTAGTCACCATATCTATCCCACCTCCATAGATAGTACTGGGACTACATAGAGATTTAGGTTAATATACTATTATATCTCCATACAAACAACAGCCATTTAGCTATCATGCAGTGGATAAGTAGTGGCCATGTCTATCCCCACCTCCATAGATAGTACTGGGACTACATAGAGATGTAGGTTAATATACTACTATATCTCCATATAAACGACAGTCATTTAGCTATCGTGCAGTGGATAATTAGTGGCCATGTCTATCCCACCTCCATAGATATTACTGGGACTACATAGAGATATAGGTTAATATACTATTATATCTCCATACAAACGCCAGCCATTTAGCTATCATGCAGTGGATACGTAGTCACCGTATCTATCTCACCTCCATAGATATTACTGGGACTACATGAGATTCTGGCCTTTATTATGAACATTGGTTTGGATACTACATTGTCAATGTATGTCATATTGGTAATGGCGTCAAGAGGTGCTTCTATGAAGGAAAAGGTTAATGTATGTCGTATTGGTAATGACGTCAAGAGGTGCTTCTATGAGGGAAAGGGTTAATTCTAATGGCGTCAAGAGGTGCTTCTATGAGGGAAAGGGTTAATTCTAATGGTGTAAAGATGTGCTTCTAGGAGGGAAAGGGTTAATTCTAATGGTGTCAAGAGGTGCTTCTATGAGGGAAAGGGTTAATTCTAATGGTGTCAAGAGGTGCTTCTATGAGGGAAAGGGTAAATTCTAATGGCGTCAAGAGGTGCTTCTATGAGGGAAATGGTTAATTCTAATGGCGTCAAGAGGTGCTTCTATGAGGGAAAGGGTTAATTCTAATGGTGTCAAGAGGTGCTTCTATGAGGGAAAGGGTAAATTCTAATGGTGTCAAGAGGTGCTTCTATGAGGGAAAGGGTTAATTCTAATGGTGTCAAGAGGTGCTTCTATGAGGGAAAGGGTAAATTCTAATGGTGTCAAGAGGTGCTTCAATGAGGGAAAGGGTTAATTCTAATGGTGTCAAGAGGTGCTTCTATGAGGGAAAGGGTTAATTCTAATCGTGTCAAGAGGTGCTTCAATGAGGGAAAGGGTAATTAATCTAGCAAGCTGAAAGTGAATGTACAACTTTCCTATATCAGTTTTCCACGCCCTGCGTACATTTGGAACGCATCACTCTCTATCGGCAGAACAAACATCTTAGACTGCTGTTTCAATGTCCGCTGTTGCATCACGCATCTGTATTAAGCATTGTTTGCATAGGTTAGGCAATAAACCTGCATGGGGCTGTAATTTTTTTCATTTCTGCAAGAATATTTGGCTTTCTTTAAAGACACAGTCGTTGGAAATTATAATCTTTAAATATTTGCTACTTTTTACCAAAAATCTTTATTCCGATATAGTGTCGCTTAATGCTTGTCTTGTGGTATACATAGACCTGTGGTATTTACTGTTATATGACTGAGTGTGGGTATACATAGACCTGTGGTATTTACTGTTATATGACTGAGTGTGGGTATACATAGACCTGTGGTATTTACTGTTATATGACTGAGCGTGGGTATACATAGACCTGTGGTATTTACTGTTATATTACTGAGTGTGGGTATACATAGACCTGTGGTATTTACTGTGATAGAGAACAGTTTACGATATGTTCACAGGGGGTTGAGTGTGGGTGTAGTGTACATAGACCTGTGGTATTTACTGTTATAGAGAACAGTTTACGATATGTTCACAGGGGGTTGAGTGTGGGTGTAGTGTACATAGACCTGTGGTATTTACTGTTATAGAGAACAGTTTACGATATGTTCACAGGGGGTTGAGTGTGGGTGTAGTGTACATAGACCTGTGGTATTTACTGTTATAGAGAACAGTTTATGATATGTTCACAGGGGGTTGAGTGTGGGTATACATCGACCTGTGGTATTTACTGTTATAGAGAACAGTTTACGATATGTTCACAGGGGGTTGAGTGTGGGTGTAGTGTACATAGACCTGTGGTATTTACTGTTATAGAGAACAGTTTACGATATGTTCACAGGGGGTTGAGTGTGGGTGTAGTGTACATAGACCTGTGGTATTTACTGTTATAGAGAACAGTTTATGATATGTTCACAGGGGGTTGAGTGTGGGTATACATAGACCTGTGGTATTTACTGTTATAGAGAACAGTTTACGATATATTCACAGGGGGTTGAGTGTGGGTGTAGGGTACATAGACCTGTGGTATTTACTGTTAAAGAGAACAGTTTATAATATGTTCACAGGGGGTTGAGTGTGGGTATACATAGACCTGTGGTATTTACTGTTATAGAGAACAGTTTACGATATGTTCACAGGTGGTTGAGTGTGGTTGTAGTGTACATAGACCTGTGGTATTTACTGTGATAGAGAACATTTTATGATATGTTCACAGGGGGTTGAGTGTAGGTGTACAACAGTTTACGATATGTTTTATTTTTTATATCTTCATCAACATTGTGTTTTGTACATGATATAGTACAGATTATTTTGTCATCATCAACATTGTGTTTTGTACATGATATAGTACGGATTACTTTGTCATCATCAACATTGTGTTTTGTACATGATATAGTACAGATTATTTTGTCATCATCAACATTGTGTTTTGTACATGATATAGTACGGATTACTTTGTCAACATCAACATTGTGTTTTGTACATGATATGGTACGGATTACTTTGTCAACATCAACATTGTGTTTTGTACATGATTTAGTAGGGATTAATTTTATATCTTCATCGAGAACAGTTTACGATATGTTCACAGGGGGTTGAGTGTGGGTGTACATAGACCTGTGGTATTTACTGTTGAAGAGAACAGTTTATGATATCGATTAATTTTGATATCTTCATCAATATTTTGTGCTGTACATGATATAGTACGGATTATTTTGATATCTTCATCAATATTTTGTGCTGTACATGATATAGTACGGATTATTTGTTATTTCCGCTGCCGATCTGAAGGATCTCGGAGGGGGATATAAGATTGGCGTTGTATGTCTACTTGTCGTTGCGCATCCATACATGGCTTATAGAACAATAAGTTTACTGTCTAGGTTAGGGGTTATGTGGTTATTATAAATTCTGTTATATGTGGCTATAGAGAATAAAGGAATAGTTGCTTAATATACAATTTTTGTATATCCGTCTGTCCGTGCAGACGAGAGGGTACATAGTGGCTAGGAGAACACTATAGCTATGGTCTAGTGGTCTAGGGGTTAGCTCTTGCATGGCTATAAATGTTCTTGTTTGGCTATGGTTGTAATACAACAAATAAATTGTCTATGAAATACATACCGGTAGTAAAAAGTAAAAACATACAGTGTGTTCATTTATATTTCAAATCTTTCATTTTCTCTGATACCACAGCCACTGTGAAGAGGTATTCAAATCAAACAGTAAAACAGCAAATATATCACAAATATAATGTTGAGCATTGACACCGGTCACCTGTGAATGACGTCACTGTTATTACACACTATTCCTCCGCCAAATATTACAGTATACCGACCTTCAGTTTACAATTGCCTGAATTCTTATACCACATCTTTTCTACACATCAACTTGTCTGAAGACTTCTCGCATCACATAATTTCTCAAAAAACACAAAACTATACACTGCCTGTAATGAAAATGCATTTTTTACCAAAATGAACTACCGATATATTATTTATTAGAACTACATTTACATATATACATACAGCCCTAATAGAACAAGAGAGACAACAATGGGGTAGCAACTTAAGTACCCTCTTGTGAGTACGTCAATCTTTCTGTCCAGATCTGTGTAACTAATCGATGCACGTATAACTTTCGTCCGCATCGGGTTAGTAACACCAGAGTTGTGGCCCTTTAATTTATTAAAATTCAATAATTTGGCCGTAACTAAGTCACCGCTTCATGGATTTCATGAAACTGAAAAGTCCGGATCATGTCGATATAACAGCGCAGTTATGGCCCTTTCTTTAATTGATTAAAAATTCAATAAATTGCTAAAAAACTAAGTAACCACTGTATGGAATATCATCAAACTTAAACTAGAATCAGATTACCATTGTGCTGTGTTGTCCTGCAAGTGTGACCCACATTGCAATAGTAAAACCAGAGTTATTGCCCTTGGGGTTATTAAAAATGTTCCCTTGAATGAATTAAAATTTCAATATTTTCACCATCACCGTAATGCCATTAAACTTAAATCCGATCTGGCCAGAGTTACTGCCCTTGATTTGATAATAAATACAACATAACTTAATAATATACATATATACCGATATGGGTATATGCCTTTTATTTGTTTTAAACCCTAATAACTGATTTGGCTGGGGATACCATTGTGTGGCATGGTTCTCTGCAAGTTCGACCCAGATTGAATCGGTGACACCACAGTTACTTATCTTCAGTGTATTGAATAATTATATACTGAGTCAAAAAAGAAACGATACCTGGTGTTTATGTGTCTATAATTTCAACATTTATTAAGAAAATTCTTTGAAAATTCATAAGATGATAGTCCAACATGTTTGAAAGAGGAGCACATAAAGCATAATGAGCCTCCGAAACTGTCTGCTGCATGATGACGTAATTCGTCGGACAGGGGTCTAATGGAGTTTTCACACAGATGTCAATACCGAGTATGGGCACCATTTGCGTCTCTCACTGCAATGCTCCGCCGTCGCATGGAACGGAAGAGTGTCTGAATCTCTTGCTGGTCAATATTTGTCCACTCCTGACGCAAAACATCCCTCAGTTGGTTTAACGTTACCGGCTGACATCGGCTGACATCGTCTGACGCGGCGGTCTAACGTATCCCACACATGTTCTATGGGTGACAAGTCTGGTGACAAAGCAGGCCACGGCAGGGTTTCAATATTGTTCTGCTCCAATAATGTGGTGGAAATCCGAGCAGTATGACACCTGGCGTTGTCCTGTTGGAACAGTGTGACGTTTCTGTTGGCGTTAAAGAACGGCACAACAACTGGCGCAAGGATCTCATCACAGTACCGCTGGGCGTTTAGGTTCCCGTCCACCACTAACAGTTCAGTGCGACTACCGAAGGTGATACCGCCCCACGCCATAACGCTTCCGCCCCCGAACAGATCGACCTGACGTACACATGCGTCGGCGTAACGTTCACCGCGTCTGCGATATACCCGCTCTCTGCCATCCGCTCGACGCAAACAGAACCGCGATTCATCGCTAAACATCACCGAATTCCACTGTAACCGAGTCCAGCGAGCACGTTCCGTCGTCCATTCCCGCCGTACGTCACGATGACGTCGTGTCAGGATGGGTCCAACGCATGGCCGATAGGCACGAATGCCACGTTCACCGAGCCGGTTCCTGACTGTTTGTGCATTGATGTGAGTGTTGGTCATCCCAGGAGTAACGACAGCTGTGTGCGTAGCAGGTAGGAACCGGTCACGTAAATGTGACGTCCGAATGTGACGGTCCTGTTCACGCGTCGTCACACGTGGTCGACCAGATCTTGGACGGTCGTCCACCGATCCATGTGTTCGATAACGTCGAAGTAGACGTGTTATCGTGATCCGCGTAACCCCCGAGTCGATTTGCGACGTCACGCTGGCGTAAACCGCCGTCAATCATGCCAATGGCACGCATTCTCTGATTGCGGTTTAGCCTAGGCATTTTGTTAGAGGTAACAGTGGGTATGTAAGGTGTTTTTCCTCGATGATAATGCAATACCAGTACAATAAACTGGTTTTCCGATTTGTACATGTGTAGGAAGTTGTCTTTGTTGAGGACCGAGTGCAAATCGGAAATTCGGCGTTCCAGGATTATCGGGTGTTTATTTACCTGTGTTTATGGTTGGCTGACGTTGCAATAAGATACCCGGTACTGATACGTAATAATATATTATTATTATTTATTTTCTATGGTTTTATCCGTTTTACGTCATTTTTAGTTTGGTATCGTTTCTTTTTTGACTCGGTATATAAAGTCTACATCCGTTATGTCGAATTCTCCGGTTATCTCGAAGTCGGATCAAAGTCCTATTTCAGACACTATCATTTTACATATAACTGGCTCCGTTTATATAGAATTTCGTTAAGTCAAACTTCGGTTATGTCGAAGATACCGAAGTCCCGTTTCAGACACTAACATTTTACATATAACTGGCTCCGTTTATATAGAATTTCGTTAAGTCAAACTTCGGTTATGTCGAAAATATCAAAGTCCCGTTTCAGACACTAACATTTTACATATAACTGGCTCTGTTTATATAGAATTTCGTTAAATCAAACTTCGGTTATATCGAAGTATTTTGTTGGGTCCGACGGAATTCAACATAACAGATGTAGACTGTATATACAGTATATAAACTATCCATCCCAATCTGGAACCAATCCATTTGCCATTAACCTGCAAATCACGACTAAAATCACTTTTGCAAACATCATAATAGCCAGATCGTACGGCACAGAACATACTCTGATCAGGATCTATGCTGTTCGGATAGTGGAGCTAAATCACTTGTATGACTAGCAAACAGCATAGATCCTGATCTGCACCGCGGCTGATCTGGATCTATATTGTTTGCACATTATTAACTGTATTACCATTCTATGAATCTGTTGCATTATACATGCTGATGTACTGAATCTTGTCTATTTTGATGAAATGTTTTCGATATACAGTCAAACCTGTGTTAGCGGTCACCTCCATTAAGCAGCCAACCTGTATTAATCAGCCAGATTCCCAATATGTTGTTTTATTATACGTTTCACCACTATTAAGCAGCCACTTTGTGATTTCCTTGGCTCGCTGTTTAAGACAGGTTTGGCTGTTTACTAGTAGAGGACTTGTCTAGTGTTTCCATTTTGGGAGAAATCCGCCAAGGTCTGTGGGAGAAATAGGTCACGGTCTGTGGGAGAAATAGGTCATGGTCTGTGAGAGAAATAGGTCATGGTCTGTGGGAGAAATAGGTCATGGTCTGTGGGAGAAATAGGTCACGGTTTGTGAGAGAAATAGGTCATGGTCTGTGAGAGAAATAGGTCATGGTCTGTGGGAGAAATAGGTCATGGTCTGTGGGAGAAATAGGTCATGGTCTGTGGGAGAAATAGGTCATGGTCTGTGGGAGAAATAGGTCATGGTCTGTGTGAGAACTAGGTCATGGTCTGTGGGAGAAATAGGTCATGGTCTGTGGGAGAAATGGTATGTGGGAGAAATAGGTCATGGTCTGTGGGAGAAATAGGTCATGGTCTGTGGGAGAAATAGGTCACGGTCTGGGAGAATAGGTCATGGTCTGTGGGAGAAATAGGTCATGGTCTGTGAGAGAAATAGGTCATGGTCTGTGGGAGAAATAGGTCACGGTCTGTGGGAGAAATAGGTCACGGTCTGTGGGAGAAATAGGTCATGGTCTGTGGGAGAAACAGGTCATGGTCTGTGGTAGAAATAGGTCATGGTCTGTGGTAGAAATAGGTCATGGTCTGTGGGGAGAAATAGGTCACGGTCTGTGGGAGAAATAGGTCATGGTATGTGAGAGAAATAGGTCAAGGTCTGTGGGATAAATAGGTCAAGGTCTGTGGGAGAAATAAGTCATGGTCTGTGAGAGAACTAGGTCATGGTCTGTGAGAGAAATAGGTCAATGTCTGTGAGAGAAATAGGTCATGGTCTGTGAGAGAAATAGGTCAATGTCTGTGAGAGAAATAGGTCATGGTCTGTGAGAGAAATAGGTCATGGCCTGTGGGAGAAATAGGTCACGGTCTGTGGGAGAAATAGGTCACGGTTTGTGGGAGAAATAGGTCACAGCCTGTGGTCAGGGGCAGTCAACGAAGTGTCCACTCACATTGACTTCTAGTAAACTAGGCATGCTTGTAACTCGAAAACAAAGCAAAATAAACAAATTATCTACATACCGTATATAGACAAGTGTTTTGATATATTTATCTACAATAGAGTACATTGTGTATTCTATGAGATGTAGTAAAGCTTGTTTTGATATATTTATCTACAATAGAGTACATTGTGTATTCTATGAGATGTAGTAAAGCTTGTTTTGATATAATATTTATTTTTCTATATGATGTAGTAAAGCTTGTTTTGATATATTTATCTACATTGTGTATTCTATGAGATGTAGTAAAGCTTGTTTTGATATAATATTTATTTTTCTATATGATGTAGTAAAGCTTGTTTTGATATATTTATCTACATTGTGTATTCTATGTGATGTAGTAAAGCTTGTTTTGATATAATATTTATTTTTCTATATGATGTAGTAAAGGTTGTTTTGATATATTTATCTACATTGTGTATTCTACATGATGTAGTAAAGCTTGTTTTGATATATTTATCTACATTGTGTATTCTACATGATATAGTAAAGCTTGTTTTGATATATTTATCTACATTGTGTATTCTACATGATGTAGTAAAGCTTGTTTTGATATATTTATCTACATTGTGTATTCTACATGATATAGTAAAGCTTGTTTTGATATATTTATCTACATTGTGTATTCTACATGATGTAGTAAAGGTTGTTTTGATATATTTATCTACATTGTGTATTCTACATGATATAGTAACGCTTGTTTTGATATATTTATCTACATTGTGTATTCTACATGATGTAGTAAAGCTTGTTTTGATATATTTATCTACATTGTGTATTCTACATGATGTAGTAAAGGTTGTTTTGATATATTTATCTACATTGTGTATTCTACATGATATAGTAAAGGTTGTTTTGATATATTTATCTACATTGTGTATTCTACATGATATAGTAACCATTGGTTTGATATATTTATCTACATTGTGTATTCTACATGATATAGTAAAGCTTGTTTTGATATATTTATCTACATTGTGTATTCTACATGATATAGTAAAGCTTGTTTTGATATATTTATCTACATTGTGTATTCTACATGATATAGTAAAGCTTGTTTTGATATATTTATCTACATTGTGTATTCTACATGATGTAGTAAAGCTTGTTTTGATATATTTATCTACATTGTGTATTCTACATGATGTAGTAAAGGTTGTTTTGATATATTTATCTACATTGTGTATTCTACATGATGTAGTAAAGCTTGTTTTGATATATTTATCTACATTGTGTATTCTACATGATATAGTAAAGCTTGTTTTGATATATTTATCTACATTGTGTATTCTACATGATATAGTAAAGCTTGTTTTGATATATTTATCTACATTGTGTATTCTACATGATGTAGTAAAGCTTGTTTTGATATATTTATCTACATTGTGTATTATACATGATGTAGTAAAGGTTGTTTTGATATATTTATCTACATTGTGTATTCTACATGATATAGTAACCATTGTTTTGATATATTTATCTACATTGTGTATTCTACATGATATAGTAAAGCTTGTTTTGATATATTTATCTACATTGTGTATTCTACATGATATAGTAAAGCTTGTTTTGATATATTTATCTACATTGTGTATTCTACATGATGTAGTAAAGCTTGTTTTGATATATTTATCTACATTGTGTATTCTACATGATGTAGTAAAGCTTGTTTTGATATATTTATCTACATTGTGTATTCTACATGATGTAGTAAAGCTTGTTTTGATATATTTATCTACATTGTGTATTCTACATGATATAGTAAAGGTTGTTTTGATATATTTATCTACATTGTGTATTCTACATGATGTAGTAAAGCTTGTTTTGATATATTTATCTACATTGTGTATTCTACATGATATAGTAACCATTGTTTTGATATATTTATCTACATTGTGTATTCTACATGATATAGTAAAGCTTGTTTTGATATATTTATCTACATTGTGTATTCTACATGATGTAGTAAAGCTTGTTTTGATATATTTATCTACATTGTGTATTCTACATGATATAGTAAAGCTTGTTTTGATATATTTATCTACATTGTGTATTCTACATGATATAGTAAAGCTTGTTTTGATATATTTATCTACATTGTGTATTCTACATGATATAGTAAAGCTTGTTTTGATATATTTATCTACATTGTGTATTCTACATGATGTAGTAAAGCTTGTTTTGATATATTTATCTACATTGTGTATTCTACATGATATAGTAAAGCTTGTTTTGATATATTTATCTACATTGTGTATTCTACATGATGTAGTAAAGCTTGTTTTGATATATTTATCTACATTGTGTATTCTACATGATATAGTAAAGCTTGTTTTGATATATTTATCTACATTGTGTATTCTACATGATGTAGTAAAGCTTGTTTTGATATATTTATCTACATTGTGTATTCTACATGATATAGTAAAGCTTGTTTTGATATATTTATCTACATTGTGTATTCTACATGATGTAGTAAAGCTTGTTTTGATATATTTATATACATTGTGTATTCTACATGATGTAGTAAAGCTTGTTTTGATATATTTATCTACATTGTGTATTCTACATGATATAGTAAAGGTTGTTTTGATATATTTATCTACATTGTGTATTCTACATGATATAGTAACCATTGTTTTGATATATTTATCTACATTGTGTATTCTACATGATATAGTAAAGCTTGTTTTGATATATTTATCTACATTGTGTATTCTACATGATGTAGTAAAGCTTGTTTTGATATATTTATCTACATTGTGTATTCTACATGATATAGTAAAGCTTGTTTTGATATATTTATCTACATTGTGTATTCTACATGATGTAGTAAAGCTTGTTTTGATATATTTATCTACATTGTGTATTCTACATGATGTAGTAAAGCTTGTTTTGATATATTTATCTACATTGTGTATTCTACATGATGTAGTAAAGCTTGTTTTGATATATTTATCTACATTGTGTATTCTACATGATATAGTAAAGCTTGTTTTGATATATTTATCTACATTGTGTATTACATGATGTAGTAAAGCTTGTTTTGATATATTTATCTACATTGTGTATTCTACATGATGTAGTAAAGCTTGTTTTGATATATTTATCTACATTGTGTATTCTACATGATATAGTAAAGCTTGTTTTGATATATTTATCTACATTGTGTATTCTACATGATGTAGTAAAGCTTGTTTTGATATATTTATCTACATTGTGTATTCTACATGATGTAGTAAAGCTTGTTTTGATATATTTATCTACATTGTGTATTCTACATGATATAGTAAAGCTTGTTTTGATATATTTATCTACATTGTGTATTCTACATGATATAGTAAAGCTTGTTTTGATATATTTATCTATATTGTGTATTCTACATGATGTAGTAAAGCTTGTTTTGATATATTTATCTATATTGTGTATTCTACATGATGTAGTACATGTTGGTAACATACTATACAATGTTTTAGCTAATATACAAATAAGTATTGTTATGTTCCTTTATAAGTTGTTATACAACAAATACATTGCCTGTACATAGTAAAATGTAAAAACACACAGCCTTTTTCATTTATATCTCCAATCTTTCCATTCTGCTGGTACCATATATCCACTGTGTCGAGGATTCAAACTGAAAAACAGCAAAAAAAATATTGCATATAAATGATGGTGTTATTGTGACACCATTTATCTGTGAATGACGTCACTGTGTTTACAAACAGTATTCTTCCGCCAAATATAACGGTATATCCTGTCTTCAGTTTTGTACACATCGACTTGTCTTCAGTTGTCTACACATCGACTTGTCTCCAGTTTTGTACACATCGACTTGTCTTCAGTTTTCTACACATCGACTTGTCTCCAGTTTTGTACACATCGACTTGTTTTCAGTTTTCTACACACCAACTTGTCTTCAGTTTTCTACACATCGATTTGTCTTCAGTTTTCTACACATCGACTTGTCTTCAGTTTTCTACTCATCGACTTGTTTTCAGTTTTCTACACATCGACTTGTCTTCAGTTGTCTACACATTGACTTGTCTTCAGTTTTCTACACATCGACTTGTCTTCAGTTTTCTACACATCGACTTGTCTTCAGTTTTCTACACATCGACTTGTCTTCAGTTTTCTACACATCGACTTGTCTTTAGTTTTCTACACATCGACTTGTCTCCAGTTTTGTACACATCGACTTGTCTTCAGTTTTCTACAAATCGACTTGTCTTCAGTTTTCTACACATCAACTTGTCTCCAGTTTTCTACACATCGACTTGTCTTCAGTTTTCTACACATCGACTTGTCTTCAGTTTTCTACACATCAACTTGTCTTCAGTTTTCTACACATCAACTTGTCTTCAGTTTTCTACACATCGACTTGTCTTCAGTTTTCTACACATCGACTTGTCTGAATTATTATCAATCACATATTTCTTCAAAATAACCAACACTATCCATTGCCTGTCATGAATGCATTTTTTACTAAAAAGAAAATTGCACTATATTTGTTAATAGGACTACATTCGAATGGACTGCAGATGCACTTCCGTCTATTTATGTATATACAACACTATGGCGTACACGTAGAGACCTGATGCACCTCCGACTATGTATGTATATACAACACTATGGCGTACATGTAGAGACCTCTGATGCACTTCCGACTATTTATGTATATACAACACTATGGCGTACACGTAGAGACCTGATGCACCTCCGTCTATGTATATACAACACTATGGCGTACACGTAGAGACCTGATGCACCTCCGACTATGTATGTATATACAACACTATGGCGTACATGTAGAGACCTCTGATGCACTTCCGACTATTTATGTATATACAACACTATGGCGTACACGTAGAGACCTGATGCACCTCCGTCTATGTATATACAACACTATGGCGTACACGTAGAGACCTCTGATGCACCTCCGACTATTTATGTATATACAACACTATGGCGTACATGTAGAGACCTCTGATGCACCTCCGACTATTTATGTATATACAACACTATGGCGTACATGTAGAGACCTCTGATGCACCTCCGACTATTTATGTATATACAACACTATGGCGTACATGTAGAGACCTCTGATGCACCTCCGACTATTTATGTATATACAACACTATGGCGTACATGTAGAGACCTCTGATGCACCTCCGTCTATTTATGTATATACAACACTATGGCGTACACGTAGAGACCTCTGATGCACCTCCCTCTATTTATGTATATACAACACTATGGCGTACACGTAGAGACCTCTGATGCACCTCCGTCTATTTATGTATATACAACACTATGGCGTACATGTAGAGACCTCTGATGCACCTCCGACTATTTATGTATATACAACACTATGGCGTACACGTAGAGACCTCTGATGCACCTCCCTCTATTTATGTATATACAACACTATGGCGTACACGTAGAGACCTCTGATGCACCTCCCTATATTTATGTATATACAACACTATGGCGTACATGTAGAGACCTCTGATGCACCTCCGACTATTTATGTATATACAACACTATGGCGTACACGTAGAGACCTCTGATGCACCTCCGACTATTTATGTATATACAACACTATGGCGTACATGTAGAGACCTCTGATGCACCTCCGACTATTTATGTATATACAACACTATGGCGTACACGTAGAGACCTGATGCACCTCCGTCTATGTATATACAACACTATGGCGTACACGTAGAGACCTCTGATGCACCTCCGACTATTTATGTATATACAACACTATGGCGTACATGTAGAGACCTCTGATGCACCTCCGACTATTTATGTATATACAACACTATGGCGTACATGTAGAGACCTCTGATGCACCTCCGCCTATTTATGTATATACAACACTATGGCGTACACGTAGAGACCTCTGATGCACCTCCCTCTATTTATGTATATACAACACTATGGCGTACACGTAGAGACCTGATGCACCTCCCTATATTAGTATATACAACACTATGAGAGACACTGATGCACCTCCGCCTATTTATGTATATACAACACTATGGCGTACACGTAGAGACCTCTGATGCACCTCCGACTATGTAGTATATACAACACTATGGCGTACATGTAGAGCTCTACACTTCCGGTATATACAACACTATGGGACGTCATAGTCTATGACAACACTATGGCGTACACGTAGATACCTGTGATGCACCTCTGTCCCTATTTATGTATATACAACACTATGGCGTACATGTAGAGACCACTGATGCACCTCCGCCTATTTATGTATATACAACACTATGGCGTACAGTAGAGACCCTGATGCACCTCCCTATTTATGTATATACAACACTATGGCGTACATGTGAGAACTGCCTCCGCATGTATATACAACACTATGGCGTACATGTAGAAACCTCTGATGCACCTCCCTATATTTATGTATATACAACACTATGGCGTACACGTAGATACCTCTGATGCATCTCCCTCTATTTATGTATATACAACACTATGGCGTACACGTAGAGACCTCTGATGCATCTCCCTCTATTTATGTATATACAACACTATGGCGTACACGTAGATACCTCTGATGCACCTACGCCTATGTATGTATATACAACACTATGGCGTACATGTAGAGACCTCTGATGCACCTCCCTATATTTATGTATATACAACACTATGGCGTACATGTAGAGACCACTGATGCACCTCCGCCTATTTATGTATATACAACACTATGGCGTACATGTAGAAACCTCTGATGCACCTCCCTATATTTATGTATATACAACACTATGGCGTACACGTAGATACCTCTGATGCATCTCCCTCTATTTATGTATATACAACACTATGGCGTACACGTAGAGACCTCTGATGCATCTCCCTCTATTTATGTATATACAACACTATGGCGTACACGTAGATACCTCTGATGCACCTACGCCTATGTATGTATATACAACACTATGGCGTACATGTAGAGACCTCTGATGCACCTCCCTATATTTATGTATATACAACAATATGGCGTACACGTAGAGACCTCTGATGCACCTCCGACTATTTATGTATATACAACACTATGGCGTACACGTAGAGACCTGATGCACCTCCCTCTATTTATGTATATACAACACTATGGCGTACACGTAGATACCTCTGATGCACCACCCTCTATGTAAGTATGTATGTATATACAACACTATGGCGTACACGTAGAGACCTCTGATGCACCTCCGCCTATTTATGTATATACAACACTATGGCGTACACGTAGAAACCTCTGATGCACTTCCCTATATTTATGTATATACAACACTATGGCGTACACGTAGAGACCTCTGATGCACCTCCGACTATTTATGTATATACAACAATATGGCGTACATGTAGAGACCTCTGATGCACCTCTGACTATTTATGTATATACAACAATATGGCGTACATGTAGAGACCTCTGACTATTTATGTATATACAACACTATGGCGTACATGTAGAGATCTCTGATGCACCTCCCTCTATGTATGTATGTTTTGAAAAATTCTAAAGCGGCGCAATTCGCGTTGAAACGAGCGTTCTGATTGGATTATGATTATTCTTCATATATAAAAAAACATCTTGTTACATTCTAATAATCCAATCAGAACGCTCGTTTCAACGCGAATTGCGCCGCTTTAGAATTTTTCAAAACAAATTGAAAATGCTACGAAATCTCTTTTTGACGTACATTTTTGCCGAATAAACCTACAGGTTAGTGGAAACACATTGTATTGATAATGTTATTCACAGTTAAAACTCTCCCGTCGAAGATTTTTTTTGTTGCTGACAGAACCCGTGTCCTAGTACGGAAATGTGACCTGCTATGGCCAATGTTTGTGGCAATTGTTTGCAAAGTATACATGCATGCAGCTTAAAGTTGTGTTTTATTTGAACAACAAAATAAAGACTCGGGGATAGGCGTTATATTTGGACAGCTTTGTACAAAATTGTCTCAGATAGGGCCATTTTACTGATCGATGCGAAATCTGACATCCCACAGAGTAGAATCCCTGTACTTAAATATATATACTAGTACCCCCAAACGTGCCGAATCCCTGTGACTATGACGTCATGTTGATACCTTGATGCACAGGTAACTATGACGTACATGTAGACACATTGATACACAGGTAACTATGACGTACATGTAGACACATTGATACACAGGTAACTATGACGTACATGTAGACACCTTGATACACAGATAACTATGACGTACATGTAGACACATTGATACACAGGTAACTATGACGTACATGCAGACACCTTGATACACAGGTAACTATGACGTACATGTAGACACCTTGCTACACAGGTAACTATGATGTACATGTAGACACCTTGCTACACAGGTAACTATGATGTACATGTAGACACCTTGATACACAGGTAACTATGACGTACATGTAGACACCTTGATACACAGGTAACTATGACGTACATGTAGGCACCTTGATACACAGGTAACTATGACGTACATGTAGACACCTTGCTACACAGGTAACTATGACGTACATGTTGACACCTTGATACACAGGTAACTATGACGTACATGTAGACACCTTGCTACACAGGTAACTATGATGTACATGTAGACACCTTGATACACAGGTAACTATGACGTACATGTAGACACCTTGATACACAGGTAACTATGATGTACATGTAGACACCTTGCTACACAGGTAACTAGGTAACTATGATGTACATGTAGACACCTTGATACACAGGTAACTATGACGTACATGTAGACACCTTGATACACAGGTAACTATGACGTACATGTAGACACCTTGATACACAGGTAACTATGACGTACATGTAGACACCTTGCTACACAGGTAACTATGACGTACATGTAGACACCTTGATACACAGGTAACTATGATGTACATGTAGACACCTTGATACACAGGTAACTATGACGTACATGTAGACACCTTGATGCACAGGTAACTATGACGTACACGTAGAAACATTGTGACACAGGTAACTATGACGTACATGTAGACACCTTGGTGCACAGGTAACTATGACGTACACGTTGGTACCTTGATGCACAGGTAACTATGACGTACACGTTGACACCTTGATACACAGGTAACTATGACGTACATGTAGACACCTTGATGCACAGGTAACTATGACGTACACATAGAAACATTGTGACACAGGTAACTATGACGTACACGTTGGTACCTTGATGCACAGGTAACTATGACGTACACGTTGACACCTTGATACACATGTAACTATGACGTACATGTAGACACCTTGATGCACAGGTAACTATGACGTACACATAGAAACATTGTGACACAGGTAACTATGACTTACATGTAGACACCTTGATACACAGGTAACTATGACGTACATGTAGACACCTTGATACACAGGTAACTATGACATACATGTAGACACCTTGATACACAGGTAACTATGACGTACATGTAGACACCTTGATACACAGGTAACTATGACGTACATGTAGACACCTTGATACACAGGTAACTATGACGTACATGTAGACACCTTGATACACAGGTAACTATGACGTACATGTAGACACCTTGATACACAGGTAACTATGACGTACATGTAGACACCTTGATACACCGGTAACTATGACGTACATGTAGACACCTTGATACACAGGTAACTATGACATACATGTAGACACCTTGATACACAGGTAACTATGACGTACATGTAGACACCTTGATACACAGGTAAAACTATGACGTACATGTAGACACCTTGATACACAGGTAACTATGACGTACATGTAGACACCTTGATACACAGGTAACTATGACATACATGTAGACACCTTGATACACAGGTAACTATGACGTACATGTAGACACCTTGATACACAGGTAACTATGACGTACATGTAGACACCTTGATACACAGGTAACTATGACGTACATGTAGACACCTTGATACAAAGGTAACTATGACGTACATGTAGACACCTTGATACACAGGTAACTATGACGTACATGTAGACACCTTGATACACAGGTAACTATGACGTACATGTTGACACCTTGATACACAGGTAACTATGACGTACATGTTCAGGGTTTCGAACATTGAGACAATGCAGTACATGTTGTTGTGGCTCTGGGGAATGAAATTTGGATTCTCCACCATGTGGCTCTGGGGAAATATACTGGATACATCAAAATAACTAAAGTTCCCTTTTTCTTGCTTTTTATTCTGCGCCTCGTCATCGTTCTCTGGCACACCCGATTGTTACATCCAGTCCAAAAAATAACTGTTCCAAAAGTTAATCAAGTAAATACAGTTATCTCCCCATGTGCTGGGTCACTAGTATTGTAATAATATAACAATGTACTCATCCTTGGCTGTGAACAAGAGCTCCCCAGGGATTGCTACTGTCGAGAATCCATCTTCAGTCATGAGGCGACATGTCTTGTACCCTTGAAGTACATCAGCATACTTATCAGACATGAATTAGTCGAAGAGGAGACTGAGCAACTGTGTATTGTTAGTGTTATTCGACTCAAATCCTTTCCAGTCCTTCGGCGTCTTAGTCTTTGGCTGTCCGATTAGCGTAGTGGTTAGCGCGCTCGCTTCTCACCAATGCAACCCGGGTTCGATCCTCGAAACGGGAAGTATGTGAGATGGTACGGTGGTCGCCAGATCGGACAGGTGGGTTTTCTCCGGGTACTCCGGTTTCCTCCCACACGAATGACCACATTAACGCTTTCATCCGCGCCAACGAGAGTGATTAATATAAGTTGTTAGAACTTGCTTCGCAATCGTTGTAAAATAAATAAAGTTTAAAGAAGCTACACGACAGGCTAGTTTTGTACTGTGCCTTTGTCTTTCAAAGGACTTGATATGTGTAGATACATATGCGTCTGTTATATAGTCCACAACCACGCTTTGGTGAATATAACTTCTGTGAGGCCTTCAAAGCTGGAAGGAAGTGTTGGGGATATATTGGAGTACAGCATGTCCATCGTAAATTGTCTCAGCTTTATACATTTGGGCTCAATTTCTGATCCGAGGTAATGCACTCGTTTGCTTTGTGTTTTCATAAGCATCCGATCTGCTGTAGCCATATACCACGGGACAGAGCCTAATGGTAAGGAAAGCGTTAGCTCCTGGTGGATGCCATGTTTGAGCAGCACGAATTATAATTGTCCAAATATGTTTCATTTGTATAGTTGATGTTTTTCAGTTTACTTCTTTTAAATTAGTTTATACAAATTTATTTTAGCTCGATTGCGAAACAAGTTCTTTCAACTTATATTAATCACTCTCGAGACCTCATACCTGATGGAAACCATCGCCATGAGGGAGAGAGAAGAGGCAATGTGGAATTTAAATGCCTTGCATAAGGCACAATAGTAACGGCCCCAGCAGGGCTCGAACTCCGGACCTTTCGCACCTGGTCGTGGAAAGTTACTGACATTTCAATGAGTCTAGTTTGTTATATTATATTTCGGGGTTTACGCCTGCATCAGCACAATTTCGGGCTATATCGCCGGCGGGCAGTTTACCTAACAACACCTTTCATTGGCAGGCTCCAGCGGTACTTGGGTGCACCAACCTCCGTAAGAAACTGCCAACTTTTTCATATAAATGAGACACGGCCTGAGCGTGGCTCGAACCAGTGACCACATCAGTGATGATAGGTTACAGTGATATACAAGTCAGCGACCTTAACCACTCGACCACAGAGGCGGAGTTTGTACAAATTCTGTACATATCGCTAAAAGCTACACACGTCTATATGATACAATGTGATGGTCACGTGGGTGATGGTTAAAGATATGTGTTTGTTTATGTTCACAAATGCCAGTGGTTTACGTTAAGCTATCAGATATATGTAAGAATAGTTAACCCAAATTAATTGTGCATACAAAAGTTGGTCTAAATAAGATGTAATCGTCAACAAAACGTTTAAAAATTGGCAAACAATGAAGGGATTGGGTGATTGAGAAATGACAATCGTTTTGAAGTGCTTGGGCTAGCCTTCATTTGGTTAAATAATCACACTATCTACTCTTCAAGATATAGACAATGAACATATGATATCAACTGGTGTGTCGTCTATAGGATATAGAATCATCAAGTTAACACAAGATGATAAGGGATCGAGTCCGTTGAATTAGTTATCGTATCCACAGAGCTGAACAATCATGGAATGGTTCAACTAGAATGAGCCAATGTTTATTTTAAGCAAACACCAATGTATGCGAATCATTACAGTGGTATACGTTTATATGCATATAATATGTAATCTAAACTTATTAACTTCCAGTGTTGTACACGTTTTGCTTTTTGGTTACTTGTCCAGGACAAGGACTTGTCCCATCAAATATCTCACTTGTCCCACCAGATATCTAACTTGTCCCATCAAATATCTCACTTGTCCCATCAAATATCTCACTTGTCCCACCAGATATCTCACTTGTCCCACCAGATATCTCACTTGTCCCATCAAATATCTCACCTGTCCCACCAGATATCTCACTTGTCCCACCAAATATCTCACTTGTCCCACCAAATATCTCACTTGTCCCACCAAATATCTCACTTGTCCCACCAGATATCTCACTTGTCCCACCAAATATCTCACTTGTCCCACCAAATATCTCACTTGTCCCATCAAATATCTCACTTGTCCCACCAAATATCTCACTTGTCCCATCAAATATCTCACTTGTCACATCAAATATCTCACTTGTCCCATCAAATATCTCACTTGTCCCACCAAATATCTCACTTGTCCCACCAAATATCTCACTTGTCCCATCAAATATCTCACTTGTCCCACCAGATATCTCACTTGTCCCACCAGATAGCTCACTTGTCCCACCAAATATCTCACTTGTCCCACCAGATATCTCACTTGTCCCACCAAATATCTCACTTATCCCACCAAATATCTCACTTGTCCCACCAAATATCTCACTTGTCCCACCAAATATCTCACTTGTCCCACCAGATATCTCACTTGTCCCACCAAATATCTCACTTGTCCCACCAAATATCTCACTTGTCCCATCAAATATCTCACTTGTCCCACCAAATATCACACTTGTCCCATCTAATATCTCACTTGTCCCATCAAATATCTCACTTATCCAACCAGATATCTCACTTGTCCCACCAAATATCTCACTTGTCCCACAAAATATCTCACTTGTCCCAACAAATATCTCTCTTGTCACATCAAATATCTCTCTTGTCACATCAGATATCTCACTTGTCCCACCAAATATCTCACTTGTCCTGCCAAATATCTCACTTGTCCCATCAAATATCTCTCTTGTCACATCAAATATCTCACTTGTCCCATCAATATCTCACTTGTCCCACAAGATATCTCACTTATCCATCCCACCAAATATCACACTTGTCCCACCAAATATCTCACTTGTCCCACCAAATATCTCACTTGTCCCACCAGATATCTCACTTGTCCCACCAAATATCTCACTTATCACACCAGATATCTCACTTGTCCCACCAAATATCTCACTTGTCCCACCAAATATCTCACTTGTCACACCAGATATCTCATTTATCCATCCCACCAAATATCACACTTGTCCCACCAAATATCTCACTTGTCCCATCAAATATCTCACTTATCCCATCAAATATCTCACTTATCCCACCAGATATCTCACTTATCCGACCAAATATCTCACTTATCCCACCAAATATGGGCATATAAACCACACACAGATATACCCCAGGCGGGCATATAAACCGTACATAGACATACCTCAGGCGTGTATATAAACCGTACACAGACATACCTCAGGCGGGCATATAAACCGTACATAGACATACCTCAGGCGGGCATATATACGACACACAGACATACCTCAGGCGGGCATATAAACCGTACACAGACATACCTCAGGCGGGCATATAAATCACACACAGACATACCTCAGGCGGGCATATAAACCGTACACAGACATACCTCAGGCGGGCATATAAACCACACACAGACATACCTCAGGCGGGCATATAAATCACACACAGACATACCTCAGGCCGGCATATAAACAGCACACAGACATACCCCAGGCGGGCATATAAACCACACACAGACATACCTCAGACGGGCATATAAACCACACACAGACATACCTCAGGGGGGCATATAAACCACACACAGACATACCTCAGGCGGGCATATAAACCATACACAGACATACCTCAGACGGGCATATAAACCGTACACAGACATACCTCAGGAGGGCATATAAACCGTCCACACACATACCTCAGGCGGGCTTATAAACCGTACACAGATATACCTCAATCGGGCATATAAACCGTACACAGACATACCTCAGGCGGGCATATAAACCAAACACATACATACCTCAGGCGGGCATATAAACCGTACACAGACATACCTCAGGCGGGCATATAGACCACACACAGACATACCTCAGGCGGGCATATAAACCGTACACAGACATACCTCAGGCAGGCATATAAACCGTACATAGACATACCTCAGGCGGGCATATAAATCACACACATACATACCTCAGGCCGGCATATAAACCGTACACAGACATACCTCAGGCGGGAATATAAACCGTACACAGACATACCTCAGGTGGGCATATAAACCGTACACAGACATAACTCATGCGGGCATATAAACCACACACAGACATACCTCAGGCGGGCATATAAACCATACACAGACATACCTCAGGAGGGCATATAAACCTTACACAGACACACCTCAGGCGGGCATATAAACCTTACACAGACATACCTCATGCGGGCATATAAACCATACACAGACATACCCCAGGCGGGCATATAAACCGCACACAGACATACGTTAGGCGGGTATATAAACCATACACATACATACCTCAGGCAGGTATATAAATCACACACAGACATACCTCAGGCGGGCATATACACCACACACAGACATACCTCAGACGGGCATATAAACCACACACAGACATAGATCACATATACAATACATAGATCATATATACAATACATATATCACAGATACAATACATAGACCACATATACAATACATAGATCACATATACAATACATAGATCACATATACAATACATAGATCACATATACAATACATAGATCACATATACAATACATAGATCACATATACAATACATAGATCATAGATACAATACATAGATCACAGATACAATACATAGATCATTGATACAATACATAGATCACATATACAATACATAGATCACATATACAATACATATATCACATATACAATACATAGATCACATATACAATACATAGATCACATATACAATACATAGATCATAGATACAATACATAGATCATAGATACAATACATAGATCACAGATACAATACATAGATCACATATACAATACATAGATCATAGATACAATACATAGATCACAGATACAATACATAGATCACATATACAATACATAGATCACATATACAATACATAGATCATAGATACAATACATAGATCACAGATACAATACATAGATCACATATACAATACATAGATCATTGATACAATACATAGATCACATATACAATACATAGATCATAGATACAATACATAGATCACATATACAATACATATATCACAGATACAATACATAGATCATAGATACAATACATAGATCATAGATACAATACATAGCTCACATACACAATACATAGCTCACATATACAATACATAGATCATAGATACAATACATAGATCACAGATACAATACATAGATCACATATACAATACATAGATCACATATACAATACATAGATCATAGATACAATACATAGATCACAGATACAATACATAGATCACATATACAATACATAGATCATTGATACAATACATAGATCACATATACAATACATAGATCATAGATACAATACATAGATCACATATACAATACATATATCACAGATACAATACATAGATCATAGATACAATACATAGATACAATACATAGATCACATATACAATACATAGATCATAGATACAATACATAGATCATAGATACAATACATAGATCACATATACAATACATAGATCACAGATACAATACATAGATCACATATACAATACATAGATCACATATACAATACATAGATCACATATACAATACATAGATCACATATACAATACATAGATCACAGATACAATACATAGATCACATATACAATACATAGATCACATATACAATACATAGATCACAGATACAATACATAGATCACATATACAATACATAGATCATAGATACAATACATAGATCATTGATACAATACATAGATCACATATACAATACATAGATCATAGATACAATACATAGATCACAGATACAATACATAGATCACAGATACAATACATAGATCACATATACAATACATAGATCATAGATACAATACATAGATCATAGATACAATACATAGATCACATATACAATACATAGATCACATATACAATACATAGATCACATATACAATACATAGATCACATATACAATACATAGATCATAGATACAATACATAGATCATAGATACAATACATAGATCACATATACAATACATAGATCACATATACAATACATAGATCATAGATACAATACATAGATCATAGATACAATACATAGATCACATATACAATACATAGCTCACATATACAATACATAGATCACATATACAATACATAGATCATAGATACAATACATAGATCACATATACAATACATAGATCACATATACAATACATAGATCATAGATACAATACATAGATCATAGATACAATACATAGATCACAGATACAATACATAGATCATAGATACAATACATAGATCATAGATACAATACATAGATAACATATACAATACATAGATCACATATACAAAACATAGATCACATATACAATACATAGATCACATATACAATACATAGATCATAGATACAATACATAGATCACATATACAATACATAGCTCACATATACAATACATAGCTCACATATACAATACATAAATCACATATACAATACATAGATCATTGATACAATACATAGCTCACATATACAATACATAGATCACAGATACAATACATAGATCACAGATACAATACATAGATCATAGATACAATACATAGATCACAGATACAATACATAGATCATAGATACAATACATAGATCATTGATACAATACATAGATCACATATACAATACATAGATCACATATACAATACATAGCTCACATATACAATACATAGATCACATATACAATACATAGCTCACATATACAATACATAGATCACATATACAATACATAGATCATAGATACAATACATAGATCACATATACAATACATAGATCACATATACAATACATAGATCATAGATACAATACATAGATCATAGATACAATACATAGATCACAGATACAATACATAGATCATAGATACAATACATAGATCATAGATACAATACATAGATCACATATACAATACATAGATCACATATACAATACATAGATCATAGATACAATACATAGATCACATATACAATACATAGCTCACATATACAATACATAGCTCACATATACAATACATAGATCACATATACAATACATAGATCATTGATACAATACATAGCTCACATATACAATACATAGATCACAGATACAATACATAGATCACAGATACAATACATAGATCATAGATACAATACATAGATCACAGATACAATACATAGATCCCATATACAATACATAGATCATAGATACAATACATAGATCATTGATACAATACATAGATCACATATACAATACATAGATCATAGATACAATACATAGATCACAGATACAATACATAGATCACAGATACAATACATAGATCACATATACAATACATAGATCATAGATACAATACATAGATCATAGATACAATACATAGATCACATATACAATACATAGATCACATATACAATACATAGATCACATATACAATACATAGATCATAGATACAATACATAGATCACATATACAATACATAGATCACATATACAATACATAGATCATAGATACAATACATAGATCATAGATACAATACATAGATCACATATACAATACATAGCTCACATATACAATACATAGCTCACATATACAATACATAGATCATAGATACAATACATAGATCACATATACAATACATAGATCACATATACAATACATAGATCATAGATACAATACATAGATCATAGATACAATACATAGATCACAGATACAATACATAGATCATAGATACAATACATAGATCATAGATACAATACATAGATAACATATACAATACATAGATCACATATACAATACATAGATCACATATACAATACATAGATCACATATACAATACATAGATCATAGATACAATACATAGATCACATATACAATACATAGCTCACATATACAATACATAGCTCACATATACAATACATAGATCACATATACAATACATAGATCATTGATACAATACATAGCTCACATATACAATACATAGATCACAGATACAATACATAGATCACAGATACAATACATAGATCATAGATACAATACATAGATCACAGATACAATACATAGATCATAGATACAATACATAGATCATTGATACAATACATAGATCACATATACAATACATAGATCACATATACAATACATAGCTCACATATACAATACATAGATCACATATACAATACATAGCTCACATATACAATACATAGATCACATATACAATACATAGATCATAGATACAATACATAGATCACATATACAATACATAGATCACATATACAATACATAGATCATAGATACAATACATAGATCATAGATACAATACATAGATCACAGATACAATACATAGATCATAGATACAATACATAGATCATAGATACAATACATAGATAACATATACAATACATAGATCACATATACAATACATAGATCACATATACAATACATAGATCACATATACAATACATAGATCATAGATACAATACATAGATCACATATACAATACATAGCTCACATATACAATACATAGCTCACATATACAATACATAGATCACATATACAATACATAGATCATTGATACAATACATAGCTCACATATACAATACATAGATCACAGATACAATACATAGATCATAGATACAATACATAGATCATAGATACAATACATAGATCACAGATACAATACATAGATCACATATACAATACATAGATCATAGATACAATACATAGATCACTGCGTTCCATACAAACCAATATAACCCACTTGATAATAGCCACGAGAAGGCAAACAAGGCGTTCTATACAAACCAATATAATCCACTTGATAATAGCCACGAGAAGGCAAACAAGGCGTTCTATACAAACCAATATAACCCACTTGATAATAGCCACGAGAAGGCCGTCAAGGCGTTCTATACAAACCAATATAATCCACTTGATAATAGCCTCGAGAAGGCCACCAAGGCGTTCTATAAAAACCAATATAATCCACTGGATAATAACCACGAGAAGGCAGCCAAGGCGTTCCATACAAACCAATATAACCCACTTGATAATAGCCACGAGAAGGCCACCAAGGCGTTCTATAAAAACCAATATAATCCACTGGATAATAACCACGAGAAGGCCGTCAAGGCGTTCTATACAAACCAATATAACCCACTTGATAATAGCCACGAGAAGGCAGCCAAGGCGTTCCATACAAACCAATATAACCCACTTGATAATAGCCACGAGAAGGCCGCCAAGGCGTTCTATACAAACCAATATAACCCACTTGATAATAGCCACGAGAAGGCCGTCAAGGCGTTCTATACAAACCAATATAACCCACTTGATAATAGCCACGAGAAGGCCGACAAGGCTTTCCATACAAACCAATATAATCCACTTGATAATAGCCACGAGAAGGTCGCCAAGGCGTTCCATACAAACCAATATAATCCACTTGATAATAGCCACGAGAAGGCCGTCAAGGCGTTCTATACAAACCAATATAACCCACTTGATAATAGCCACGAGAAAGCCGTCAATGCGTTCTATACAAACCAGGATAACCCACTTGATAATAGCCACGAGAAGGCCGTCAATGCGTTCCATACAAACCAATATAATCCACTTGATAATAGCCACGAGAAGGCCGCCAGAGCGTTCGATGCAAACCAATATAATCCACTTGATAATAGCCACGAGAAGGTCGCCATGGTGTTCAATACAAACCAATATAACCCACTTAATAATAGCCACTAGAAGGCCGCCAAGGCGTTCTATACAAACCAATATACCCACTTGATAATAGCCACGAGAAGGCAGCCAAGTCGTTCCATACAAACCAATATAACCCACTTGATAATAGCCACGAGAAGGCAAACAAGGCGTTCTATACAAACCAATATACCCACTTGATAATAGCCACGAGAAGGCAGCCAAGGCCTTCCATACAAACCAATATAACCCACTTGATAATAGCCACGAGAAGGCCGTCAATGCGTTCTATACAGACCAGTTCCATACAAACCAATATAATCCACTTGATAATAGCCACGAGAAGGCAGCCAAGGCCTTCCATACAAACCAATATAACCCACTTGATAATAGCCACGAGAAGGCCGTCAAGGCGTTCCATACAAACCAATATAACCCACTTGATAATAGCCACGAGAAGGCCGCCAAAGCGTTCGATGCAAACCAATATAATCCACTTGATAATAGCCACGAGAAGGCCGTCAAGGCGTTCTATACAAACCAATATACCCACTTGATAATAGCCACGAGAAGGCAGCCAAGGCCTTCCATACAAACCAATATAACCCACTTGATAATAGCCACGAGAAGGCAAACAAGGCGTTCTATAAAAACCAATATAACCCACTTGATAATAGCCACGAGAAGGCCGTCAAGGCGTTCCATACAAACCAATATACCCACTTGATAATAGCCACGAGAAGGCAGCCAAGGCCTTCCATACAAACCAATATAACCCACTTGATAATAGCCACGAGAAGGCAAACAAGGCGTTCTATACAAACCAATATAACCCACTTGATAATAGCCACGAGAAGGCCGTCTAGACGTTCCATACAAACCGATATAATCCACTTGATAATAGCCACGAGAAGGCCGTCAAGGCGTTCCATACAAACCAATATAATCCACTTGATAATAGCCACGAGAAGGCCGTCAAGGCCTTCCATACAAACCAATATAACCCACTTGATAATATCGATTGCTTCCATTTAGAATTGCTATTAATCTTCCATCTAAATGCTCTGTCATTGGAAATGATCTAAAAATCAATAAGTAATATTAATCATCAGAAAATAGCAACAATTATAAAGTACGTTAAGATGAAATAGAGATGAGATGACACAATTGTTAGGTGTACAGTAAGTAACTATGGCAATACATGTTAATAATACATGTAAACCTATTACTAATTTATTTCATGGGTTTAAAATAAGGAATGAATCGCTGGTTAATAGTTTCCATCGGGGTATGAACTACAGTGGGCGTGTTTAAAACATATTATTTTCAATGACACAAAGAAAATATAGCACTCGTTGCTTATACAATGTTTTAGTCCAGATTTGAAACTTACCGTTTGTCGTAACAGGTAAATAGATCATCCCTACAACAGCGTAAACTGTAAGAGACACCTTTTCTCGCGACGAACGTTGCCTAACACTGCGAATGCGCATGCTCGTAACTTCGAGTGCGCATGTCAACTCGTAACTTCGAGTGCGCATATCAACTCGTAACTTCGAGTGCGCATGTCAACTCGTAACTTCGAGAGCGCATGTCAACTGCAGCTCATTAGTTGGAAACCCTCATACGAAAATGTATACAATCATGGCGTATACTCTCATCGAAGGAAATGCAGTAGCAATGTCAAAGTGTCGATCATATTACAAATTGTGTAGCCCCCTTAAAGGAGTTACTCCTTGGAGGGTTTAAGGACTTGTGGTAATGGTAAGTGACGTTATCCTTGTCCTGGTTAGGGTACTAGGGTCAGCGTGGCTTCTCTGCATACTACAATAATTTATTACTATGTCCTTTTGAATTTGTTCTTAAGCTTACCTTTAAATTGTAATCATTGTTTTATTAGTTTATTTTACCTTTAAATTGTAATCATTGTTTTATTAGTTTACTGTACCTTTAAATTGTAATCATTGTTTTATTAGTTTACTGTACCTTTAAATTGTAATCATTGTTTTATTAGTTTACTGTACCTTTAAATTGTAATCATTGTTTTATTAGTTTACTGTACCTTTAAATTGTAATCATTGTTTTATTAGTTTACTTTACCTTTAAATTGTAATCATTGTTTTATTAGTTTACTTTACCTTTAAATTGTAATCATTGTTTTATTAGTTTACTTTACCTTTAAATTGTAATCATTGTTTTATTAGTTTACTGTACCTTTAAATTGTAATCATTGTTTTATTAGTTTACTGTACCTTTAAATGTAATCATTGTTTTATTAGTTACTTACCTTTAAATTGTAATCATTGTTTTATTAGTTTACTTTACCTTTAAATTGTAATCATTGTTTTATTAGTTTACTTTACCTTTAAATTGTAATCATTGTTTTATTAGTTTACTTTACCTTTAAATTGTAATCATTGTTTTATTAGTTTACTTTACCTTTAAATTGTAATCATTGTTTTATTAGTTTACTTACCTTTAAATTGTAATCTGTTTTATTAGTTTACTTACCTTTAAATTGTAATCATTGTTTTTGTTTTTTTTTTGTTTTTTTTTGTTTTTGTTTATTAGTTTACTTTACCTTTAAATTGTAATCATTGTTTATTAGTTTACTGTTTTGTTTTGTTTATTAGTTTACTTTACCTTTAAATTGTAATCATTGTTTTATTAGTTTACTTTACCTTTAAATTGTAATCATTGTTTTATTAGTTTACTTTACCTTTAAATTGTAATCATTGTTTTATTAGTTTACTTTACCTTTAAATTGTAATCATTGTTTTATTAGTTTACTTTACCTTTAAATTGTAATCATTGTTTTATTAGTTTACTGTACCTTTAAATTGTAATCATTGTTTTATTAGTTTACTGTACCTTTAAATTGTAATCATTGTTTTATTAGTTTACTTTACCTTTAAATTGTAATCATTGTTTTATTAGTTTACTTTACCTTTAAATTGTAATCATTGTTTTATTAGTTTACTTTACCTTTAAATTGTAATCATTGTTTTATTAGTTTACTGTACCTTTAAATTGTAATCATTGTTTTATTAGTTTACTTTACCTTTAAATTGTAATCATTGTTTTATTAGTTTACTTTACCTTTAAATTGTAATCATTGTTTTATTAGTTTACTGTACCTTTAAATTGTAATCATTGTTTTATTAGTTTACTTTACCTTTAAATTGTAATTATAGTTTTATTAGTTTACAGTCAACTTAATTCTTTAATTTTAAATCATGATGACAATTGTATGATTCTGTTATTTGTTCTCGTGTATTGTACAGCACCTTTGAACGCATGTTCGGATAGACGGATATGTAGTCCAGTGGTAACACGCTGGACTGGTAATTCGTGGATCGCAGGTTCGATCCCCCGTCTGACCCTAATACAATTAACAGTCTTTCAGATGGGACATTAAGCCGAGGTCTCGTGTCGGTGGTTTACACCGTGCACGTAAGCGAACCAGAGGAGATCTGAAATGGGTCTCTGTCTGTATCATGCACTATCCTCCAACATCTAAAATGACTAATCTCTTCAGGAGGCGTCGCTCATATGGGCAACCGGTAGCGACGATAAATAAACGTAAAACACACGCATGTTGCTATATGGAATGAGTGCTATATAAATCAGGTATAATAATATGCCAAAGGATAAGATAGTCAAACATCAGATGTATATACAGTTGTACACTGAATTCTACGGGGTGGGGGTGAGTAGTTAATATCGTTGTCTTCAAATCGCATGACCCTCGTCGCTCTAGGTTCGAATCCGAAGTAAGGAAGACACACAGCTGGGTTGTGGACGGGGCAGTGGTTATATGCGGGTCATTGTACTCAGCCTAGTTATGAATGTCATCAGTGCCCTTCACTCCGATATATTTTCATTGAGTTGTGGCCCTTTCATCTTTTTCTACATATAGTGTACATCGCATTTTGTACGCGCTATTTTTCAGCAACCACCGGCCGGTAGATGGGTACTTGGAGATCACGAGGTTGGAACGACATATACGTTGTTGATAATATTCCGGATATTTATAGAATGTTTATATGGATAGTGTATAGTAAAATTATATGAACACAATAGAGTACTAGTTATTGAGACCCTCACTATACGATGTCACCAGCAGCCACATTGCATAAAGCATAAAGAAGAAGAAGAGCCATATGATGACTATGGATGAAGATCATCTATGGACAGACGGATATGTAGTCCAGTGGTAGCACGATGGACTGGTAATCCATGGATCGCAGGTTCGACCCTCCGTCTGACCCTAATATAATTAACAGTCTTTCAGATGGGACGTATACGTAAAAGAACCAGAGGAGATTCTGGGTATATGTCTGTATCATTGCATTATCCTCCAAAAATCTAAAATGACGCTCATATGGGCAAGCTAAATGTCGGTCAACAGACAGTTATGGCGTGCCATAGTTTTAGTTAATAGGCACAGCACTGTCGTCAATTAAGCGATGAAATATTTAGAAGTTATCTGCATTCTTTTAGCAGCGGTTGTGTTTAAACGGTTTTCACTAACTTCTCATTTAAATGCATGGTTTGTCATGAATTGCTAGATCCATGAATGATGGGATGGCCGTTGTGAATGAAGTCATCAAACATTTACACGGTGAAACCACAGATACATTTGCAGCGCTTCATTCAGTAGAGCGTACAGATTGCTAATTTAAATCCATTTAATTTTACCCTGCTTGGAATCAAGACATTAGCGGAAAAGTCGTTAATGTTTTAAAATGAAGCATCAACCCGTAACATTAAGTTATTGAAATGTAACTGTTTACAATTTTAATGTGTCGGTTATGTATATATTTCGAGTAATTTATTTATCAGTTTCATAGCGATGCTAGTGTTCCAGCAAGACTGGGCAACAATGCATATAACTCCAGGAATTATAATGCATTTTTAAACGCTGTTTAGTTTATACAAATTTATTTTAGCTCGATTGCGAAACAAGTTCTTATAACTTATCTTAATCACTCTCGAGACCTCATTCCTGATGGAATCCATCGCCATGAGGGAGAGAGAAGAGGCAACGTGGAATTTAAATGCCTTGCCTAAGGGCACAATCGTAACGGCTCCAGCGGGGCTCGAACTCCGGGCCTTTCACACCTGAAGCGAACGCGTTTGTGGTGATTCCCAATGTTTGAAACATTCGCCAGGATTTGAATGGCGCATATGAACCAGCTCGCTTCTCGCCAATGCAACCCGGGTTCGATCCTTGGACCGGGAAGTATGTGAGATGGTACGGTGGTCGCCAGATCGAACAGGTGGGTTTTCTCTGGGTACTCCGGTTTCCTGCCAGACGAATAACCACATTTGCGTTTTCATGCGTGCCAACGAGAGTGATTACTATAAGTTGTTAAAACTTGTTTCGCAATCGCTTTAAAATAAAGAAAGTTTAGTAACAACTTACTATCTGTTCTGTATCGTTCTGCTTAAACACATTTATGTAACCCCATTTAGTTATCTCCATATTAGGTAAATAAATGTGGTTAGTTTATACAAATATATTAGTTTATACAAATTAATTTAGCTCGATTGCGAAACAAGTTCTTACAACTTATGCGAGAGAGAGAGAGGGGGATAGAGAGAGAAGAAGAGACAACGTGGAATTTAATTGCCTCATCTAAGGGCACACTCGTAATGGCTCCAGCGGGGCTCGAACTCAGGACCTTTCGCACCTGAAGCGAACGCACATGCAATGCGCTATCACGGCTTCCACAAATCTATATTCTAGCTCGAATGCGAAACAAGTTCTTACAACCTATATTAATCACTCTCGAGACCTCATTCCTGATGGTATCCATCGCCACGAGGGAGAGAGAAGAGGCAATGTGGAATTTAAATAATGACACAATCGTAACGGCTCCAGCGGAGATCGAACTCCGGGCCTTTCGCACCTGAAGCGAACGCACTACCACGGCGCTATCACGACTTCCAGGTATTACTTCTTAAGTTCGAGCCCCGCTGGAACCGTTACGATTGTGCCCTGAGGCAAGGCATTAAAATTCCACGTTGCCTCCCCCCCCCCTCGTGGCGATGGATTCCATCAGGAATAGGTATCGAGAGTGATTAATATAAGTTGAAAGAACTTGTTTCGCAATCGAGCTAAAATAAATTTGTATAAACCTCTTAAGCTAGACAGGACTCTGTTCAGCATAGTTTCGTTTATTTCATGTTCGGGATCCATTCGGGGTAACCCCACATGGAAGTCGTGATAGCGCGTTCGCTTCAGGCGTAGACCACAGGGATTCGGCACGTTTGGTGGTACTAGTATATATATTTAAGTACTTAAATATATATATACTAGTACCCCCAAACGTAAGTAATTAAATATATATACTAGTACCCCAAACGTGCCGAATCCCTGTGGCGTAGACGTCACAATGAGAGACATCTCTAATTTTCTATTACCTCCCTTGGCTGATAAAGTCCGATTTATTCCAAAATGTGAATAGGTCCTTTTAGTTAGAATCCTTTGTTTTTACTGTTGTTCCCTAACCAGATGTTGCGGTATGATAATTGTGATTTTATCAAAATCGTGTAAATTAACTGATTAGGTATATAGTCATTTAATAATCATATTAAGCGATAGTGGAATAAAATTGCTAGCAAGTTGTGCAAAGGAAACAACGATACAAACAGAGGAAAACACTTAATAGGACCTATCTACTTGTAGGGAGTATTCAGGGGCAGTAACTGACCGATGTCTCTCATTGTGCTCTTACGCAAGGCATTTAAATTCCACATTGCCTCTTCTCTGTCCATCATGGCGATGGATTCCATCATGAATGTTCGAATCCCACTGCGGAAGGACGGTTCTCCGTGTCTGAAATACTGCTCGTACCTCCACCAATAATAGCTGAAGGGTGGCAATATGACTAAAGCTGTACCGCAAACACATAAATCAAGCTAACAGTATGTACAGTCAAACCTGTGTTAGTGGTCACCTCCATTAAGCAGCCAACCTGTATAAATCAGCCAGTTTCCAGATTCCCAATTGGTTGTTTTATTATATATTTGACCTCTATTAAGCAGCCACCTGTGCTAAGCCGCCACTTTGTCTGACTCCCTTGGCTGGCTGCTTAAGACAGGTTTGACTGTATACATAGATTAACCTTATGCACCTTATGCTAGCGGCAGATAAAATCACTTTTGCAAACAGGATAGAGCCAGATCAGACATCACAGAACATGTCGTCTGATCAGGCTCTATGCTGTTTGCTATTCAGATAGTGGAGCTACAATACTTGGCTGAATAGCAAACAACATAGATCCTGATCTGACGCGCTGTTATGCCGCGGCTGATCTGAATCTATGTTCTTTGCAAATGTGATTTTATTTACTCCGCAGGCAAAGGCTTGGTACGCTTTTCCTACCACAGCGTATGCCTCTTGCTATAGAGCTGTTTGGCACGGTGAAACTTATATTATATTCGAGCTGCACGAGTTCTAGTTGGCTTTGACCGACATATGACGACGTTACAGTTTTTTTGCTGGATAACTACCCCTCAAGTACACCTTCGGACAGTATTTGGTACATGGGTGGACACCCGGATATACCCATCGGCTGCCTGCCCACAAGCCAGCAGATAAACGACCTTTCGGACAGTAGTTGGTACATGTGTGGACGTTCGAATAAAATCACCGGCCATAGGCAAGCATGCTGATTTCCTTTCTCTTACACAATAATTGGACACCACCCGTGCGATCTTAACATTCGAAGAAGACGCTCCCCTAGTAACAAGAGCACATATTCGTGTATTCGGATCGCCATCAGATCAGATCCGCTATAAAACAAATCAAACGCAGCCAATACACAAACACGCATCTGTCGCTGATTCAATTAGAAACGCATAAGTAAGTTGTAAATTGACTCATTCTAATAGGAAACTTATTTAAAACCCACTCCAGTGTCATATCTCTGACAGACCACTGTGCGAGATTATAGTAGCTTACTGCGAAGAAGTTAATTCCCGCAAGGAGACAACAATAGCAGCAAATGAAAGGCATTTATGTGTGAAAGCACAAGTCAAACTTCATCATTATATCTCGAATGAAACATCTGTGTACACTATAGCCGTGAACAACTTTAATCAGAGTTTAAAATGCAATATCAGGATTGTCATTTATACCACGAATAATATTTTGTGGTTATTTTTGTGTGTGTAAACTTGAGAGTGTTATTAGGATCCGCTTGGCTTGCTTTTAATAAAATGTAATTTGTCAACTCACTCATAGTGCGGTAAGATTTGTGTTCTATGTTTACGTCTTGAATACGAATATGTAATAATAAATATGTAATAGAAGGACGATTGAAAATTCACTCTGCATAATACACACTGGGATAGTGTATTGAGTGAATGTATAAGAATTATAAAGTGCATACATTAGTAATTAAATACAAACATGTTGCCAATAACACGATACCCTGTCCAGCATAATAGTATATACCACATCTCTGCTGGAACATCCGCGAATCATTTTGGGAACCAACTATTATTGCCCAAACTACGTAAATAGATTGACCTGACCATTTCTGGATTCCAGCTCAAACCTGTATTTCTATGCGCACACCATACCACACCACTATACCAGTGTAAGCTTGGAGCTAGTTCCCTGAAAACAATTGGACAATTGTAATACCTATAGTACGAATACATAGCAGTAATTCTTATCACATAAATTCCCATTCGTAGAAAATGTAATGGCATTTTTCTAAAAGCACTTACACAAACTGACCGAATGAATAGAGTCATATAATTATACAACACCGTAGTGCACGTTATCAGTTCGAAAATATATAGTAGATTAATTATATTATAAACACGCATGCGTCATTTTTGGTAAAATTGGTTTGAGTAATGCTGTTGAGTGTCCGTTTAAAAATGAATTATCTCTGAAAATTTAAAATATTTACCCCCAACAGTCGCAAAAAAGAAGTGTTAATATTCTAACAACTTGCCTTTGTAATTGTGGATTATTAGCCAAAAAAGAACCCTTCTACAAATCAGTCGTTCAAAAGAGCGGCGACAACGGACAAGCTTAGCCAAATTTTGATAAATGAGTGTTTCTAAAATTACTGTAATTTCGCAATATATTTACGCATTGTCCGTTAAACCGTTTAAGCGCCAATGGAATAATTACAAAATTTTCTAATTTCTAGTTTCCCTTATATTGTTTGGTCTGACTCTAGATGATACGATAAGCGACACGCAATCCCTTTTCTGTGTATCCCGAATAGTATTCACTCGTATTTTGCTTTACAGCGTGTATAACATTATCCGCTTACGCATTCATATAGAAGCACCACCCACACTGAAGCCAATACCCCTTCAATTCGCTGGTTAACGGTCTAGAGGCGGGCTTAAAACCAATCGATGACAGCTGGAAACAGTACGCATTATAATTTCAATAGGAGAAAATCACCATCTAACGCAAAAATCAATGCCAAGCCAATAATACTATTTTTGTAGTTGTTACGCCAATTACGAGTAGTGTCATGTACCCGAAGCCTATCGCATTTTACAGTGATAATATGACTCGCTTGTGACTGTTTTCATGTTACCGATATAGACGTTACCGTAGATGCTTATTGTTTGACAATTGAGGCAACTTCAAAGATTTTAAAACAGATAATTACATTGAAGAAGGTTAACGTGTTAACGTAGTATGTTAAAGTGGGGTGTACTTTCAAAGCGTATCATTCCACTGCTGACAACGCTAGTGTAAGCATCGACACTGTTAATCAGCTAAGTGACTTTAGTTAAACATACAGTAATACAAACATTACGGATAAAACATAATGATACATCCGAAAGTGAGGATGAATTCTACAAATGTGTCGGAAGAGTCTGACTCCTATTCAGAAGTTGAAGATCACGTCGATGTGGAATCTGAAGATCACGTCGATGTGGAATCTGACGGTCATGATATCTCAGGGACGGCGGCTGATCTTAGAATTCAAGAACGTCTTCATGGTGTAGCTGAAGTTCAACGCCACGATAGCAATAACAGTTCTTCTCAAAGAGACTCAAGCTACAATGTGTGCAGTAAACAATCTGAAAAAGTAACAAAACCTGCAGTTAGACCATCATTTTTAATCACAGACATTTTATCAGACACAAAGAGATTAGACTCGGAAACAGACACGTCAGTGGCAAATACACCGTGCTCCCCGTGTACACCGGTAGCACGAGCAATAGACATTCATAAAACGGCTGCATTGTTAGCTCAGAGAGCATCTACGTCACCTGCATTGTTGTCGTCACCATCAAATCGATGTGAATCTCCGGAATCAGACGAAGGTAAAATTCATTCTATACCTGTGTTTTATATGTAAATCTTTCGCATATCTTGATTTTATTTATACTTAGGAAATTGTTACCATAGTTACCATTGTGAAACTCCATTACTGTCGCCAGTAACTATGTGATTTATACACATTAGCACATATCAAATTCCAGGTGAGTTATATGTAGGTGGTACGTTTGCAAATGTGCTCTTAACTTATTAATTGAAACTTTATTTATTTTACAACCGATTGTGAAGCAAGCTTTAAAAACTAATAATAATCACTCTCGTTGGCGCGTTACTGTTGTCATTCGAGTAGGAGGAAACCGGAGTACCCGGTGAAAACCCACCTGTCCCATCGGGCGACCACCGTACCATCGCACATACTTCCCAGTCCGAGGATCGAACCCGGGTTGCATTGGTGAGAAGCGAGCGCCCAAAATCGGACAGTCACGGACTTAATAAGGATACCATTCCATATTATGCATTATGCCGATGAACATGTTATATGTTAATGTCAAATGAAATATATTGAATTGCAATTTTCAATGACATTCAATAAGTCTATTTTCCAAAAAAAATCTCTTTTTTCGAGATTGGAAGACGGCTCATTTGTGTCGCTATGTGCAAATATGTCTTCTTAATTCACCGATAAATTATGTCCTAACTAGTTCGTTATTAGTATATACACCTTGAGTTATAGTGTACTGTTTGTGCCACTACAGTTTTGAATTATTTTCACTGGTTCTTTAGAATACCTATGTCTAACACTGTTTGTTCGGGTCTTACGCCTTCATCAGCACCATTTTGGGCTATGTCCCCGGCGGCGGGCAGCTTGGTTCAGCGGGGTTCTCTAGTACGCGCATTTAAAACACACGTTAATAATAACGGGAAGCATAAAGTAGTATATAGAAACTGTACCATGCCACTGTAATTCAGACCTGGATGTTGTTTTATTGTTTAAGTTTATTTAACGTTGCCCCCGGTTACCCGTGACGGACCGTTTACCTAACAACACCTATCCTGGGCAGGCTCCAACCGTTAACCAGTACTTGGTGAACCAACCAAGCTTCCAACATTTGTATTTAAAGATATACTGCTGAGCGGGGCTCGAACCCATGTGTGACCATCAGTGATGACAGGTTACATAGGTATAAACGTCAGTGACCACGGAGGCGGACCCAGTTATTTCTATTTCAAGGATGGGAATATTGTCACGGCATATGGCCGATCCGCGAACGTGACTAGGTTTTTATGCGAAACTGACAATTAAAAATTTAAATTAAATTAAAAATTTAGCACAACCATTAGTATTTACACATTTCATAATGTGCTTCATGTCATCCGTGCAATGTCATAAAGTATTCATAGTAGCACTAACAGACAGTGAAATTGAAATATCCGCGGTTACAGACAGCTACCTTGAAAATTTAATGAAGAACAAAATCATAAATGCTCTGTTATTAAAATTTTAATTGAACCAAAACAATGAACATCGTAGAGAGTAACAAAAATGACAAGGGCCCAAATTAATAATATTTAAATAATAATAATAATAATAAGTTTGCGACAGAAATCATTTAAATAAAGTTAATCTACAATGAGACACTCACAGTCCGCTTCCGTGGTTAAGTGGTTACGATCGCTGACTTGTATACCACTGTAACCTATCATCACTGATGGTCCTTGTCCGCCTCCGTAGTCGAGTGGTTACGGTCGCTGACTTGTATACCACTGTAACCTATCATCACTGATGGTCCTTGTCCGCCTCCGTGGTTGAGTGGTTACGGTCGCTGACTTGTATACCCTGTAACCTATCATCACTGATGGTCCTTGTCCGCCTCCGTGGTCGGGTGGTTACGGTCGCTGACTTGTATACCACTGTAACCTATCATCGAGCCCCGTTCAGTCCCGTGTCTCTTTATATGAAAATGTTGGCAGTTTCTTACGGAGGTTGGTCCACTACGTACTGGTTAACCACTGGAGCCTGTCCAGGAAAGGTGTTGTTAGGTAAACTGCCCGTCGCTCAAATGGGCAACCGGTAGCGACGTTAAATAAACTTAAATTTAAAATAAGGCCCTCAACATATATACAAATGAAATGCAACCAAATGATAGGACTATAAGTGAAAACTGCACATTGGAATTATATAGTAATTTTAAAGCTAAAAAGTAGAGAAACTATATATGTGTGTTTTAGACCGTTTAGACCCATTCCAGAGTCTCATCTGGGTATTTTACGTGCGCAGTGTAAAGCACCGACACGAGACCTCGGTTTAATGTCCCATCTGAAAGACTGTTAATTTTTATTAAGATCAGACGGGGGATCGAACCTGCGATCCCTGGAGAAACTATATATAATGATATATGGAATTGTCTAGTAGAGTAGAAAATGGGAATGAGACAATTAATGACAATAAATCTATATAGCACTGTGCAGATATGTATTATATGGGTATCTTGAAAATAAGTATAAAATCAGCTTAAATACTTTAAATGATTTTGTTTGCTTACTGGCATGTCTGCGACTGAATAAGATAAGCAACTCTTCATTATAAGACCTGAATCAATCAAAATCCATTCTCATTCTGTATACAATATATATATACTGTACATTATGAATGAATGAATATGTTTAAACCAATCAATTAATATAACCACATTTATACTCAACATACTAAAACTTGTTAGTATTTTTTTTTTAACAGAACAGAATTTTATTCCATTTTGAACATTGCGTACATCGTCATCTATGCTATATATAGAACATGCGTGAACATGTACAGCGATCATAGTGAATAATATAAAGATTAACATGAACTGGGAAATTAATTGCTGCAGCACTTCGCTATAACAAGAATATATGTAAACATAAAGGTCATATCAGATATACAAACATACATCATTTTATGCATTTAAATATGCTAAATGCTTTTGTCTCTGTTTAAATGCTTTAATACAAAATAGAGCTAGCCTGTTTAGTAATGCTGAGCTAGTTGTATTCAAAAGTTAATTGTTATTGTAAACGTAATATTGAAATTTGTACCAGCAATATAATATTATTTAATTAATATTTTAAAAAATGCCCTTAGACAAGACAATTAAATTCCACATTGCCTCTTCTCTCTCCATCGTGGCGATGGATTCCGTCAGTAATGAGGTCTCGAGAGTGATTAATATAAGTTGTAAGAACTTGTTTCGCAATCGAGCTAAAATATATGTGTTTAACCCTTTCAACACCACATACCTCTAAATAGGCTTACAAAAAGTGTAGATCCAGATGAGCCGGCTCGTGACGAGCCGTCTCATCAGGATCTGCACTTTTTGCCAGTGATATGACTATTTTTAGACATAATTACCGATTTTGATAAATGAACTTGTCCACATGTGATTTTCTGATTCATTTATTGGTTTATGAATATCATGGACCAGTCCATGTGAGTTACTTGGTGTTGAAAGGGTTAAGCTAAACCCGTCAATGATCACAATCTGCATTTTAAATAGTTTCTTTTGTTGATTCAGTTTATTGTTTAAAAGTTGCAAATTTACGAACATCTAGATGGGACGTAGATTATCAACATAAGATAACTGTAACAAACTCAATCCTTGATATAAACAAAGACAATGAGTTAGATAAACCACTAACATCTACAACTACGGTAATAATTGAAACAATTCAACGAGCAGGTAACACGAGCACTACTAATGAACATTTACACTGTCTTAACGAGCTGTAGGAAGACCTGACCATCGTGCGTGTCCTCCTTTTATACCACTCTAGCAGGCTTGCATTAACACCTACTCAGGCGGATCCCAAACTGGCGACGAGGTATCCCAACGTCGGAGTGTTTTTCCGAATGCCTGCATCACAATAGCCGAGCTGATAAACCTGTTATCTCTGATCCCACTTCATCAATTCAATCTGGTTGGTATTCACGGCAATGTGTGTGTATGTGAGGTGACATTAAACACAAGGGGGAGTTCAGTGTATTTTCTTTAACTCTGTCACCGCCAATGTCGCATAAAAGCGCCTTTGCAAAAAGCCGAGAACCCGATCAGACAGGTCAGAACGTGCTGTCTGATCAGGCTCTATGCGTATTGCTCTTCAGACAGTGGGGCTGCTGAAGAACCTGTCCGAATAGCAAATAACATAGATCCTGATCAGACGCGGCTAGATCTAGATCTATGTTGTTTGCATATTGTTTTGAAGTTATTCGGCGCTGAAATAGTTAACACATCTTGTGCTAGTAGTCACCTCCGTTAAGCAGTCAATTAACAACCTGTATTAAACAGCCAGGTTAATATGTTGTTTTATTATACATTTGCCCTGTATTAATAGACACCTGTGCTAAGCAGACAGTTTCAGTGAGTTCCTTGACTGGCGGCTAATTAAGACATGACTATACTGTACTCTATATATGTGTGGCTATCCGATTAGCGTAGCGCTTCTCGCCAAGGTAACCCGGGTTCGATCTTCGGACCGGGAAGTATGTGAGATGGTACGGTGGTCGCCAAATAAACAGGTGGGTTTTCTCCGGGTACTCCGGTTTCCTCCCACACGAATGACCACATTTACGCCTTCATCTGCGCCAACAAGAGTCATTAATATTGTTGTTTTAATTAGGAATCCTTTCCGTAACACACACAAAAAATTCATTTGACAATTGTTATAATCCAAATTCAGTCTCGTTGAACAACGCTTTATTGATGGAATAGCTAGTCTCAAGCTTATTTATTAAAAAGCAAACTTTTGTATTATACCATTGTGTACAATTGTTGTTTGTGTATATAACTATGTAATATGTACAATTGTTTGAATAAAAAACATCGAAATTCGAATTCGAAGAGTGATTAATATAAGTTGTTAACGCTTGTTCAAAATAAATAACGTTTATACTTTTATATATGTACAATATATATCTGTTACTAACAAAATCATCTTCAAGCCACATGTCAGAACATTGGGTCTATTTACCCCCATGCCAGAACGTTGGGTCTATTTACCCCCATGTCAGAACGTTGGGTCTATATACCCCCATGCCAGAACATTGGGTCTATTTACCCCCATGCCAGAACATTGGGTCTATTTACCCCCATGCCAGAACATTGGGTCTATTTACCCCCATACCAGAACGTTGGGTCTATTTACCCCCATACCAGAACGTTAGGTATATTTACCCCCATATCAGAACATTGGGTATATTTACCCCCATGCCAGAACATTGGGTCTATTTACCCCCATACCAGAACGTTAGGTATATTTACCCCCATACCAGGACATTGGATCTATTTACCCCCATACCAGGACATTGGATCTATTTACCCCCATACCAGGACATTGGGTCTATTTACCCCCAGTTGCACCTTAAACGTCATTATCTATTTACACGATTTCTTGAACATCATCAGATCATTGGATCTGTTTACACTTTGTAAAACAGTAAACAAATAAATAAACAGTGAACTAGCATGTGGAACAAGAAACAATAATATCTCATTTAATATCGCCTTACAGTGGAAACAATACGAATACACGGTTGGTTATAAAGTGTTAAAATAGTTTCACATTGACAATTAGTGTTATCGTGTTAATTTGAACTGTTCATCGAAGCTCGAGTTTTGTTACATTATTTGAAGATTATTATTTAACCCTGCTTAAACATGGAACAATGAGAATGGCACGGGTCGTTTGGCTATTGCGTGAAAAAAGTATCAAATGTAGCTTAAAACACCCAAAGTGTCTAGATAACACAAACAGTAGCATTCTTCGATGTGAATTCCATTAAATACCTTGCAAGTGAAACAATTACTTTTAGTAAACTGCTGATGAAAATTAAGATATTGTTAAGGAAGATGTGGCCAGCGTCTGTCGCGAAACACTATCTATCTATTTAAATGGTTACGGTGGAGATACGATGATCAGCTATTTAGAAAATTGCAATATCACCGTACGTCTGATGGTAACTGGTTACTGCGTGATTGTTTGACAGATAGAGCACAATATCACCGTACGTCTGGTGGTAACTGGTTACTGCGTGATTGTTTGACAGATAGAGCACAATATCACCGTACGTCTGGTGGTAACTGGTTACTGCGTGATTGTTTGACAGATAGAGCACAATATCACCGTACGTCTGGTGGTAACTGGTTACTGCGTGATTGTTTGACAGATAGAGCACAATATCACCGTACGTCTGGTGGTAACTGGTTACTGCGTGATTGTTTGACAGATAGAGCACAATATCACCGTACGTCTGGTGGTAACTGGTTACTGCGTGATTGTTTGACAGATAGAGCACAATATCACCGTACGTCTGGTGGTAACTGGTTACTGCGTGATTGTTTGACAGATAGAGCACAATATCACCGTACGTCTGGTGGTAACTGGTTACTGCGTGATTGTTTGACAGATAGAGCACAATATCACCGTACGTCTGGTGGTAACTGGTTACTGCGTGATTGTTTAACAGATAGAGCACAATATCATGGTCGTTATGGAAAAAACAAAGAACACAATTATACCGACTAAATGAGGTTTCACAACATTGTTGTCAAAAATGTTATAATTTTCCTCCTTCACGAAATGGACTATTGTTTTATAAAAAGGAAGCAGTTTGTTTGCGTGTTTGTCGTCCACATATAAGGAATGTTAATGACATGCTAATATCGCAGGTTTGATGCCCCGCCTGACCCTAATAAAATTAACAGTCTTTCAGACGGGACGTTAAACCGAGGTCTCGTGTCGGTGCTTTACACCGTGCACGTAAAAGAACCAGAGGAGACTCTGGAATGGGTCTCTCTCTGTATCATTACACTATCCTCCAACAATCTAAAATGACTAACCTCTTCAGGAGGCGCCGCCCATATGGGCAACCGGTAGCGACGATAAATAAACGTAAAGCACACATTGGTAATAACAGTCACGTGTTGGACTAAGGAAGATGGTGCAGAGTAGTTCGGGTTCGACCCACTGCCCTGGGGTTCTCTAGCGCCACGCCCATTTAAAACTCAGAATAGCGAGACGCGTTAACTCTTTCACCGCCAAGGTCGCATAAGAGCGACTTTGCAAAACGCAGAGAACCTGATCAGACAGAATAGAACTTGCCATTTGTTCAGACTGTATGCTGATTGCTCTTCAGATAGTGGAGCTGAATCACGTGTCGGAATAGCAAACAACATAGATCCTGATCAGATGCGGCGTTACGCCGCGGCTGATCTGGATCTATGTTGTTTGCAAATGCTCTGAATTTATTCGGCGCTGAAAGAGTTAAACAGTATTTAGAAACGGTACCATTGACTAAATGAGATTTTACGACATTAGTGTCGAAAATCACATGCATGGGCTTTGGGAACTTCAATCTCAGATTATATAAAGTGGCTTTTATTTAATATTTTCCATTTCAGAATCAAGAGATGGCAGTCCTTCACCACACTCGGAAAACGGTTCATCAAGGTCCAGCAAGAAGGCGAGAAAAGCCAGAACGGCCTTTACAGACCATCAATTAAACTCGCTGGAGAAAAGCTTTGAAAGACAAAAATACCTCAGCGTACAAGATAGAATGGAACTGGCTGCTAAGCTTGGTCTCTCAGACACACAAGTGAAGACATGGTACCAGAATAGAAGGTAATTTACTTCTTAGTCCGCCTCTGTGAATAAATTAAAAGCGATTACAGCACCATAAAGATAAAGATAAGATATACTGACACCATAAAAAAACTGTGCACTTTTATATTGAGCGTTACGTTTTCGTTGCAATTTTAGAATTATGGATTCATACATTACACTAAGTTGTCCAATATGTCGCACATTTTGATACAACATATGCCTATATATTTTTTCTAAAAGGATATCAATTTTACATCTAAGGCAAGTGCACAGTTTCTTTTTGGGGTCAGGATTTAATAATATTGATTTTCATTTAAAGTATAATCTTATCATTTTTGTTCACATTGATTTTACATGGTACACATTGTATAATGTTGTCAATCGCCGGTACCAACACAAATCCTGGACTGGTAATCCAGGGATCGCAGGTTCGATCCCCCGTCTGATCCTAATAAAGTTAACAGTCTTTCAGATGGGACTTTAAACCGAATACCGACATCATCACATCCGAATGGAGATATATACTAGAGGACATAGAAAACACACACCTACATTATATACTAGAGGACATAGAAAACACACACCTACATTATATACTAGAGGACATAGAAAACGCACACCTACATTATATACTAGAGGACATAGAAAACACACACCTACATTATATACTAGAGGACATAGAAAACACACACCTACATTATATACTAGAGGACATAGAAAACGCACACCTACATTATATACTAGAGGACATAGAAAACGCACACCTACATTATATACTAGAGGACATAGAAAACGCACACCTACATTATATACTAGAGGACATAGAAAACGCACACCTACATTATATACTAGAGGACATAGAAAACGCACACCTACATTATATACTAGAGGACATAGAAAACGCACACCTACATTATATACTAGAGGACATAGAAAACGCACACCTACATTATATACTAGAGGACATAGAAAACGCACACCTACATTATATACTAGAGGACATAGAAAACGCACACCTACATTATATACTAGAGGACATAGAAAACGCACACCTACATTATATACTAGAGGACATAGAAAACGCACACCTACATTATATACTAGAGGACATAGAAAACGCACACCTACATTATATACTAGAGGACATAGAAAACGCACACCTACATTATATACTAGAGGACATAGAAATCGCACACCTACATTATATACTAGATGACATAGAAAACGCACACCTACATTATATACTAGAGGACATAGAAATCGCACACCTACATTATATACTAGATGACATAGAAAACGCACACCTACATTATATGAGTATTATTACATGAAAACGAAATACGAAGGATTCCATCAAAGATATATCACATCTTTATTACAAAATACAAACGGTCCGCCTCTGTGGTCGAGTGGTTAAGGTCGCTGACTTATATACCACTGTAACCTATCATCACTGATGGTCACGGGTTCGAGCCCCGCTCAGGCCGTGTCTCATTTATATGTAATAAATTGCAGTTGGTGCGGAGGATGGTGCACCCAAGTACTGGTTAACCGCTGGAGCCTGCCCAGGAAAGGTGTTGTTAAGTAAACTGCCCGCCGGCGAAATAGCCCGAAATGGTGCTGATGCAGGCGTAAAACCCGAAATATAACATAAAATATAACATAACAAAACACAAACTGAACTGAACGTTGTCTATGTCCTCTAGTATAATTACAAAATAGTTATTCATGGTTCAAGTACGCTCGCCCATATGGTTCACCGGAGGCGAGGGTAAATAAGCTCAATCATCGATGGTACAAGTCGCATGACGTTCCATAGATAAACAAGCTCATCTTAAGCTCGCTGCTCTTTTGTGTATGTAAGTCCCTACTTATGAAATAGTGATACGTCTGTTCAAAATTAGTGTTCACAATTTCTACGAAGGTTATTTTTAAAATGTAATCGTACACGTTACATAACTCATATTACCCTATTTTTTCTGTATGCGTGCTTTGCGTTTATTATTTATTTATTGTTACCGGTGAGCGACGCCTCCTGAAGATATTGGTCATTTTAGATTTTTGGAAGATAGTGCAATGATACGGACAGAGACCTCTGGTTCGTTTACGTGCACGGTGTACAGCACCGACACAAGACCTCGCTTTAAAGTCCCACCTGAAAGACTGTTAATGTTATTAGGGTATTATTAACGACCCCTACTCGGCATATGACGTGGAAAATAAATGGGGTTACTCCGAAAGGGGGCCTGAAACAAACACAAAAACAGTTCACAATAACACGCATGTCTGCTTGTCAACATACAATTCGATCGGGTAAAGAGCTTTTACCAACTCTTGCAATATGATTCCGTTTTCATACCGACATGAATATTAAGATTGTATTCTTTTTACCCTTAATACTGGTTGATGTTGAATAATTAATAATGAAAATTGCTGTCGCGTGTTTCATGACTTTTCTATAAATGGTCACCAACCTTCGACAGAAGGTCCCGCGGTACTATCTCGTGCATTTACGATCGATTAACCAGTCTGATTAACAAGATGGGCCCAGGTTAATTGCCGAGAGGTGCAGATACCATTTGATGCTGATATTATCGTAGCAAACTGCCTTTAAAAGAAAGTGATTCTCCAGTTATTATTGCCGGTGACATATTGCCCGGCATATGGCACCGTTTACCGGTAAAAATGAACTTGGCATCTTTGTGTCACTTAAGTGTGATATATTACGTTTCATTATAATTCATTACCAAGGGTGTTAATTGCAACCATATTTTTCATTACAATTTCACATCATCGAAATCAAATAAATAAATGCAACCGCACATGGGAAGCGGCATCTTCTGGACTGGTAATCCAGGGATCGCAGGTTCGATCCCCCGTCTGACCCTAATAAAATTAACAGTCTTTCAGATGGGACGTTAAACCGATGTCTCGTGTCGGTGCTTTACACCGTGCACGTACAAGAACCAGAGGAGATTCTGTAATGGGTCACTGTCTGTATCATGCACTATCCTCCAAAATCTAAAATAACTAATCTCCACTGGACTACATATCCGTCTATCAGTTTACGTTACTTACATTTTGCTCTGTTTACTGACATAAAAGTGATTGCGGAAGTAGCCATTGCGCTTGCGCAATGTTCAATATTTAATACAGAGCAATCAATATGTAACTCATTCGGTCTTTATAATTTCAGAACAAAGTGGAAGAGACAGACAGCTGTTGGTTTGGAACTTCTGGCGGAGGCTGGAAGCTATACCAATATCCAACGCATGATACAAGCTAGTCCATACTGGGCCTCGTACCCCACACCTCACAGCCATAGCCCTGCACTCATGCCGGGAATTGACTCTCTATATTACAGACAAGCTGTATCCCCGCTATCCTCTCACAGGCAACTTGTCTCGAGAATGTATCTTCAAGGAATGGGACACATTGCATGATTATCAAAATGGTTAATATGTGTAATCTGTTTCACAATATACTGTACTGCTATGCTAACGTTTAGAAATCCAAACGGACATTAAACCTATCATCATTGATGGTCACGGGTTCGAGCCCCACTCAGACCGTGTCTCTGTATATGAACAAGTTGACAGTTTAATGGTCACGGGTTCGAGCCCCACTCAGACCGTGTCTCTTTATATGAACAAGTTGGCAGCTTATTACGGAGGTTGGTGCACCAAGTACTGGTTAACCGCTGGAGGTTTGTGCACCAAGTACTGGTTAACAGCTGGAGGTGTGTTCACCAAGTACTGGTTAACTGCTGGAGACTGCCCCAGGAAAGGTGTTGTTAGGTAAACTACCCGTTGCTCAAATGGGTAACCGATAACTACGTTAAATACAATTAAAATAAAACAAACAAACACAAAAAACGGACATTTAGAATTATGAAATGTTTCAGATGGTTTCTGATATGCATTGTAAGTCAAACCTGTTTTAGTGGTCACCTCCATTAGGCAGCCAACCTGTATTAAGCAGCCAGTTTCCAGATTCCCAATCAGTTGTTTTATTATATATTTGACCTCTATTAAGCAGCCATCTGTGCTAAGCAGCCACTTTCTATGACTCCCTTGGATGGCTGCTTAACACAGGTTTCACTGAATAATCATCCGGAATAAAAAAAACATTACATTACAGGATGACAATATTTATATTGCATGATGAATTGTTGGCTCCACATTTTATAAAACAGCAGGTGAAATGTTGTTCATTGTAGTTAACCAGCAACCACGTTGATGTTCACACGCTATTGAGTAAAATGGGGAACCTGCTCATATACCATCTAGACTTGTGTGTGGATACCTCGGATGTTCAAGTGTTTGAGAAAATGTCCGTCAATCCAATATGTATTTAACTCTTTCAGTGCCGAATAAATTCAGAGCATGTGCAAGCAACATAGATCCAGATCAGCCGCATCTGATCAGGATCTATGTTGTTTGCTATTCCGACACGTGATTCAGCTCCACTGTCTGAAGAGCAATCAGCATAAAGTCTGAACATATGGCAAGTTCTATTCTGTCTGATCAGGTTGTCTGCGTTTTGCAAAGTCGCTCTTATGTTGTTTGCTATTCGGATAGGTGCTTCAGCTCCACTGGTTCTCTACTTTTTTTACAAAGTCGCTTTTATGCGACATTGGCGGTGAAAGAGTTAATATGGATATGATTAACCAACCGTCACGTTTGACGTCCATACACTAGAGTGTAATACTGTTTCATTGGAATATAATGGTATATCATGTCGAAATGTATATGGATATCTCGAAACAAATTGTCAGTTATTACAATTTGATGTATTTATATGATGAGAGTTAGCCAACATGGACGTTGATTTGAATATATAGTCTACACCCGTTATGTCGAATTCCGTCGGACCGAATAAAATACTTCGAAATAACCGAAGATTGACTTAACGAAATTCGATATAAACAGTTATATGTAAAATGATAGTGGCTGAAACGGGACTTTGATCCGACTTCGAGATAACCGGAGAACTCGACAAAACAGACTTTGACATAGCGGATGTAAACTGTATTCGCAATGTTTCTGTTTGTAACTCATCACACAGTTTATATTGATATCGAGAATGTTCAAGTGTTCAGAATGTGTATTATTTTTTTTCACCAGTTATGCAAGTTCTTTAACAACACGTGCAATTTTTAAACACTTTCATTCATTTTAGACATAGTTTTAAACTATTTATTCACAACGACTGCGAAGCAAGTTCTAACAACTTATCGTTGACGCGGATGAAAGCGTAAATGTGGCCATTCGTGTGGGAGGAAACTGGAGTACCCGGAGAAACCCCACCTGTCCGATCCGGCGACCACCGTACCATCTCACATACTTCCCGGTCCGAGGATTGAACCCGGCTTGCATTGGTGAGAAGCGAGCGCGCTGACCACATTTAGATGTAGTTGATCGACTTATGACTGTGTTCCATATTCCATTAGATTCCCCCCCCCATATTGTTTGGCATATTTACACCATCACAAGTAATGAGAAACAATACCTGGTTTTCTATTACCTCCCTTGACAGATAAAGTCCGAGTTATGCCGAAATGTATATTGGTCCTTTAGTTGGAATCCTTTTGTTTTGTTTGTTTTTGTTTTGTTTTTAATCCTTTGTAATATGTTGCGGTAGGATAAATGTGGTTTTATCAAATTCATGTTAATTAATTGATAACACACGTGTACAGTATCCATTAATATACAGTGGGATATCTGCCAAGATTTAATAATTTAATAATAATAAGATGAGAAAAGGGACGGAAATTAATAGCATGTGGTGCAAAGGAAACAACGATAAAAACAGAGGAAACAATTCAGAGGACCAATCTACTTTTATGAGTATTCAGGGGCAGAAACTGATTAATGTCTCTCATTTCCAGCACTGAAAATTTGAAAAATATGAAATCCGGGTCGTTTATTCTGGGGATAAAACGCCTTTAAAATGTTATATCGTAGCCTATCCTAGGTTGGTTTGACAACGTTATAATAACCACGATTTGCTGTAAATCAGATGTAACGACGTGTGCTATTGGCTGTCTATTTTAAGAACCAATCATATCAATCGATAGAACCCAAGTGGTTCGATCCCCCGTTTGACCCTAATAAAATTAACATTCTTTCAGATGGGACTTAAAGTGAGGTCTCGTGTCGGTGCTTTACACAGTACACGTAAAAGAACCAGAGGAGACTCTGGAATGGGTCTATGTCTGTATCATTGCAATATCCTCCAAATATCTAAGGTGGCTAATCTCTTCAGCAGGCGTCGCTCATATGGGCAACCGGTAGCGACGATAAATAAACGTAAAACACACACGTGATAGCACACAGTGAAAGCTGTCCATATATCAAATCTTTGTCTAGTTTATCATCTTATATTTACATCGCTCTTGCGTTTCCTTCGTTGAACGCATGCGCCCTGATTGCATACATTACGAGGCTTCCCAACTAATGATATGCAACTGCCATGCGCACTCGAGTTACGGACATGCGCATTCGCAGTGTTAGGCAGCGTTCATCGCGAGAAAAGGCGTGTCTTACAGATTACGTTGTTCCAAGGATGATCTATTTGCATGTACCGGCACACGGTAAGTTGCAAATCTGGACTAAAAACATTTTTAAATGCAAAGTGTGCTATAATTTCATTGTGTCATTGAAAAGAATACTTAACGTAAATTAAGGAATGAATCGCGAGTTAATAGTTTCCATCGGGGCATGAACTACAGTGGGCGTGTTTGACGTTAACGTGGAGCCATCGGCCTCCACACTCCTTAACCACGCCCAATGTAGATTATAACTAGATTCGTTCCTTAAATGAAACCCGCTCATGTATGAAACCTTTGTGTAGTTTATGGTCTTGTAGAAAATAGTGACGACAGAGTAACGTCTTGATAACCCTTCTTTAGTTTATTAAATTTTTTCGTAAGAGAAAAATAAATCATTTTATATTTTATTTATGAATAATTAAATAAGTAACCATAGTTACATTGTAGGGCTTATTCTGAAACAATCGATTTGTAATAAGAGTAGTTTGAACTCTGTATTATGATTATTGTGCTTGTTTCGTGTTATAAAAAGTATGTGTTTCACACACTTAGACTTGTTGTTGTTGTTGTTATAATGATACTATTTATAATGTGGGAAATGGAAAATAAAATAGACATAAATATATGTGCGTGGTGCTTTTTTATTGTTTGCATCAATGTGTCTCCGTGCCAGTTTAGCTTTAGTGGCTTTAGTTTAAGCATATTTATTGCTCATATAATAATATATAATATCACATAACTTTGCTTATGTGTCTTTTACGTTTATTTATCGTCGCTACCGGTTGCCCATATGAGCGACGCCTCCTGAAGAGATTAGTCATTTTAGATTTTTGGAGGATAGTGCAATGATACAGACAGAGACCCATTCCAGAGTCTCATCTGGTTCTTTTACGTGCAAGTATTTTATATATATATATATATATATATATATTAATTATATAATATATATATATATATTATATATTTTAAGAGTATTCAGGGCAGTACTGACCAATGTCTCTCATTGCCTGCATGTGTTTTTATTTGCTTTGCTTTGATGTATATATTGATGTTTGTAGACACCATATCGAACCCTCGTAAAATATATTCCACCATCAACATGAATGGACTTTATTATTTTAAGTATGACCCCCCCCCCCCCCCCCCCTCAGATAGAACTCTGTCACACGGGTAATTAATAGAATATGGACAACATTACTCTATATATTACAGACGGATCTGTAGTCCAGTGGTAACACATTGGACTAGTAATCCAGGGATCTCATGGTCGTTCCCCCGTCTGACCCTAATAAAATTAACAGTCTTTCAGATGGGACTTTAAACCGAGATCTCGTGTCGGTGCTGTTCACCGTGCACGTAAAAGAACCAGAGGCGACTCTGGAATGGGTCTCTGTCTGTATCATTGCACTATCCTCCAACAATCTAAAATGACTTATCTCTTCGGGTGGCGTCGCTCATATGGGCAACCGGTAGCGACGATAAATAAACGTAAAACACCCACACACTCTATATACACTTTGCTCCTTTAATAATATTATCGTCCATTTTCATTTTTTCATTAAAACTGGGGATCGATTTCGACCGATGTTGCACGCAGTCTTCATTTGTTAACACAGTGGTAGCGCGACCGCTTCATGTGCGAAAGGTCCGGAGTTCGAGCCCCGCTGGAGTCGTTACGAGTGTGCCTTTAGATAGGGCATTGCAATTCCGCATGCCTCTTCTCTCTCCCTCGTGGCGATGGATTCCACCAGGAATGAGGTCTCGAGAGTGATTAATATAA
>CM026400.1:6528763-6573828 GCA_014843695.1 Archivesica marissinica
TGCCCTACAAAAGCGTACATCACAACAGATTCGTGTCATTGTCTTGTTGACGAACTTAAGGAGTTCGAGCCCCGCTGGAGTCGTTACGATTGTGTCCTTAGGCAAGGCATTTAAATTCCACGTTGCCTCTTCTCTCTCCCTCGTGGCGATGGATTCCATCAGGAATGAGGTCTCTCGAGTGATTGGTATAAGTTGTAATAACTTGTTTGGCAATCGTGTTAAAATAAATTTGTATAAACTAACTTAAGGACATGCAAATCAAGCTCTTCAACAATTATTGATTTTTTGTTTGTTTTGAGGTTTATAGTCGCATCAACGTCTTAGGTCAAATGCACATAACAGAAACGTTACCACGTTTGTGCATCGTCAAATATATTCAATTCAATTGTTCTTTAGTAACTCAGATCATTTACATGACATATGAGTATACATGTAATTAGTTAACAGAGGTTGTGACACGGATTGATATATAAATAATAAAGAGCATAGGAGAGAGAAGAGTCAAGTTTGGAGATGGGAAAAGAGCGGGAAATTCTATTATTTTGTTTTGTTTTGTTTCATTTACGTATTTGTTTGAATGCATTATGATTGATTTGAAACAGACTATAGGTCATGGAAATTGTTTCGTTTTCGATGGTTGTTGTGGTCACGTGTGTGGTTGAATGGTGCACGCACGTGACCAAATACTGTTGAATGGATACACATTCTTGAGTTAACCGTGAGTTTTATCTATCAGAAGTAAATGATTTGAAGATTATATGTTATTAATATGTATTTATTAATTAACACTTTCGACGTTGAATGTGACATTTGATTGTTGACTTTATTGCACGTGTCATAACCTTTTTCTATAACCTGTTTTCGTGGGTAATTACAGTTCTTGTTGTTTTTTGTTTTTTTACATACATAATTATGTTATATCTAAATACTAAGTCACGTAAATTGGTACAAAACAGTTTATGTAATATTGTTTGGCAATATTAAACCGAGACATTTGTATATTCCGTGATTCCGTTAATAATCGGATTTCCGAAATAAACTATGAGCTTTCGATTATGGTACACTTACTTACTGACTTGATTCAAATATTAACGGTAAAAACCTAACGTGTGTCCTGGTCGTAGTTCACGGAAACTTACGAAGGCTTTGGCGGAGATTAATGAGTCTCAGTTTAATGTTGCCAAGTAATAACAGAGAATAAGCATATTACATAATAATATTAAAACAGTGAAGTTCTATATATCTTTAAACGAATCTTTGACAAATTTACCTAGATTAGCAGTCCGCCTCCGTGGTAGAGTGGTTACGGTCGCTGACTTGTATACCACTGTAACCTATCATCACTGATGGTCACGGGTTCGAGCCCGCCCAGGCCGTGTCTCATTTATATGAAAAAGTTGGCAGTTTCTTACGGAGGTTGGTGCACCCAAGTACTGGTTAACCGCTGGAGCCTGCCCAGGAATGGTGTTGTTAGGTAAACTTCCCGCCGGCGATATAGCCCAAAATGGTGCTGATGCTGGCGTAAAACCCGAAATATAACATAATAACATAACCTAGATAAGCTAAAATAGGTTATTTGGTAGGTTGCATTAGGTTAATTAACTTGTACATTGATAGCCTTGATATAATTACTTATGAAATGTATTTTCTGCTGAGCTCATTAAAATAAGAACATTTTTAATGGTCCTCATCTTCAATATCTTTAGCATTACAACATATACAATATCATTTCTTTAAATTCTATTTCTCGCAAACCGACCCGTGTGATTTCAAGTGATATTACATTTTCAGAATATTCCATTCATTCACATAAATCGAAGGGGAGGGTAGGGGGGAAGGGGATCAAGTTGCAATATTGTCTATTGTTTTGTACACGTTTGCAAATTATGTTTTAATGTTATTGATAAAATCATTTTGTAATTTTACTTTTTAAACAATGTTATGACACTTGTTTTGTGAGTGTCTTTCGTACTCGAACATGTACAGTGGTCGCTAGATCGGACAGGTGGGGTTTATTCGGCTACTCCGGTTTCCTCCCACACGAATGATCAAGCATACGCTTTCATCCGCATTATCGAGAGTGATTAATATCAGTTGTTAAAGTTGGTTTCGCAATCCTTGTAAAATGAATAAATGTTACACAAACATGTATTTCCTGACCTGTTCTTGAAATGTTCATATTAATTCATATAATATCTTATTACAATATGCCAAAATACTAAAATACTTGCAATTAAACATTAAAATGGAATGGAAAATTGGTCACTTTTTTTAGAATACAACGAACAAGTTAACACATACAGGTGTAGCATGGTGGATCAAGTGTTTGAAGGCGGAACACTAATGGTATAAGAAAAATGACAATAGCAGCATTACATCGTAATAAAGGATGCTTTGGGTAAAATATAAATACTAATGTTTGTGTGTTTACAAAAATCGAAATAGTCGCTCAGAAACGATAAAATTCCAATAAATTTAAACCGTCGTATACGCGAATTTGTTTATCAACACACGAACTGTCAACACGCACAGCGCGCATGCGTGAAACAACAGAGGATGTAGAAAACAACGTATATATTTTGAACATGAAAGACTATCTATCTTCCTCTAATGTCGAACCCCTCACGGGGATGTAGAAATGTCCCTAAAAGACTTAGCTAACAGAGGTATGAATCAACATATCAAGTAATTTAAGTAATAAAGACAACGTGGGACAAATGGGGACGATGCATTCCGAATGTAAACAAGTGCGGACAATGCGTTCCGGTTGTAAACAAATGCGTGACCGATCGACTCGGAAAGTCCTACTTTCGGTTTCGAGTTTGTTTTATCGCAAAAAAAAAATGTTTACCAAATGAACATAAGCACACAAAGTATAATGTTAGAATGTGTAGCAGCATTGCTATCCATACGTACACATTGAATTGTTCAAATATCTTTTATTTCATACGATATAATGCTGCTTTAAAATGTATGTAAAAACGATGAGACTGAAATAAAGAATAAATCTCTACAGGTGTAGCATGGTGGATCAAGTGTTTGAAGGCGGAACACTAATGGTATTTTTAATTTAGGGTCATAATCAAATACTTGATATAATAGTAGCTGTTACTGACGAGATAGTTTAATTGTAGTTTAATTTTCCAATTTAATGCAATACTTAACCACGCATTTAACTTTTACGACATTAAATATAATACGATTCTTAAGTGATGAAATTACAGTTTACAAATATTTAAACCGACATGCTATTACAAAATGCGATATAATTAATATCCAAAGAATGTTTGTACATTAATTACGTGTAAACATGCTATTGCGATATATTAATTTCTGATGGTTGGGGTTTAGAAAAAAGCCATCGTGTAAACAGGTTAAGGATATATACCTCAATACTGTGTGTTTTACGTTTATTTATCGTCGCTACCGGTTGCCCATATGAGCGACGCTTCCTGAAGATATTAGTCATTTTAGATGTTGGAGGATAGTGCAATGATACAGACAGAGACCCATTCCAGAGTCTCCTCTGGTTCTTTTACGTGCACCGTGTAAAACACCGACACGAGACCTCGGTTTAAAGTCCCACCTGAAAGAATGTTAATTCTATTAAGGTCAGACGTGGGATCGAACCTGCGATCCCTGGATTACCAGTCTAGCGTTTTAACCACTGAACTACAGATCCGTATGCTACCTCAATACTGTTTTCTTAATGTTCCTATATAAGTTGGTACGTGCCATCAGTTCACGTCGATGATGATGATTGAGCATATTTACCCTCGCCTCCGGCGAACCATATGGGCGTTCACGTCGATGATGATGATTGAGCTTATTTACCCTCGCCTCCGGCGAACCATATGGGTGTTCACGTCGATGATGATGATTGAGCATATTTACCCTAGCCTCCGGCGAACCATATGGGCGTTCACGTCGATGATGATGATTGAGCTTATTTACCCTCGCCTCCGGCGAACCATATGGGCGTTCACGTCTGCTTTGTTCAAAGCTAATATATGTTATTGATTGGGATACTATGTTCTAATTTTTGGTTTTCAAAATACCATTCTAGTAATGTGTCATTGCCTTCAAATCGCCTGCCCCAACTGCGATTTTTTAAGAGAATCTTTCTTATATGCAGGGCCACACTTGTGGAATTCCCCTCCCTTATCACATCAAAACAGCACATTCTGTTCCACACTTCAAAGCACAGACGAATCTGTAGTCCAGTGGTAACACGCTGGACTGGTAATCCAGGGATCACAGGTTCGATCCCCCGTCTGACCCTAATACAATGAACAGTCTTTTAGATGGGACGTTAAATCGAGGTCTCGTGTCGTCATCGTGCACGTAAAATAACCAGAGGAGATTCTGGAATTGGTCTCTGTCTGTATCATGCACTATCCTCTAAAATCTAAAATGACATATATGGGCAGAAGAGTTTGCTACATAAATAAACGTAAAACATACACACACTTCAAAGCTTTATATAACAGGTGGCGCAAAGAACAGACAGACCTAATAAACTGAGAATTTACAATTATACATGAATATAAGTATTAGTTATTGCAGTTTATATCTTATTTCCTAGTAGTAGTAGTAGTAATCTTTATTTACATCTCATCATTGTACGTACACTATTTACAATAATATTACATGTATAGTTTACATAATAAAAGTACAATGCCACTCCAACATGGAGTTATAAGAGATGAACACAATTACACAAACTGCAATATCCCTGCTAATCGGATATTAAAAACTGCTCTAAGACAATTATAAAACACTGAAATACAAAATAGGTACTATTGCACACTGATTAAGAATTGGTCATATGAAATCTAACTTCGCTTTGATCAGATCATAGCGAATAGTTTATGATTAGCAGAGATATTACAGACGAGATCAAAAAAAAATATGAAAGTTTTACTTGTCATTGTTTACATGTTTCATTATGCTAGTTCATGTTTTAATTTGTTGAGACCCTCGTGGTAATTATTATTATTATTATTATTATTATTATTGTTTCTTTCTTTAATAATAATAATAATAATAATAATAATAATAATAATAATAATAATAATTTCTTCTTCTTCTTCTTCTTATTATTATTATCATTATTATTAATATTATTATTATTATTATTATTTATTATTATTATTAGTATTACTATATCGCTGTAGGTTCACTTACTCAACATTGGGTGTAGTTTTTAAGAATTAAACATAGATTAACGTATATGGTAATTACTAATCTAATTGACAAATGGGAAATAAAGATTGAACTCATACCAATAAGGGTACTGCTATGACAATGCACTCTAATACCTTACTTGCAGGTACGAAAGGCCTACAGCTCGAGCCCCGCTGGAGACGCTACGAGTGTGCTCTTAGGCAAGGCATTTAAATTCCACATTGCCTCTTCTCTCTCTCCCTCGTGGCGATGGATTCCATCCGGTATCGAGAGTGATTAATATAAGTTGTAAGAACTTGTTTCGCAATCGTGCTAAAATAAAGGTGTATGTATATATGACTAAAAAGCATTGCCCCTCACAACTGCATGTTCGATTCGCGCTAAGTGCGTAGAATAATGTATTGCTAAGAAGTTATCTAGTTGGTTTGTTGAAGGTCGGTACGCGTGTACCACACACAGGAAGACATTGTAGTTTATACAAATTTATTGTAGCTCGATTGTGAAACAAGTTATTACAACTTATATTTATCACTCTCGAGACCTCATTCCTGATGTAATCCATCGCCACGAGGGAGAGAGAAGAGGCAATGTGGAATTTAAATGCCTTGCACAATCGTAACGGCTCCAGCGGGGCTCGAACTCCAGACCTTTCGCACCTGAAGCGAACGCGCATCCACTGTGCTATCACGGAAGACATTGTAGTTTCTCGGTCGCTTGAACAGGTGCTGCGTCATAAACTATTCGATAAACAGGAAATATAGTTATTTATTGTTGATTCTCTTAAATTTTATACGATTGTTTTCGTTTTCTTTATTTAATTTGATAGCAATTGGAAAGATGTAATAGATCACATATATTATCCACAAACTAACATTTATACGCTTTCATGGTCACATGGCCGTAAAATTGACTACAGGTGTTTAGTATGAGAAAATGTTCTCCTCCCGTTTTTAGCAATACTAGCCATGAAATCCAAGTCATGACAATGTCTTTATTTCCCCTAATGCTGGAAAACTATTTCTCCGTGAAATTTAAGTAACATCCGAGATTCATAATCAACGTATCGAGGGTGGAAAATTAATGCGCCACAAAAAGATAATAATAGGATAAGTGATGTCGAAATAATAGCTTCATGCCAGCGTCCTAAGAACCCAGAGCTGGAATACGCGATCGGGTTAAGTTGTGATTTATATTAATTCGTTTTTATCACTTTTCATCTTCTTATACATTTACTTTCGTTGTGTTGCGAAACCCTAAATTACTGCTAGTTTTACTATATTTAAGAAATTTAAGGAATTGATTAGGTAGAGCAAAGCGGTTCAATGATTCGTCATGTCGTCTGCTTTGTTACATCCGTGGACAGATTTCTCTTGCTCTTCAATTTGGTATCGATTTAATTCTACCCTGTTTAACAGGAAGATTTATTCCAGTTGAAAATATTTAGAGTCAAGTTCATGGTAAACCACTTTATGCTAGATAATAAATTATTTCATTCCTTTAATTATATTCTGTTATTCGGTTACCAGCACTAACGGAAATGACGACATCGCTTGTGTTTCTATTACCTCCCTTGACAGATAAAGTCCGATTTATCCCGAAATGTATATTGGTTCATTTAGTTGGAATCCTTTGTTTTTACTGTAGTTCCCTAACCAGCTGTGGTGTTATGATGCATGCGATGTCATCACAATCGTGTTAATTAATCAATTGATAATATTTATTTACAGTCAAATACAACAGTAGGATATATGTCGAGATTTCATAATTTAATACTCATGAGATGAGAAAACGGATGAAAAGGAATAGCATGTGGTGCAAAGGAAACAACGATAAAAACAGAGGAAACCAATTAAGAGGTCATATCTACCATTAGGAGTATCCAGGGCAGTAACTGACCAATGTGTCTCATTGAATGTTATTTGTGTGTGTTTAGGTTTATTTATCGTCGCTACCAGTGCCATATGGGCGACGCCTCCTGAAGAAATTAGTCATTTTATATTTTGGAGAATAGTGCAATAGTACAGACAGAGACCCATTCCAGAGTCTCCTCTGGTTGTTTTACATGCGTCCGCCTCCGTGGTCGAGTGGTTAAGGTCGCTGACTTGTATACCACTGTAACCTATCATCACTGATGGTCACGGGTTCGAACCCCGCTCAGACCGTATCTCATTTATATGAAAAAGTTGGCAGTTTCTTACGGAGGTTGGTGCACCCAAGTACTGGTTAACCGTTGGAGCCTGCCCATGAATGGTGTTGTTAGGTAAACTGCCCGCCGGCGATATAGCCCAAAATGGTGCCGATGCAGGCGTTAAACCCGAAATATAACATAACATAATCTTTTACATGCACAGTGTAAAGCACCGACATGAGATCTCGGTTTAAAGTGCCATCTGAAAGACTGTTAATTTTATTATGGTCAGACGCGGGGTCGAACCTGTGGTCCCTGGATTACCAGTACAGCGTGTTACCACTGGAGGACAGATCCGATATAGCGTGCAGCTGCTCTTTTCTGCTTTATAGGTTGATACGTGTCATGGGTTCCAGAAAGTTGAGCAATACTCGAGTAGGTGCTATACGCATGCTCGAGAGTATAAATGTTCGAGGGTATAAATGTTCGAGGGTATAACAGAACAACACACGGATATGTAGTCCAGTGGTAACATGCTGGACTGGTAATCCAGGGATCGCAGGTTCGATCCCCCGTCTGACCCTAATAAAAGTAACAGTCTTTCAGATGGGACTTTAAACCGAGGTCTCGTGTCGGTGCTTTACACCGTGCACGTACAAGAACCAGAGGAGATTCTGGAATGGGTCTCAATCTGTATCATTGCACTATTCTCCAAAATCTAAAATAACTAATCTCTTCAGGAAGCGTCGCTCATATGAGCAACCGGTAGCGACGATAAATAAACGTAAAAACAGAAAACAGAACAGAACACCATCTTTATTTACGAACACAGATTACAAACATGACATTTTGTAATAATATGTGAACAAATAAAAATTTCAAAAATATAGTAGAAACCTCTGACCGGGTAGGTTACAGATAAAATAAGAAAGCGGGAACAAAGTAGTACCCGAGTAGAGGGAGAATAAGAGAGATAGATGGAGGGAGAATAAGAGAGATAGATGGAGGGAGAATAAGAGAGATAGATGGAGGTAGAATAAGAGAGATATATGGAGGGAGAATAAGAGATATAGATGGAGGGAGAATAAGAAAGCTATGTGGAGGGAGAATAAGAGAGATAGGTGGAGGGAGAATACGAGATATATGGAGGGAGAATACGAGATATATGGAGGGAGAATAAGAGAGATAGATGAAGGGAGATTAAGAGATATATGGAGGGAGAATACGAGATAGATGGAGGAAGAATAAGAGATAGATGGAGGGAGAATAAGATACAGATGGAGGGAGAATAAGAGATAGATGGAGGGAGATAAGAGAGGTAGATGGAGGGAGAATAGAGAGATAGGTGGAGGGAGAATAAGAGATATAGATGGAGGGAGAATAAGAAAGCTATGTGGAGGGAGAATAAGAGAGATAGGTGGAGGGAGAATACGAGATATATGGAGGGAGAATACGAGATATATGGAGGGAGAATAAGAGAGATAGATGAAGGGAGATTAAGAGATATATGGAGGGAGAATACGAGATAGATGGAGGAAGAATAAGAGAGATAGATGGAGGGAGAATAAGAGTAATATGGAGGGAGAATACGAGATATATGGAGGGAGAATAAGAGAGATAGATGGAGGGAGAATAAGATACAGATGGAGGGAGAATAAGAGATAGATGGAGGGAGAATAAGAGAGGTAGATGGAGGGAGAATAAGAGAGATAGATGGAGGGAGAATAATATACAGATGGAGGGAGAATAAGAGATAGATGGAGGGAGAATAAGAGAGGTAGATGGAGGGAGAATAAGAGAGATAGGTGGAGGGAGAATACGAGATATATGGAGAGAGAATACGAGATGTATGGAGGGAGAATAAGAGATAGATGGAGGGAGAATAAGAGAGGTAGATGGAGGGAGAATAAGAGAGATATATGGAGGGAGAATAAGAGAGATAGATGGAGGGAGAATAAGAGAGATAGATGGTGGGAGAATAAGAGATATTTGGAGGGAGAATAAGAGATATATGGATGGAGAATAAGAGAGATAGATGGAGGGGGAATAACAGAGATATATGGAGGTAGAATAAGAGAGATAGATGGAGGGAGAATAAGAGAGATGGATGGAAAATAAGAGAGATAGATGGAGGGAGAATAAGAGAGATAGATGGAGGGAGAATAAGAGAGGTAGATGGAGGGAGAATAAGAGAGATAGATGGAGGGAGAATAAGAGATATAGATGGCGGGATACTAAGAGAGATAGATGGAGGGAGAATAAGAGAGCTAGATGGAGGGAGAATAAGAGAGATATATATGGAGGGAGAATAAGACAGATAGATGGAGGGAGACTAACAGAGATATATGGAGGTAGAATAAGAGAGATAGATGGAGGGAGAATAAGAGAGATGGATGGAGAATAAGAGAGATAGATGGATGGAGAATAAGAGAGATAGATGGAGGGAGAATGAGAGAGGTAGATGGAGGGAGAATAAGAGAGATATATGGAGGGAGAATAAGAGAGATATATGGAGGGAGATTAAGAGATAGATGGAGGGAGAATAAGAGATAGATGGAGGGAGAATACGAGATATATGGAGGGAATAAGAGAGATAGATGGAGGGAGAATAAGAGAGATATATGGAGGGAGATTAAGAGATAGATGGAGGGAGAATAAGAGATAGATGGAGGGAGAATACGAGATATATGGAGGGAGAATAAGAGAGATAGATGGAGGGAGAATAAGAGAGATATATGGAGGATAATAAGAGAGATATATGGAGGGAGAATAAGAGATAGATGGAGGGGGAATAAGAGATATATATATATGGAGGAAGAATAAGAGATTGATGGAGGGGGAATAACAGAGATAGATGGAGGGAGAATAAGAGAGATATATGGACGGAGAATAAGAGATAGATGGAGGGAGAATAAGAGAGTTATAGGGAGGGAGAATACGAGATATATGGAGGGAGAATAAGAGAGATAGATGGAGGGAGATTAAGAGATATATGGAGGGAGAATACGAGATAGATGGAGGAAGAATAAGAGAGATAGATGGAGGGAGAATAAGAGTAATATGGAGGGAGAATACGAGATATATGGAGGGAGAATAAGAGAGATAGATGGAGGGAGAATAAGATACAGATGGAGGGAGAATAAGAGATAGATGGAGGGAGAATAAGAGAGGTAGATGGAGGGAGAATAAGAGAGATAGGTGGAGGGAGAATACGAGATATATGGAGGGAGAATAAGAGATAGATGGAGGGAGAATAAGAGATAGATGGAGGGAGAATAAGAGAGGTAGATGGAGGGAGAATAAGAGAGGTAGATGGAGGGAGAATAAGAGAGATAGATGGAGGGAGAATAAGAGATAGATGGATGGAGAATAAGAGAAATAGATGGAGGGATAATAAGAGAGATAGATGGTGGGAGAATAAGAGATATTTGGAGGGAGATAAGATATATATGGATGGAGAATAAGAGAGATAGATGGAGGGAGAATAAAAGATAGATGGAGGGGGAAAAAGAGATATATGGAGGGAGAATAAAAGATAGATGGAGGGGGAATAACAGAGATATATGGAGGTAGAATAAGAGAGATAGATGGAGGGAGAATAAGAGAGATGGATGGAAAATAAGAGAGATAGATGGAGGGAGAATAAGAGAGATAGATGGAGGGAGAATAAGAGAGGTAGATGGAGGGAGAATAAGAGAGATAGATGGAGGGAGAATAACAGAGATATATGGAGGGAGAATAAGAGATATATATGGAGGGGGAATAAGAGATATATGGAGGGAGAATAAGAGATATATGGAGGGAGAATAAGATATATATATAGAGGGGGAATAAGAGATATATGGAGGGAGAATAAGAGATAGATGGACGGAGAATAAGAGAGATATATGGAGGGAGAATAAGAGAGATATATGGAGGGAGAATAAGAGAGATATATGGAGGGAGAATAATATAGAAGAGAGGTAAATGGAGAGAGAATGAGAGAGCTAGATGGATAGGGAATGAGAGAGCTAGATGGAGGGAGAATACGAGAGATATATGGAGGGAGAATAAGAGAAATATATGGATGGAGGAAGAATACAAAAGATATATGGATGGAGAATTCGAGAGATAGATGTGTAAATAATACCAGTTGGGGTATGCTATAATTGTTATTGTTTGCGTTGGATACACTCCGCACTCTGCCGTTCTCGATTCTAATATATCTTCAGTAGAGGTTGTATATACGTAAATAGGCAGAAGTGCATCCGCTGTCCACTGAATGTAATCCAAATAACTAATATAGTAAATTTTTCTTTTTGGTGAAAATGCATTTTCATGACAGGCAGTGTATAGTTTTTGTGTTTTTTTGGGAGAAATTATGTGACTTGAGAAGACTTCAGACTGGTTGATGTCTAGAAAAGCTGTGGTATAATAATTCAGACCGTTGCAAGGTGAATGTTGGTATATAATATTATTTGGCGGAGAAATACAGTGTGTAAACACAGTGACGTTATTCACAGGTGAGCACTGGCTATTTCAAACTTAAAATGTGAAACAATCTTGGTGTGTTTCAGGCTGATTTGAATATATCTTCACAGTGTACACTGGCATCAGAAGAAATGAAAGATTGGAAATATAAATGAACAGACCGTATTATTTTACTTTTTACTATGTATTACATAGGCAATTTATTTGTTGTTTTACAACCTAGAGCGGTCGTCAGTTGCGTTGGATACACTCCGCACTCTGCCGTTCTCAGTTCTAATCCCTCTTCAGTAGAGATGTCGTCAGTTGCGTTGGATACACTCCACACTCTGCCGTTCTCGGTTCTAATCCCTCTTCAGTAGAGATGTCGTCAGTTGCGTTGGATACACTCCACACTCTGCCGTTCTCGGTTCTAATCCCTCTTCAGTAGAGATGTCGTCAGTTGCGTGGATACACTCCACACTCTGCCGTTCTCGGTTCCAATCCCTCTTCAGTAGAGCGGTCGTCAGTTGCGTTGGATACACTCCACACTCTGCCGTTCTCGGTTCTAATCCCTCTTCAGTAGAGCGGTCGTCAGTTGCGTTGGATACACTCCGCACTCTGCCGTTCTCGGTTTTAGTGGCGTTGAAGAGTATTTCGTTGAAGTTGAAGAATGGATTATGAAAAGTTTTCAACATTTCGCTTTTCTTTACACAACCAAGGTCGCTTATCAGTTCACTAATCGCACTCGCCTATTTAACACGTAATTATTGACAATAATTTAAACTGTGATAATTTTCATTCCGTTAAGTTAATCATCAACCTTCGAATGGCAAATAGATAGCAAGATTTGGGCGAAACTTCTCACCCGATTAGAAGAAACAAAGTCCTGTAATTGCTGCTACTATCCTAATTAAGGCGTTTAGACCGTCGCGTGGGTCCGACAAATTCCAAATTTGTTATCTAACTTTCTTCAATATTTTTTAGAAAATTGGTGCTATTAGAGCTGGTTGTATCTAGACCACAGATTAGAGACAATGTACCATTACCGTAAACAGATGTGATAACATGTTTCGTCAACCGTTCATGATTTCCGTTGCGTGAGTCAAAATGGCTTAATTTGCAGCTAATTCAGCCACTACTGTTTGAACCAATTGCGTATGAAGTTTTATAAAAAGATCTACTTACATACCTCTTCCTAATTCACTTTCGCTAATCTGTCCAAATGCTTGTCATTTGTATGTCTCTTTATTGTTTGTATATTTCGTAAATGCAAAATTATTAGGTTTAAAAAGTTTAAATGCTTTTAAGATTAATTTCCACAACAGAAGTAGGAAACATGCCAACAATAGAAAGAATTATTTTTTTAAAACTTTATTTATTTTACAACGATTGCGAAGCAAGTTTTAGCAACTTATAGTAACTCTCGTTGGCGCAGATGAAAGCGTACATGTGGTAATTCGTGTGTGTGGGGGGGGGAAACCAGAGTACCCGGAGAAAACCCACCCGTCCGATCTGGCGACCACCGTACCATCTCACATACTTCCCTGTCCGAGGATCGAACCCGAGTTGCATTGATGAGAAACGAGCGCGCTAACCACTGCGCTAATCGGACAGCCTTAAAGAATTAAGGAGCATACCTGTTTTTGGCATACCAAAGCGTGCACCATAGGTGGGTCAATGGCTCAGTGGTTAATACGTTGAACTCCAGAATCCAGGAATCGCAGGTTCGATACCCCGTCTCATCCTATTAATATAAACATTCGTTCACAACAGCATGACACATGCATTGAACGTCCATGGTGTAATTCATCCGATCTCTGCCTCGTACTAAAGGAGTTGTGAGCTCCAGCTCTGTCAGTTTGTCCACCTCCGTGGTCGAGTGGTTAACGCCGCTTACTTGTATACCACTGTAGGCTAACCTATCATCACTAATGGTCACAGGTTCGAGCCCCGCTCATGCCGTGTCTCTTTATATGAAACAGTTGGCATTTTCTTACGACAGTTTGTTAACCGCTGGAGCCTGTCCGGGAGAGATGTTGTTAGGTAAGCTGCCCGTCGCTCGCTCATATGGGTAACCGATAGCGACGATAACTAAACGTTTAAAAAGGTCCGCCAGTACGACAGTAATGTGGTCCTTATGCATGGTACCTTCATCCACATTGCCTCCTCTCTCCACAATGGCGATGTAAAGTAGAATGACGAGTCTAGAGCAATTAGCATGAAGTTGTAAGAATTAGATTCGCAGATGAAGAAGATATGTTTGTTTCAGTGAATGATAGACTTTTTTTTCACAAGGGAAATAAATCACGAGTGAAATATTATTCGATCATTCACTTATACATAGAGGATATTTGTTTGTTTTGAGTGAATATGGAATATATCTCACTGAGAAGTGAGAACATTTCAAATATTTTCACGAGCGCGTAGCAAACACATTTTCTTTTTATTTTATGCTAATTGGTGAAAAACAAACACAAATGAAGAAATTAAAATAGCTGTGGATGAATACATTGACGATACACAAAGCTGCCGCCATCTTGAATTTAAAGTAAAATCGAGGAAAAATACATGAAAACAGTTATTGGATTTATTGTTACAATTTGCAGTGACAAAATTCGAGGCATTGTCAGTTGTATTTCGCTTTTGATTTGTTTCATAACAGGAACAATACTACAGGTAAACGGTGAAAATTAAATGACACGCGTGACACGGTGCAAGTTGGTGTATTGGGAAGGGAGATAATAAAAAAGTAGTCCGGCATCATCAATTAGCATCATCAATTAGCATAAAATAAAAATATTTTTTATGATAGAAAACGATACACTATTAAATGGCAATAGAACGTCCTGTTCAGACGACCATAAATGACGTCACTAACAGCTTATGTCCGAAAATGTTCGCGTTGACAATATTTCCACATGCATTGGCTAGGTACCACACGTGCAAAGCAATGACACATTAAATGTGTTATTCCACAGCTCTCAACCAATGGAATAACACACTTAACTTCATTGATACAGTTCTATATTTCATTGGAAATGTATATACTCCAATATTTGCATTGTTATTATGTGTGTGTGTGTTTTACATTTATTTATCGTTGCTACCGGTTGCCCATATGAGCGACGCCTCCTGAAGATATTAGTCATTTTAGATTTTGGAGGATATTGCAATGATACAGACCACAGACACAAGACACACTTGTGTTTCCCTATGGTCATATAGTAAGTAATGTACTTACTATATGACCATATGGCAAACAAATAAAAATGTGTGTCTTGTGCCTGTGATACAGACAGAAACCCATGCCAGAGTCTCCTCTGGTTCTTTTACGTGCACGGTGTAAAACACCGACACGAGACCTCGGTTTAAAGTCCCATCTGAAAGATTGCGCCATTTTGAGACCTTTCTACATTCCAGTAAATGCAGTCATCCATGCGACGTTGCTGATTGGTTAACGTCGTTGTTTGACGTCACAAATCGCACGCGTTTCTATACCTTTGTTAATAATACCACGAAGTGCTTTAGTAACTTCGCTGATTTTATTTCTTAAATAAACCACATGAGCTGTTTAGATGTGCATGACGTTTTAGTTTGTTTTTGATTTAGAGACACACACATATGTAATGTTATATGGCGATGTCCCAGTTTTTGTAGTAGACCCCATGTGGCCCTCCATTGTTTCAGACACAGTGGGTGCCTGTATATAACCATTGGTCTTCAGCAAGATATGTGGATAGCATTTGCAATCGAAAAAAAATCGATGCTCTTGGTGGGATTCGAACCTACAGCGGTGAGTGCCTCTATAATTAAGTTGACACAAAGACATACATAATTATGATTGCACTTAGTTTAAATGGCGACATTTCCGGTGTATTGCACCATTTTGACACAATCATATTCCTTGATACAGTAGCTTTTATGAAATATGATTCCCAAAATACCACCTTCGAGTGGTTAAGGTCGCTGACTTGTATGCCACTGTAACATATCATCACTGATGGTCACGGGTTCGAGCCCCGCTCAGGCCGTGTCTCATTTATATGAAACATTTGGCAGTTTCTTACGGAGGTTGGTGCACCCAAGTACTGGTTAACCGCTGGAGCCTGCCCAGGAAAGGTGTTGTTAAGTAAACTGCCCGCCGGCGATATAACCCGAAATGGTGCTGATGCAGGCGTAAAACCCGAAATGGTGCTGATGCAGGCGTAAAACCCGAAATGGTGCTGATGCAGGCGTATAACCCGAAATGGTGCTGATGCAGGCGTAAAACCCGAAATGGTGCTGATGCAGGCGTAAAACCCGAAATGGTGCTGATGCAGGCGTATAACCCGAAATGGTGCTGATGCAGGCGTATAACCCGTAATGGTGCTGATGCCGGCGTAAAACCCGAAATATAACAATAACAATATGTCCTTATCATAAAGTGTTATTGAATATGTTTCCCAGCATACCACCTCCGGATATGCTGTCCTTATTGTAAAGTTTCTTGGAAAATGTTGCAAAAGATAAGTGACTCATTTCGGATGTTTTGCCAAACGTGATAGCTTTATTGCCATGTGTTTGACACATGGCTTTCGGCATAGCTTCCTTTTTGGGGTTTATCAGGAATCCGGTCTCGAGAGCGATTAAACTAATGTTGTAAGAACTTGTTTCGCAATGGTCTCTCACACGCACTACCACTGCGCTATCACGACTTTCCAAAGAGGTACTCATTTAGTGCCCATGGACTATCTATAGGAGCAGAACCCGGTTACTTTCACATTAACCAGTCTTTCAATTCATGGTGATCTAATTTCCGCTGTCGACCTGATAATCACCAAGCTAACTGTCTTCAGAAAACCTTTTGCGTTTCAAAGTCCATTTATGTTTAACACAATTTGTCTCAGAGACTAAACCCGGGTTCTCAGCCGCTTTGTTTCGGCGACAGTCTACTCCAATACGTCCTTAGATCTGCTTTATTTAACATGGCGATCTTGGCGTAATGCCTTTTAAAATGTTTCCATAGCTATCCATGTGTGGCGTTTTCAGATTAATTCTATTTGTTTCACAGAACGCGTCGGATCCATTATTGCTACACAAACTTGATAATGCATTTATTGAAATGTTTTGTTGGGTAAATTCATTCGCAATTTAGTTTCAATTATAACAGCACGAGCTATTCTGGACGTCATTTAGACACACGGAGTCCCCGGATGTTGGATGGATGTTACAGTAATGGCGCTGGGGCTTCTAACGTGATGATGCATTAATGAGATGTTGTCCGATTCAGCTTATATAACAATGGGATATTAAACTATCGGAGGAATATCTGAGATATAGAAAAGCTTGCGGTTTGTTAAATACAATAACAGCTATGGATATGCCATTAAATGCATATGGAAATCCATATGGCATGGCCATGTTTGATATATAATCTGCATTGTTCGGAACAGTTTTGTCGGTCGCTGCTCGAAATATATTACAGACACTTTCTGATAATCTTAAGCAATGGCGACTTAAGCGTGTGTTTGCATAAAAAATGCAATGTTTATGATCACGAGTTATGCTCGTATACATGTATATTCGTTATATATGTATGTTCGATATATATGTATGTTCGTTGTATATGTATGTTCGTTGTATATGTATGTTCGTTGTATATGTATGTGCATTGTATATGTATGTTCATTGTATATGTATGTTCTATATATATGTATGTTCGTTGTATATGTATGTTTGTTGTATATGTATGTACGTTATATATGTGTGTTCGTTATATATGTATGTTCGTTGTATATGTATGTTCATTGTATATGTATGTTCGTTGTATATGTATGTTCATTGTATATGTATGTTCGTTGTATATGTATGTACGTTATATATGTATGTTCGTTGTATATGTATGTACGTTATATATGTATGTTCGTTGTATATGTATGTTCGTTGTATATGTATGTTCATTGTATATGCATGTTCGTTGTATATGTATGTTCATTGTATATGTATGTTCGTTATATATGTATGTTCGTTGTATATGTATGTTCGTTGTATATGTATGTTCGTTGTATATGTTTGTTCATTGTATATGTATGTTCATTGTATATGCATGTTCGTTGTATATGTATGTTCATTGTATATGTATGTTCGTTATATATGTATGTTCGTTGTATATGCATGTTCGTTGTATATGTATGTTCATTGTATATGTATGTTCGTTGTATATGTATGTTCATTGTATATGTATGTTCATTGTATATGTATGTTCGTTGTATATGTATGTACGTTATATATGTATGTTCGTTGTATATGTATGTTCGTTATATATGTATGTTCGTTGTATATGCATGTTCGTTATATATGTATGTTCGTTGTATATGCATGTTCGATATATATGCATGTTCGTTGTATATGTATGTTCATTGTATATGTATGTTCATTGTATATGTATGTTCATTGTATATGCATGTTCGATATATATGTATGTTCGTTGTATATGTATGTTCGTTGTATATGCATGTTCGTTGTATATGTATGTTCATTGTATATGTATGTTCATTGTATATGTATGTTCATTGTATATGTATGTTCATTGTATATGCATGTTCGTTATATATGTATGTTCGTTGTATATGCATGTTCGTTATATATGTGTGTTCGTTGTATATGTATGTTCGTTATATATGTGTGTTCGTTGTATATGTATGTTCATTGTATATGTATGTTCGTTGTATATGTATGTTCGTTGTATATGTATGTTCGTTGTATATGCATGTTCGATATATATGCATGTTCGTTGTATATGTATGTTCGTTGTATATGTATGTTCGTTATATATGTATGTTCGTTGTATATGCATGTTCGTTGTATATGCATGTTCGTTGTATGTGTATGTTCGTTGTATAGGCATGTTCGTTGTATATGTATGTGCATTGTATATGTATGTTCGTTGTATATGTATGTTCATTGTATATGCATGTTCGATATGTATGTATGTTCGTTGTATATGTATGTTCGTTGTGTATGCATGCTCGTTGTATATGTATGTTCGTTGTATATGTATGTTCGTTGTATATGCATGTTCGTTGTATATGTATGTTCATTGTATATGTATGTTCATTGTATATGTATGTTCATTGTATATGTATGTTCATTGTATATGCATGTTCGTTGTATATGTATGTTCATTGTATATGTATGTTCATTGTATATGTATGTTCATTGTATATGTATGTTCATTGTATATGCATGTTCGTTATATATGTATGTTCGTTGTATATGCATGTTCGTTATATATGTGTGTTCGTTGTATATGTATGTTCATTGTATATGTATGTTCGTTGTATATGTATGTTCGTTGTATATGTATGTTCGTTGTATATGCATGTTCGATATATATGCATGTTCGTTGTATATGTATGTTCGTTGTATATGTATGTTCGTTATATATGTATGTTCGTTGTATATGCATGTTCGTTGTATATGCATCTTCGTTGTATATGTATGTTCGTTGTATAGGCATGTTCGTTGTATATGTATGTGCATTGTATATGTATGTTCGTTGTATATGTATGTTCGTTGTATATGTATGTTCGTTGTATATGTATGTTCGTTGTATATGTATGTTCGTTGTATATGTATGTTCGTTGTATATGTATGTTCATTGTATATGTATGTTCGTTATATATGTATGTTCGTTGTGTATGTATGTTCGTTATATATGTATGTTCGTTATATATGTATGTTCGTTGTATATGTATGTTCATTGTATATGTATGTTCGTTATATATGTATGTTCGTTGTATATGTATGTTCGTTATATATGTATGTTCGTTGTATATGTATGTTCGTTATATATGTATGTTCGTTGTATATGTTTGTTCGTTGTATATGTATGTTCGTTATATATGCATGTTCGTTGTATATGTATGTTCGTTATATATGCATGTTCGTTGTATATGTATGTTCGTTGTATATGTATGTTCGTTGTATATGTATGTTCGTTGTATATGTATGTTCGTTGTATATGTATGTTCGTTATATATGTATGTTCGTTGTATATGTATGTTCGTTCTATATATGCAAATTAGTGTCAGCCGTATTGCGAAACAAGTTCTTATGCCATTAGTATGCTCGCTCTCGGGACCTCATTCCTGATGGAAGCCATCACCACCGGTAATGTTGAATTAAGTTTTTCGTACGGAGATCACCACCGTGATTCTGACGGTGTTCGAATTCACAACCTCTAAGTTGTGAGGCAGATACCATATCAACTCGACCACGGAGGCTCCGCTATGATGTTCGTTGAGTTTACAATGATGGGATATGGTAGGGTTGTTCCCTAGCTCCACTCCACAACGTTCCATGGTTGTGGTATACATTAGCGTTATCACGCGGACCTGTATAACACTACACCGACCGACGTCACTTACATTAACAATTCAACGCTGTACCGACCGACGTCACTTACATTAACAATTCAACCCTGTACCGACCGACGTCACTTACATTAACAATTCAACCCTGTACCGACCGACGTCACTTACATTAACAATTCAACCCTGTACCGACCGACGTCACTTACATTAACAATTCAACCCTGTACCGACCGACGTCACTTACATTAACAATTCAACGCTGTACCGACCGACGTCACTTACATTAACAATTCAACCCTGTACCGACCGACGTCACTTACATTAACAATTCAACCCTGTACCGACCGACGTCACCTACATTAACAAATCAACACTACACCGACCGACGTCACTTACACTGTACCGATTAACGTCGCTAACATTAACAATGCAACACTGTACCGATTGACGTCGCTAACATTAACAATTCAACACTGTACCGATTAACGTCGCTAACATTAACAATGCAACACTGTACCGATTGACGTCGCTAACATTAACAATGCAACACTGTACCGATTAACGTCGCTAACATTAACAATGCAACACTGTACCGATTGTTGTCAAATAACATTAACAATGCAACACTGTACCGATTAACGTCGCTAACATTAACAATGCAACCTTGTACCGATTGACGTCGCTAACATTGACAATTCAACACTGTACCGATTGACGTCGCTAACATTGACAATTCAACACTGTACCGATTAACGTCGCTAACATTAACAATGCAACACTGTACCGATTGACGTCGCTAACATTAACAATTCAACACTGTACCGACAGACGTCACTTACAATAACAAGTCAACACTGTACCGATTAACGTCGCTAACATTAACAATGCAACACTGTACCGATTGTTGTCAAATAACATTAACAATGCAACACTGTACCGATTAACGTCGCTAACATTAACAATGCAACCTTGTACCGATTGACGTCGCTAACATTGACAATTCAACACTGTACCGATTGACGTCGCTAACATTGACAATTCAACACTGTACCGATTAACGTCGCTAACATTAACAATGCAACACTGTACCGATTGACGTCGTTATCATTAACAATGCAACACTGTACCGATTAACGTCGCTAACATTAACAATGCAACACTGTACCGATTAACGTCGCTAACATTAACAATGCAACACTGTACCGATTGACGTCGCTATCATTAACAATTCAACACTGTACCGATTGATGTCGCTAACATTAACAATGCAACACTGTACCGATTAACGTCGCTATCATTAACAATTCAACACTGTACCGATTGATGTCGCTAACATTAACAATTCAACCTTGTACCGATTGACGTCGTTATCATTAACAATGCAACACTGTACCGATTAACGTCGCTATCATTAACAATTCAACACTGTACCGATTAACGTCGCTATCATTAACAATGCAACACTGTACCGATTAACGTCGCTAACATTAACAATTCAACACTGTACCGATTAACGTCGCTTAACATTAACAATGCAACCTTGTACCGATTGACGTCGTTATCATTAACAATGCAACACTGTACTGATTAACGTCGCTAACATTAACAATGCAACACTGTACCGATTGTGTCAAATAACATTAACAATGCAACACTGTACCGATTAACGTCGCTAACATTGACAATTCAACACTGTACCGATTAACGTCGCTAACATTAACAATGCAACACTGTATCGATTGACGTCGCTAACATTAACAATGCAACCTTGTACCGATTGACGTCGCTAACATTGACAATTCAACACTGTACCGATTAACGTCGCTAACATTAACAATGCAACCTTGTACCGATTGACGTCGTTATCATTAACAATGCAACACTGTACCGATTAACGTCGCTAACATTAACAATGCAACACTGTACCGATTGTTGTCAAATAACATTAACAATGCAACACTGTACCGATTAACGTCGCTAACATTAACAATGCAACCTTGTACCGATTGACGTCGCTAACATTGACAATTCAACACTGTACTGATTGACGTCGCTAACATTGACAATTCAACACTGTACCGATTAACGTCGCTAACATTAACAATGCAACCTTGTACCGATTGACGTCGCTAACATTGACAATTCAACACTGTACCGATTAACGTCGCTAACATTAACAATGCAACCTTGTACCGATTGACGTCGTTATCATTAACAATGCAACACTGTACCGATTAACGTCGCTAACATTAACAATGCAACACTGTACCGATTGTTGTCAAATAACATTAACAATGCAACACTGTACCGATTAACGTCGCTAACATTAACAATGCAACCTTGTACCGATTGACGTCGCTAACATTGACAATTCAACACTGTACCGATTGACGTCGCTAACATTGACAATTCAACACTGTACCCGATTAACGTCGCTAACATTAACAATGCAACACTGTACCGATTGACGTCGCTAACATTAACAAGTCAACACTGTACCGACAGACGTCACTTACAATAACAAGTCAACACTGTACCGATTAACGTCGCTAACATTAACAATGCAAAACTGTACCGATTGTTGTCAAATAACATTAACAATGCAACACTGTACCGATTAACGTCGCTAACATTAACAATGCAACCTTGTACCGATTGACGTCGCTAACATTGACAATTCATCACTGTACCGATTGACGTCGCTAACATTGACAATTCAACACTGTACCGATTAACGTTGCTAACATTAACAATGCAACACTGTATCGATTGACGTCGCTAACATTAACAATTCAACCCTGTACCAATTGACGTCGTTATCATTAATAATTCAACCATGTACCGATTGACGGCGATAATAATAACAATTCAGCACTGTACCGATTTACGTCACTAGCAATAACGATTCAACACTGTACAGATTTACCTCACTAGCAATAACGAGTCAACACTGTACAGATTTACGTCACTAGCAATAACAATTCAACACTGTACAGATTTACCTCACTAGCAATAACAATTCAACACTGTACAGATTTACCTCACTAGCAATAACAATTCAACACTGTAGCGACGTCAATACTCACAATATCTAATCATCCACTCCTTACAATATATCGATGTGCAGTACATTCTAAGTAAACGCATATAGGGGCTTTAAGTATCAGACCAGGTATTCCTCAATGTGTTTGATCAATTAGTAATGTTGATTTATTAACCTAATAAATTGTTGATTTATGCATGTATCAAAACACTATACCGTGGTGTACATTTTAAATAATTGATGTGTACAATTCTTTGATTTGTTCTACATAGCTTCCCCCGCGACCTTTAGTTTATGCAAATTTATTTAGCTCGATTGCGAAACAAGTTCTTACAACTTATATTAATCACTCTCGAGACCTCATTCCTGATGGAATCCATCGCCACGAGGGAGAGAGAAGAGGCAACTTGGAATTTAAATGCCTTGCCTACGGGCACAATCGTAACGGCTCCAGCGGGGCTCGAACTCCGGACCTTTCGCACCTGAAGCGACCGTTAACCAGATTGGAATTATTTCATATAGTATATGTTCTATCAACGCCATATTTTTAAACGACATAATCGGAGGTGATTTTAACTTCTCTACAATTCTTAAATTACGAGTAATCATATAACTGCGATACACTCATATTTGCTTTCTAATCCGCTTTGTGGAAGTCGTGTGATATTTGCTTTCTAATCCGCTTTGTGGAAGTCGTGTGATATTTGCTTTCTAATCCGCTTTGTGGAAGTCGTGTGATATTTGCTTTCTAATCCGCTTTGTGGAAGTCGTGTGATATTTGCTTTCTAATCCGCTTTGTGGAAGTCGTGTGATATTTGCTTTCTAATCCGCTTTGTGGAAGTCGTGTGATATTTGCTTTCTAATCCGCTTTGTGGAAGTCGTGTGATATTTGCTTTCTAATCCGCTTTGTGGAAGTCGTGTGATATTTGCTTTCTAATCCGCTTTGTGGAAGTCGTGTGATATTTGCTTTCTAATCCGCTTTGTGGAAGTCGTGTGATATTTGCTTTCTAATCCGCGTTGTGGAAGTCGTGTGATATTTGCTTTCTAATCCGTTTTGTGGAAGTCGTGTGATATTTGCTTTCTAATCCGCTTTGTGGAAGTCGTGTGATATTTGCTTTCTAATCCGCTTTGTGGAAGTCATGTGATATTTGCTTTCTAATCCGATTTGTGGAAGTCGTGTGATGTTTGCTTTCTAATCCACTTTGTGGAAGTTGTGTGGTATTTGCTTTCTTTCTAATCCGCTTTGTGGAAGTCGTATGATATTTGCTTTCTAGTCCGCTTTGTGGAAGTCGTGTGATATTTGCTTTCTAATCCGCTTTGTGGAAGTCGTATGATATTTGCTTTCTAATCCGCTTTGTGGAAGTTGTGTGATATTTGCTTTCTAATCCGCTGTGTGGAAGTCGTGTGATGTTTGCTTTCTAATCCGCTTTGTAGAAGTCGTGTGATATTTGTTTTCTAATCCGCTATGTGGAAGTCGTGTGATATTTGCTTTCTAATCCGCTTTGTGGAAGTCGTGTGATATTTGCTTTCTAATCCGTTTTGTGGAAGTCGTGTGATATTTGCTTTCTAATCCGCTTTGTGGAAGTCGTGTGATATTTGCTTTCTAATCCTCTATGTGGAAGTCGTGTGATATTTGCTTTCTAATCCGCTTTGTGGAAGTTGTGTGATATTTGCTTTCTTTCTAATCCGCTTTGTGAAAGTCGTGTGATATTTGCTTTCTAATCCGCTATGTGGAAGTCGTGTGATATTTGCTTTCTAATCCGCTTTGTGGAAGTCGTGTGATAGTTGCTTTCTTTCTAATCCGCTTTGTGGAAGTCGTGTGATATTTGCTTTCTTTCTAATCTGTTTTGTGGAAGTCGTATGATATTTGCTTTCTTTCTAATCTGTTTTGTGGAAGTCGTATGATATTTGCTTTCTTTCTAATCTGTTTTGTGAAAGTCGTGTGATAATTGCTTTCTTTCTAATCTGTTTTGTGGAAGTCGTATGATATTTGCTTTCTAATCCGCTTTGTGGAAGTCGTGTGATATTTGCTTTCTTTCTAATCTGTTTTGTGGAAGTCGTATGATATTTGCTTTCTAATCCGCTTTGTGGAAGTCGTATGATATTTGCTTTCTAATCCGCTTTGTGGAAGTCGTATGATATTTGCTTTCTAATCCGCTTTGTGGAAGTCATGTGATATTTGCTTTCTAATCCGCTTTGTGGAAGTCGTGTGATATTTGCTTTCTAATCCGCTTTGTGGAAGTCGTATGATATTTGCTTTCTAATCCGCTTTGTGGAAGTCGTGTGATATTTGCTTTCTAATCCGCTTTGTGGAAGTCGTGTGATATTTGCTTTCTAATCCGCTTTGTGGAAGTCGTATGATATTTGCTTTCTAATCCGCTTTGTGGAAGTCGTGTGATATTTGCTTTCTAATCCGCTTTGTGGAAGTCGTGTGATATTTGCTTTCTAATCCGCTTTGTGGAAGTCGTATGATATTTGCTTTCTAATCCGCTTTGTGGAAGTCGTGTGATATTTGCTTTCTAATCCGATTTGTGGAAGTCGTATGATATTTGCTTTCTAATCCGCTTTGTGGAAGTCGTGTGATATTTGCTTTCTAATCCGCTTTGTGGAAGTCGTATGATATTTGCTTTCTAATCCGTTTTGTGGAAGTCGTGTGATATTTGCTTTCTAATCCGCTTTGTGGAAGTCGTATGATATTTGCTTTCTAATCCGCTTTGTGGAAGTCGTGTTAGTGCAGTGGTAACGAGTTCGATTCATGTGCGTAACGCCCGGAGTTCGAGCCCCGCTGGAACCCGTACGAGTGTGCCCTTAGGCAAACATTTTAATTCAACGTTCTCTCTCTCTATATATCTCTCTATCTCTCTCTCTCTATCTATATATCTCTATATATATCTCTCTCTAACTATCTCTATCTCTCTATCTATTTATCTATATATCTCTATATCTATCTCTCTAACTATCTCTCTATATCTCTATCTATCTCTCTCTATCTCTAACTCTCTCTCTATCACTCTCTCTCTCTCTATCACTCTCTCTCTCTCTATCTCTATCTCTCTGTCTATCTATATCGCTCTCTATCGCTCTCTCTCTATCTCTCTATCTATTTCTATATATATCTCTATCTATCTCTATCTCTCTATATATCTCTCTCTATCTCTCTCTTTCTCTTCTCTCTCTTCTCTCTCCTCTCTTCTCTCTTTCTCTCTCTCTCTATCTATCGCTCTATCTACCTATATATCTCTATCTCTCTCTCTCTATCTCTCTATATCTCTCTATATCTCTCTCTCTCTATATATATATATATATATATCTCTCTCTATCTCCTCCCTCTCTCTCTCTCTATCTCTCTATCTCTCTCTCTCTCTCTCTCTGCCTCGTGGCGATGGACTCAAACAGGAACGAGATCTCAAGAGTGAATAATAGCAGTTGTAACTTGTTTCGCAATCGATGTAAAATAAATTTGTATAAACTAAATTAATCTGCTTCCGATATCAACAAGAAAAATGAAGTGACACTGTGCTGACCCTATACATATAATAACCCAGTATTCTGGGCGGTAAATAACCTTATCTATTAAATATTTATTATTTATCAAATACAGAATATACATTGATTAAATTGTTTCTCGTCTACAACAATACATGGCATTTTATGGAAATTTTGGTAAAAAAAGGAAACCTCCAATAGAGCTGTCAAGCTACATGCCTTGTAGATGCAATCAACGGAGGCCTTTTTTTAAAGTTGCAAAATAATCGTATAATACAACAAACGTAAAAATTGAAATTTAAGATGAAACGATTATAAATTTGAATAGATCTCCTTGAAACTTAACGTCTGAATATGTTCTGATACCGATCTCAAAGCCAACCACTTTTCAAAGACATCCCAGCCATTTATGAAAACTGACAAAACTACACGAATAGGAATGATGGAAATCTGTATTTTTGTTGAATATTTTAAACGTTGTCAATACATTTTAACTATGTTTTGTGAAAAAATAAGGCGAAATAGTTCGCCGACACTCTGGCATTAAAAATGAGTCATGAATAATTATAAGAGCCATAATTGTAATAATTATTATAATTATTTTATCATCGTTCTATCTCCCGGTAGAATGAAGCAGTTTTGTCGTGACGAGCGAACAAACAAGTTGATAAACGATCTGCTTTAAACATTAATTTAAGCGTATTTAACTTCATGAATATGAACAAATGAAAGGAATGTGTGACTATATAATTAATTTTCAAATATACGAGAAAACATGCTTGGTGATGTTTAGTTGATTTATTTTCTTTTTACATTTCTCAATTTACAACAACATGATCGTGCGTGTGTGCGTGCGTGCGTGCGTGCGTGCGTGTGTGCGCGTGCGCGTGAGTGTATTTTGCGACGATTTGTCGTCGTTACCGGTTACATTAAACACATTTTATTTCATTAAACACATTTTATTTCAATACTCAAACATTCGACAAAACACGTGTACAGTATTTCGTTTGATTATATTGAAAGTTGTGGAAGTCGTGATAGCGCAGTGGTAGCGCGTTCGCTTCTGGTGCAAACGGCCCGGAGTTCGAGTCCCGCTGGAGCCGTTACGTGTGTGCCCTTAGGCAGATCACATAATGTCCACGTTGCCTCTTCTCTCCCCCTCATGGCGATGGAGAATGGGGTCTCGAGAGTGATTGATAGTTGTAAGAACTTGTTTCGCAATCGAGCTAAAATAAATGTGTATAAACTATGTATAGCTACTCCCACGCGGCCCCTAGGATATACGCCTTCATCCGAACCAACGCGACCGAGCGTGATTAAAGTTGTTAAGCTTGTTTCGCAATCGATGTAGATTAAATAAAGTGTATATTACGTCGTGATAGCGTAGTGGTAGCGCATCGCATCAGTTTTAGTTTAAGCATATATTATTGCTAGGTTCGTTTTACATATACATGTGAATACAAAACGTGACAAATTAGAGAACAACAAACGGGCCGGACTACAAGTTCTAGCAACATTAGTTACGGCCCTTCCCGACAAGATAGTAAATGAAAATAAACAGCGACTACTGATTTCAAGCTTATATATACATATAGAAACAGCCGTGTCTCATTTATATGAAAAAGTTGGCAGTTTCTTACGGAGGTTGGTGCACCCAAGTACTGGTTAACCGCTGGAGCCTGCCCAGGAAAGGTGTTGTTAAGTAAACTGCCCGCCGGCGATATAGCCCGAAATGGTGCTGATGCAGGCGTAAAACCCGAAATATAACATAACATAACATAACATATAGAAATATAACGAGTGTGATATTGTAGGTCGTGTTAGAGGGAGTATGTTAAATACAATGCCCAGCGCACGAGTCCCGTTCCGTGCAGTCGTCAGCCATATTGGGGCGGACATCTGGATTACACTACCCACTTCTGGAATACACTACTCGTACATTCCCCAGTGCTCACTGCCAGAAAAAGCAAGTACGGGAAAAAATTACTATTTTTTAAAATGTTTTTTCCCCCGAAATTTGGCATATACACAGCATTCACTACTAGAGTACATAACTCACTGCTGGATTACACTACTCACTGCTAGCAGTACACTGCTCACTGCCAGCAGTACACTGGCAGTGCACTGCTCACTGCTAGCAGTATAGCAGTAAATTGCTCACTGCCAGCAGTACAGCAGTAAATTGCTCACTGCCAGCAGGTACACTGGCGCAGTAAATTGCTCACTGCCAGCAGGTACACTGGCAGTAAATTGCTCACTGCCAGCAGTACACTGGCAGTACACTGCTCACTGCTAACTTCACCCACATTAATGTGAATAGCCCTCAGATAAAGCGGAATACGTTCTGCTTGTCTATGTGAATCTGTTTGTGTGTTTTATGAACGATTGAACTTCTGAAAATAAGAATATCTTTTCATCTGCCGAATAGTCATTCTTACCATATAGTAATGTAGTTATGCTCAGGGGATGATATGTACTGGTTGCCGTATATAATTGTAGTCTTTGAGCACGGAATATACAACAAGTAATGTGCAGCGTCTTCTGTATGGAATCCACAGCCGGTCGCATGTCAGTTATGTTATATTTCGAGTTTCACATCAGCACCATATTGGGCTATATCGCCGGCGGGCAGTTTACCTAACAACACCTTTCCTGGGCATGCTCCAGCGGTTAACCAGTACTTGAGTGCACCAACCTCCGTAAGAAACTGCCAACTTTTTCATATAAATGAGACACGGCCTGAGCGGGTTTGAACCCGTGACCATCAGTGATGATAGGTTACAGTGGTATACAAATCAGCGACCTTAACCACTCGACCACGGAGGCGGACTGGTCGCATGTCAGACGAGTCTTATGTAAGGAATCCACAGTCGGTCGCATGTCAGACGATCATGAATTATTTCTAAGGAGGTCGCCATTAAAATTGGACTTTAAAATATTAAGCGCTGCGGAGTTCCTTTGTACGCACCCAGCTGTAGCCTCAAGCTCCACATCGCCTCTTCTCCCTCCCTCCCTCATGGCGATGTTTCGCAATCAAACACAAATTAATTTGCATAAACTAAATCAAGTTTATTCTTTAGTTTACATAGATTCTAGCTAGTGGAAAAACGCATTTTATGTCAGTGTTAAATTTCATCGGAAAACATTAATAAACTACACCTCAGACTGGGAAGCATGTGAGATGGTACGGTGGTCGCCAGATCGGACAGGTGGGGTTTCTCCGGGTACTCCGGATCCCTCCCACACGAATGACCACATTTACGCTTTCATCCGCGCCAACGAGAGCGATTAATATAAATTGTTAAAACTTGCTTCACACTCGTTGTAAAATATACGTTTTAAAACATTTGTTTACACACTATATATATAGATCTATTAGTATTCAGATGAGTTACATGCCGGTGTTGCGATTGTCGTGTAGGATTTACTTCCCTTATTACGTGAATCATTACATGGTAATGTTTATGGTCGTTTCATAGACGACGTATTAGTGAATCCAGTCTGCCTGTTACTGGGAATGATAAAACGCACCATAACCGCGTGCAATGACTGGTTAATACCGACGTCAATGGCATTTCAGTAAAAACAATGTATTCGTTCGAAAGAGCCCACGTTGCCTATGCTATTCCCGGTGTATTTATTTGTTTTCTAGTAAATTAATTAAACACGGAGTTTCAAACAAGCGTCTATAGATGTGTTTCTGTTATTATCGTACCGGATGTTAGGTCGTGATCACGTGACGTTGTTCCCGGACCAGACCACCCCGTATGCGGTTGTACTCTTATAGAATCCATGGCTAATTTGGTGTAAAGTATCTGAAATGTCACCAAGTAAATTTATTCAAGTCGTTTGTACATTAATAGTTCAATGAGTAGGTTGCTTTACAAGTCAGTTCAATATTAAATACAACCTACAAATATGACGGCTTCCGTCATAGCTCCATACAAACATTAAACCCTTATGACTTAAGAACATGAATAGAGCGTAATAGGAATGGTCCTGCCATGAAAGGCGGTATATTACGCGCAATGTTAGTGCGCAATGCGACCATTTACCAGAGATTTCTGTATGTATATATATTATATATATAACATCGATCCAAGATTATACTGTATCTGTTCCCAGGTATGAAACATCAATGAGTGTAACAGCTATCGTTATGAGCAGAACAGAACATATTGTTTATTAGGCTTAAAGTGACATTACATCGCAAAAAGCCAAAACATGCACTGCTACTACAAATTCTTCCGAATACATGCGAACACTAACATTGAATCAATAAACAGTGTTTTTGTGGTCTACAAACTTTCAAAAGTGAATGTAGGATGTCACATACCTGTCACCCACGCTCCTGAATTAACATTTCTTTATCATTGTAGTCAATACTAAATCGCTTAGAGATAATAAATTTATCTAAGATTAGTCTACAAATAAATATGCATAGGCACATATGTGAGATATAACGGTAAATATGTACCATAAATCTCGTTATTCGGTATACACTGTTGTATTACGTATGTATGTCGACCCTGTTTTACATTATTTTGTTATGTCAACAAACCGCGTATACGACGCTTGTTTATTAGTTGAAATACTCAATGTTTGAGGCAAATATTTGGAAACAAATTATACCATATAATAGGAAATTACATTCTGTATAAATTTGCATTTTCACTGATGTGTTGTCCCTTTAAGCATTACATAGCTCATCATCATAATAATACATATACAATGTGCATGCATTGACAAATAAAAGTCATAAATATATGAAGAGGGTTTAACTGATGGTAGATATAAATGTTGATTAAAATGTTTCCATTGTGAGAGTGTTATGAGAGATACTAGATAGGAATAATCTCAGTCAGCATCTCTATTTTAATTCAATGTTTCAATATTATTTGAGGGCGTGTGGACATTTTTAATAACAACTGTTTAATGCGATTCAAATATTGTTTCTATATGTTTGGCCACACCTATTTCTGTGTATCGCCCACGTGTTGTTGAGACATACATGAAGCGTAAACATATACAGCATGCATACATTTCCAGTTAACCCTTTCAACACCACATACCTCTAAATAGGCTTACAAAAAGTGTAGATCCAGATGGATCATCAGGATCTGCACTTTTTGCCAGTGATATGACTATTTTTAGACATAATTACCCATTTTGATAAATGAACTTGTCCAAATGTGATTTTCTGATTCATTTATTGGTTTATGAATATCATGGACCAGTCCATGTCAGTTACTTGGTGTTGAATGGGTTAAACACGATGCATTATGTTCACAGTCAACTAGAATTTATTAAAATGTTCAATAACATTCATTTCAATGAAACGATTGGAGATCGTTCAAATAACAGACATTCCCTGAAAAGAGTATTCGCAAATTAAAGTTAACACCCAATCACCTTCTTGGCGGATGAAACTGTAGTGGATTATTTTGCATTGACCATATATATCATGTAGGAGGTTATTTATATTGACCTCATATATCAAGTATGAGTTTATTTATATTGACCTCATATATATATCATGTATGAGGTTATTTATATTGACCTCATATATCATGTATGAGTTTATTTATATTGACCTCATATATATATCATGTATGAGGTTATTTATATTGACCTCATATATATCATGTATGAGGTTATTTATATTGACCTCATATATATATCATGTATGAGGTTATTTATATTGACCTCATATATCATGTATGAGTTTATTTATATTGACCTCATATATATATCATGTATGAGGTTATTTATATTGACCTCATATATATATCATGTATGAGGTTATTTATATTGACCTCATATATATCAGGTATGAGGTTATTTATATTGACCTCATATATATCATGTAGGACGTTATTTATATACAGTGAACAGTCGTGATGAAACTGGGCGCAAGAGTGAACAGTCGCGATGGAACTGGGCGCAAAAGTGAACAGTCGTGATGGAACTGGGCGCAAGAGTGAACAGTCGTGATGAAACTGGGCGCAATAGTGAATAGTCGCGATGGAACTGGGCGCAAGAGTGAACAGTCGTGATGAAACTGGGCGCAAGAGTGAACACTCGTGATGGAACTGGGCGCAAGAGTGAACAATCGTGATGAAACTGGGCGCAAGAGTGAACAATCGTGATGGAACTGGGCGCAAGAGTGAACAGTCGCGATGGAACTGGGCGCAAGAGTGAACAGTCGTGATGAAACTGGGCGCAAGAGTGAACAATCGTGATGAAACTGGGCGCAAGAATGAACAGTCGCGATGGAACTGGGCGCAAGAGTGAACAGTCGTGATGAAACTGGGCGCAAGAGTGAACAATCGTGATGGAACTGGGCGCAAGAGTGAACAGTCGCGATGGAACTGGGCGCAAGAGTGAACAGTCATGATGGAACTGGGCGCAATAAACAACAGAGTGAACAGTCGCGATGGAACTGGGCGCAAGAGTGAACAGTCACGATGGAACTGTTCGCAATAAACCACAGAGTGAACAGTCGTGATGGAACTGGGCGCAAGAGTGAACAGTCGCGATGGAACTGGGCGCAATAAACAACAGAGTTAACAGTCGCGATGGAACTGGGCGCAAGAGTGAACAGTCGCGATGGAACTGGGCGCAATAAACCACAGAGTGAACAGTCGTGATGGAACTGGGCGCAATAAACAACAGAGTGAATAGTCGTGATGGAACTGGGCGCAAGAGTGAACAGTCGCGATGGAACTGGGCGCAATAAACAACAGAGTGAACAGTCGTGATGGAACTGGGGCAATAAACAACAGAGTGAACAGTCGTGATGGAACTGGGCGCAATAAACAACAGAGTGAACAGTCGCGATGAAAATGGTGCAATAAACAACAGAATGAACAGTCGTGATGGAACTGGGCGCACTAAACCACAGAGTGAACAGTCGCGATGGAACTGGGCGCAATAAACAACAGAGTGAACAGTCGTGATGGAACTGGGTGCAATAAACAACAGAGTGAACAGTCGCGATGAAAATGGTGCAATACACAACAGAGTGAACAGTCGCGATGGAACTGGGTGCAATAAACAACAGAGTGAACAGTCGCGATGGAACTGGGTGCAATAAACAACAGAGTGAACAGTCGCGATGGAACTGGGCGCAATAAACAACAGAGTTAACAGTCGTGATGGAACTGGGCGCAATAAACCACAGAGTGAACAGTCGCGATGGAACTGGGCGCAATAAACAACAGAGTTAACAGTCGCGATGGAAATGGGCGCAAGAGTGAACAGTCGCGATGGAACTGGGCGCAATAAACCACAGAGTGAACATTCGTGATGGAACTGGGCGCAATAAACAACAGAGTGAACAGTCGTGATGGAACTGGGCGCAATAAACCACAGAGTGAACAGTCGTGATGGAACTGGGCGCAATAAACCACAGAGTGAACAGTCGTGATGGAACTGGGCGCAATAAACAACAGAGTGAACAGTCGTGATGGAACTGGGCGCAATAGACCACAGAGTGAACAGTCGCGATGAAACTGGGCGCAATAAACAACAGAGTGAACAGTCGCGATGGAACTGGGCGCAATAAACAACAGAGTGAACAGTCGCGATGGAACTGGGCGCAATAAACAACAGAGTGAACAGTCGTGATGGAACTGGGCGCAATAAACAACAGAGTGAACAGTCGCGATGGAACTGGGCGCAATAAACCACAGAGTGAACAGTCGCGGTGGAACTGGGCGCAATAAACAACAGAGTGAACAGTCGTGATGGAACTGGGCGCAATAAACAACAGAGTAACAGTCGCGATGGAACTGGGCGCAAGTGAACAGCGATGGAACTGGGCGCAATAAACCACAGAGTGAACAGTCGTGATGGAACTGGGCGCAATAAACAACAGAGTGAACAGTCGTGATGGAACTGGGCGCAATAAACCACAGAGTGAACAGTCGCGATGGAACTGGGCGCAATAAACAACAGAGTGAACAGTCCCGATGGAACTGGGCGCAATGAACAACAGAGTGAACAATCGTGATGGAACTGGGCGCAATAAACAACAGAGTGAACAATCGTGATGGAACTGTGCGCAATAAACAACAGAGTGAACAGTCGCGATGGAACTGGGCGCAATAAACAACAGAGTGAACAGTCCCGATGGAACTGGGCGCAATAAACAACAGAGTGAACAGTCGCGATGGAACTGGGCGCAATAAACAACAGAGTGAACAGTCGCGATGGAACTGGGCGCAATAAACAACAGAGTGAACAGTCCCGATGGAACTGGGCAATAAACAACAGAGTGAACAGTCGCGATGGAACTGGGCGCAATAAACAACAGAGTGAACAGTCGTGATGGAACTGGGCGCAATAAACAACAGAGTGAACAGTCGTGATGGAACTGGGCGCAATAAACCACAGAGTGAACAATCGTGATGGAACTGGGCGCAATAAACAACAGAGTGAACAGTCGTGATGGAACTGGGCGCAATAAACCACAGAGTGAACAGTCGTGATGGAACTAGGCGCAATAAACAACAGCGTGAACAGTCGTGATGGAACTGGGCGCAATAAACCACAGAGTGAACAGTCGCGATGGAACTGGGCGCAATAAACAACAGAGTGAACAGTCGTGATGGAACTGGGCGCAATAAACAACAGAGTTAACAGTCGCGATGGAACTGGGCGCAAGAGTGAACAGTCGCGATGGAACTGGGCGCAATAAACCACATAGTGGACAGTCGTGATGGAACTGGGCGCAATAAACAACAGAGTGAACAGTCGTGATGGAACTGGGCGCAAGAGTGAACAGTCGCGATGGAACTGGGCGCAATAAACAACAGAGTGAACAGTCGTGATGGAACTGGGCGCAATATACCACAGAGTGAACAGTCGTGATGGAACTGGGCGCAATAAACAACAGAGTGAACAGTCGTGATGGAACTGGGCGCAATAAACCACAGAGTGAACAGTCGTGATGGAACTGGGCGCAATAAACAACAGAGTGAACAGTCGTGATGGAACTGGGCGCAATAAACCACAGAGTGAAAAGTCGTGATGGAACTGGGCGCAATAAACAACAGAGTGAACAGTCGTGATGGAACTGGGCGCAATAGACCACAGAGTGAACAGTCGCGATGAAACTGGGCGCAATAAACAACAGAGTGAACAGTCGTGATGGAACTGGGCGCAATAAACAACAGAGTTAACAGTCGCGATGGAGCTGGGCGCAATACACCACAGAGTGAACAGTCGTGATGAAACTGGGCGCAATAAACAACAGAGTGAACAGTCGTGATGGAACTGGGCGCAATAAACCACATATTGAACAGTCGCGATGGAACTGGGCGCAATGAACAACAGAGTGAACATTCCCGATTGAACTGGGCGCAATAAACAACAGAGTGAACAGTCGCGATGGAACTGGGCGCAATAAACAACAGAGTGAACAGTCGCGATGGAACTGGGCGCAATACACAACAGAGTGAACAGTCCCGATGGAACTGGGTGCAATAAACAACAGAGTGAACAGTCGCGATGAAAATGGTGCAATAAACAACAGAATGAACAGTCGTGATGGAACTGGGTGCAATAAACAACAGAGTGAACAGTCGTGATGGAACTGGGCGCAATAAACAACAGAGTGAACAGTCGTGATGGAACTGGGCGCAATAAACCACAGAGTGAACAGTCGTGATGGAACTGGGCGCAATAAACAACAGAGTGAACAGTCGTGATGGAACTGGGCGCAATAAACCACAGAGTGAACAGTCGCGATGGAACTGGGCGCAATAAACAACAGAGTGAACAGTCGTGATGGAACTGGGCGCAATAAACAACAGAGTTAACAGTCGCGATGGAACTGGGCGCAAGAGTGAACAGTCGCGATGGAACTGGGCGCAATAAACCACATAGTGAACAGTCGTGATGGAACTGGGCGCAATAAACAACAGAGTGAACAGTCGTGATGGAACTGGGCGCAAGAGTGAACAGTCGCGATGGAACTGGGCGCAATAAACAACAGAGTGAACAGTCGTGATGGAACTGGGCGCAATAAACAACAGAGTGAACAGTCGTGATGGAACTGGGCGCAATAAACCACAGAGTGAACAGTCGTGATGGAACTGGGCGCAATAAACAACAGAGTGAACAGTCGTGATGGAACTGGGCGCAATAAACAACAGAGTTAACAGTCGTGATGGAACTGGGCGCAAGAGTGAACAGTCGCGATGGAACTGGGCGCAATAAACAACAGAGTGAACAGTCGTGATGGAACTGGGCGCAATAAACAACAGAGTTAACAGTCGCGATGGAACTGGGCGCAAGAGTGAACAGTCGCGATGGAACTGGGCGCAATACACCACAGAGTGAACAGTCGTGATGGAACTGGGCGCAATAAACAACAGAGTGAACAGTCGTGATGGAACTGGGCGCAATAAACCACATAGTGAACAGTCGCGATGGAACTGGGCGCAATGAACAACAGAGTGAACAATCGTGATGGAACTGGGCGCAATTAACAACAGAGTGAACACTCGTGATGGAACTGGGCGCAATAAACAACAGAGTGAACAGTCGCGATGGAACTGGGCGCAATAAACAACAGAGTGAACAGTCCCGATGGAACTGGGTGCAATAAACAACAGAGTGAACAGTCGCGATGAAAATGGTGCAATAAACAACAGAGTGAACTGTCGCGATGGAACTGGGCGCAATAAACCACAGAGTGAACAGTCGCGATGGAACTGGGCGCAATATACAACAGAGTGAACAGTCGTGATGGAACTGGGCGCAATAAACAACAGAGTGAACAGTCGTGATGGAACTGGGCGCAATAAACAACAGAGTGAACAGTCGTGATGGAACTGGGCGCAATAAACCACAGAGTGAACAGTCGTGATGGAACTGGGCGCAATAAACAACAGAGTGAACAGTCGTGATGGAACTGGGCGCAATAAACCACAGAGTGAACAGTCGCGATGGAACTGGGCGCAATAAACTACAGAGTGAACAGTCGTGATGGAACTGGGCGCAATAAACCACAGAGTGAACAGTCGCGATGGGACTGGGCGCAATAAACAACAGAGTGAACAGTCGCGATGGAACTGGGCGCAATAAACAACAGAGTGAACAGTCGTGATGGAACTGGGCGCAATAAACCACAGAGTGAACAGTCGCGATGGAACTTGGCGCAATAAACAACAGAGTTAACAGTCGTGATGGAATTGGGCGCAATAAACCACAGAGTGAACAGTCGCGATGGAACTGGGCGCAATAAACAACAGAGTGAACAGTCGTGATGGAACTGGGCGCAATAAACAACAGAGTGAACAGTCGTGATGGAACTGGGCGCAATAAACCACAGAGTGAACAGTCGCGATGGAACTGGGCGCAATAAACAACAGAGTGAACAGTCGTGATGGAACTGGGCGCAATAAACAACAGAGTGAACAGTCGTGATGGAACTGGGCGCAATAAACCACAGAGTGAACAGTCGCGATGGAACTGGGCGCAATAAACAACAGAGTGAACAGTCGCGATGGAACTGGGCGCAATAAACAACAGAGTGAACAGTCGCGATGGAACTGGGCGCAATAAAATTATATACGTATAGATTAATTTATCATAGAACTGAACTGTATTGTGAAATACAAACACATTGATATGCGTGCGCAAGCAAAATTCGGTTGGCGGCAGGGTATCATAACTGCCCATAAAGACGGGTCTGTAGTCCAGTTGTTAGCACGTTGGACTGGGATCGCAGGTTCGTTCCCCCCGTCTGACTCAAATAAAAAATTAAGTCTTTCGGGTGGGACTTTAAACTGAGGTCTCGTGTCGGTGCTTTACACCGTGCACGTACAGGACCCAGAGGAGATTCTGGAATGGTATATGTCTGTATAATTGCACTATCGTCGAACAATCTAAGGAGGCATGGCTCATATGGGCTAACGGTAGCGACGATAAATAAACGTAAAACACACACATCAACCAGTTTCCAGGTTACCAATAGGTTGCTTTATTATACATTGACCTCTATTAAGCAGCCATTGGCTGGTTGCTTAAGACAGGTTTGGCTGTATTACTTTAATAGTTGACAATTATACTGTTCTTGGTAGACGTCGTACTTCTATCGTAATATACCCTGGTTTCGTATCGTAATCCCCCCTGGTTTCGTAGCGTAATCCCCTCTGGTTTCGTAGCGTAATCCCCCCTGGTTTTGTATCGTAATCTCCCCTTATTTCGTGTCTTAATCCCCCTGGTATCGTAGCGTAATCCCCCTGTTTTCGTAGCGTAATCCCCGCTGGTTTCGTAGCGTAATCCCCCTGGTTTCGTAGCGTATTCCCCCCTGGTTTCGTAGCGTAACCCCCTGGTTTCGTAGTGTAATCCCCCTGGTTTCGTAATCCCCGCTGGTTTCGTAGCGTAATCCCCTGGTTTCATATCGTAATCCGCCTGGTTTCGAATCGTAATCCCCCCTGATTTCGTATCGTATCCCCTTGTTTTCCTATCGTACTCCCCCTGATTCGTATCGTAATCCCCCCTGGTTTCCTATCGTAATCCCCACTAGTTTCGTATCGTGATCCCCCTGCTTTCGTATCGCAATCCCCCTGCTTACGATCGCAATCCCCCTGGTTTCGTAGCGTAATCCCCCCCTGCTTTCGTATCGTAATCCCCCCTGGTTTCGTATCGTAATCCCCACTAGTTTCGTATCGTAACCCCCCTGGTTTCGTAGTGTAATCCCCCTGGTTTCGTAATCCCCGCTGGTTTCGTAGCGTAATCCCCCTGGTTTCGTATCGTAATCCGCCTGTTTTCGAATCGTAATCCCCCCTGGTTTCGTATCGTAATCCCCCTTTTTTTCCTATCGTACTCCCCCTGATTTCCTATCGTACTCCCTAGTTTCGTATCGTGATCCCCCTGCTTTCGTATCGCAATCCCCCCTGCTTACGATCGCAATCCCCCCTGGTTCGTAGCGTAATCCCCCCTGCTTTCGTATCGTAATCCCCCCTGGTTTCGTATCGTAATCCCCACTAGTTTCGTATCGTAATCCCCCTGCTTTCGTATCGCAATCCCCCCTGCTTACGATCGCAATCCCCCCTGGTTCGTAGCATAATCCCCCTGGTTTCCTAGCGTAATCCCCCCTGGTTTCATAGCGTAATCCCCACTGGCTTCGTAGCGTAATCCCCCCTGGTTTCATAGCGTAATACCCCCTGGCTTCGTATCGAATCCCCCTCGTTTCGTATCGTAATCCCTCCTGGTTTCGTATCGTAATCCCCTAGTTTCGCATCGCAATCCCCCTACTTATGTATCATAATCCCCCTGGTTTCGCATCGGAAACCCCTGGTTTCGTATCGTAATCCCCCTGGTTTCTTATCGTAATCCCCCTGGTTTCCTATCGTACTCCCCCCTGATTTCGTATCGTAATCTCCCCTGGTTTCCTATTGTACTCCCACCTAGTTTCGTATCGTAATCCCCCTGCTTTCGCATCGCAATCCCCCTGCTTACGTATCGCAATCCCCCGTGGTTCGTAGCGTAATACCCCTGCTTTCGTAGCATAATCCCCCTGGTTTCATAGCGTATACCCCTAGTTTCGTAGCGTAATCCCCCTGGTTCGTAGCGTAACCCCCCCTGGTTTCGTATCGTAATCCCCCTGGTTTCGTATCGTAATCCCCCCTGGTTTCGTATCGTAATCCCCCCTGGTTTCGTATCGTAATCCCCCTGGTTTCCTATCGTAATCCCCCTCGTTTCTTATCGTACTCCCCCCTGATTTCGTATCGTAATCTCCCCTGGTTTCCTATCGTACTCCCACCTAGTTTCGTATCGTAATCCCCCTGGTTTCCTATCGTCTCCCCCCTGATTTCGTATCGTAATCTCCCTGGTTTCCTATCGTACTCCCAGTAGTTCTTATCGAATCCCCCTGGTTTCCTATCGTACTCCCCCCTGATTTCGTATCGTAATCCCCTGGTTTCTTATCGTAATCCCCCTGGTTTCCTATCGTACTCCCCCCTGATTTCGTATCGTAATCTCCCCTGGTTTCCTATCGTACTCCCACCTAGTTTCGTATCGTAATCCCCCTGCTTTCGTATCGCAATCCCCGTGGTTTCGTAGCGTAATACCCCTGCTTTCGTAGCATAATCCCCCTGGTTTCATAGCGTAATCCCCCTGGTTTCGTAGCGTAATCCCCCCTGGTTTCGTATCGTAATCCCCCCTGGTTTCGTATCGTAATCCCCCCTGGTTTCGTATCGTAATCCCCCTGGTTTCGTATCGTAATCCCCCTCGTTTCGTATCGTAATCCCTCCTGGTTTCGTATCGTAATCCCCGAGTTTCGCATCTCAATCCCCCTACTTATGTATCATAATCCCCCTGGTTTCGTATCGTAATCCCCTGGTTTCGTATCGTAATCCCCCTGGTTTCTTATCGTAATCCCCCTGGTTTCCTATCGTAATCCCCCTGGTTTCTTATCGTATACCCCTGGTTTCTTATCGTAATCCCCCTGGTTTCTTATCGTAATCCCCTGGTTTCCTATCGTAATCCCCCTGGTTTCTTATCGTACTCCCCCTGATTTCGTATCGTAATCTCCCCTGGTTTCCTATCGTACTCCCACCTAGTTTCGTATCGTAATCCCCCTGTTTCCTATCGTACTCCCCCCTGATTTCGTATCGTAATCTCCCCTGTTTCCTATCGTACTCCCACCTAGTTTCTTATCGAATCCCCTGGTTTCCTATCGTACTCCCCCCTGATTTCGTATCGTAATCCCCCCTGGTTTCGTATCGTAATCACCCTAGTTTCGTGTCGTAATTCCCTGGTTTCGTATCGTAATCCCCCTGGTTCCTATCGTACTCCCACCTAGTTTCGTATCGTAATCCCCCTGCTTTCGCATCGCAATCCCCCCTGCTTACGTATCGCAATCCCCCGTGGTTTCGTAGCGTAATACCCCTGCTTTCGTATCGTAATCCCCCCTGATTTCGTATCGTAATCCCCTGGTTTCGTATCGTAATCACCCTAGTTTCGCATCGTAAATCCCCCTGGTGGTTTCGTAATCCCCTGGCGTAATCCCCTATCGTATCGTAATCCCCCTGGTTTCCCCCCAATCCCCTCGTAATCCCCCCTGGTTTCCTATCGTAATCCCCCTAGTATCGAACCCCCTGGTTTAGCGTATCCCCCTATTTCGTAGCGTAATCCCCCTGGTTCGTATCGCTTCGTACCTGGTTCGTATCGTAATCCCCCTGGTTTCATATCGTATCCCCCTGGTTTCTATCGTACCCCCCTTTCGGCCCCCCCTTTCGTAGCGTAATCCCCCCTGGTTTCGTAGCGTAATACCCCTGTTTCGTAGCGTAATCCCCCCTGGTTCGTATCGTAATCCCCTGGTTTCGTACGTAACCCCGTATCCCCCCTGGTTTCGTAGCGTAATCCCCCTGGCTCGTAGCGTAATCCCCCTGGTTTCGTAGCGTAATCCCCCTGGCTTCGTATCGTAATCCCCCCTGGTTTGTATCGCAATCCCCCCTAATTTCGTACGTAACACCCCCCCCCCTGGTTTCGTAGCGTAATCCCCCCTGGTTTCGTAGCGTACCCCCTGGTTTCGTAGCGTAACCCCTGGTTTCGTAGCGTAATACCCCCTGGTTCGTAGCGTAATACCCCTGGTTTCGTAGCGTAATACCCCTGGTTTCGTAGCGTAATACCCCCTGGTTTCGTAGCGTAATACCCCCTGGTTTCGTAGCGTAATACCCCTGGTTTCGTAGCGTAATACCCCCGGTTTCGTAGCGTAATACCCCCTGGTTTCGTAGCGTAATACCCCGGTTTCGTAGCGTAATCCCCCCTGGTTTGTATCGTAATCCCCCCTGTTTCGTACGTAATACCCCCTGGTTTTATCGTATACCCCCTGGTTTCGTAATACCCCCCCCCCCCGTAGCGTAATACCCCCTGGTTTCGTAGCGTAATACCCCCTGGTTTCGTAGCGTAATACCCCCTGGTTTCGTAGCGTAATACCCCTGGTTTCGTAGCGTAATACCCCCTGGTTCGTAGCGTAATACCCCTGGTTTCGTAGCGTAATACCCCCTGGTTTCGTAGCGTAATACCCCCTGTTTCGTATCGTAATCCCCCTGGTTTCGTAGCGCAATCCCCCCTGTTTCGTAGCGTAATCCCCCTGGTTTCGTAGCGTAATACCCCCTGGTTTCGTAGCGTAATACCCCCTGGTTTCGTAGCGTAATACCCCCTGGTTTCGTAGCGTAATACCCCCTGGTTTCGTAGCGTAATACCCCCTGGTTTCGTAGCGTAATACCCCCTGGTTTCGTAGCGTAATACCCCTGGTTTCGTAGCGTAATTACCCCTGGTTCGTAGCGTAATACCCCTGGTTTCGTAGCGTATACCCCCTGGTTTCGTAGCGTAATACCCCCTGGTTTCGTAGCCCCCTGGTTTCGTAGCGTAATACCCCTGGTTTCGTAGCGTAATACCCCCTGGTTTCGTAGCGTAATACCCCTGGTTTCGTAGCGTAATACCCCTGGTTTCGTAGCCCCTGGTTTCGTAGCGTAATACCCCTGGTTCGTAGCGTAATACCCCTAGTTTCGTAGCGTAATCCCCTCTGGTTCGTAGCGCAATCCCCCCTGGTTTTGTATCGTAATCCCCCCTGGTTTCGTAGCGTAATCCCCTCTGGTTTCGTAGCATAATCCCCCTGGTTTTGTATCGTAATCCCCTAGTTTCATAGCGTAATCCCCCCTGCTTTCGTAACGTAATCCCCTGGTTTTGTATCGTAATCCCTCTGGTTTCGTAGCATAATCCCCCCTGGTTTTGTATCGTAATCCCCCCTAATGTCGTATCTAAAACCCTGGTTTCGTAGCGTAATCCCCCCTGGTTTCGTAGCGTAATCCCCCCTGGTTTCGTAGCATAATCCCCTCTGCTTTCGTAGCGTAATCCCCCTAATTTAGTATACTTAAAAGTTTGAACATTTATTTAAAACTTGAGCATGTATTTAAAGTGTGAGCATGTATTTAAAGTTTGAACATTTATTTAAAACTTGAGCATGTATTTAAAGTGTGAGCATGTATTTAAAGTTTGAACATTTATTTAAAACTTGAGCATTTATTTAAAGTTTGAACATTTATTTAAAACTTGAGCATTTATTTAAAGTTTGAACATGTATTTAAAACTTGAGCATTTATTTAAAGTTTGAACATTTATTTAAAGTTTGAACATTTATTTAAAACTTGAGTATTTATTTAAAGTTTGAGCATTTATGAGCATTTATTTAAAGCTTTAATATTTATTTAAAGCTTTAGCATTAATTTAAAGCTTTAGCATGTATTTAAAGTTTTAGCTGAGATTGAGCACTTATATAAAACTTTCAGCTCTAGAAAATATAGAGAATAAAATTATTTTATTTATATAGATTAATATTCTGAAAGCTGAAATTTATAACATTTAGGGACTTTAATTAACAGCTGTACTTGTTTATGATGACATTGAATTAAATATTGGTATACGAATGATCTTAGCACACATGTCAATAGTTTAAAGGCCCAATATGCTTTTGTTATGAGAAAGTCTCCTAAATGTATTAACATGTGTTGATAGTCCGAAAACAGGATAATTATGATAATTAATAATAAACCTTTGTACATATTAACCTTCTGAATGTATACAATTATAACAGTGCGATGTGTATATTAAATTAAAAACTGCGTATAATGTTGAATACTATAACTTTAAACATTTAGATTAATTCATGTGATAAAACATAATGTGGAGATTACGTATGTATGTTAATTACATTAGTGTCAAACCCCTTGCGGGGACGTAGACATGTTTTCCTGGGCAAGCTTAGCCGACCTACGTGGTTTAACCAGTACTAAGCAATGTGTGTTCCATTAATGTCAAACCCCTTGCGGGGACGTAGACATGTTTTCCTGGGCAAGCTTAGCCGACCTAAGTGGTTTAACCAGTACTAAGCAATGTGTGTGAGGTGCCTTGCTCAATGACGCTACATACGTGGCCTGACCGAGTATCGAACCCGGGACCGTTCGATTCCAAATCCGACGTTCTACTACTGGACCACGGATGCCACACAGTTATGTGTTATACGTTATAGCTGTTGCAAGAAGTCTCCTGCAATGCTACAAGCGACCAAACGATCTAGTAATATTAATAGTCGCCTCCGCCGAGGCACGTGGGCGACTGCGTTTTCTACAATGATTATGTTTATACGCCGGTTCTGTTGAATCCGGAGTAGGCATCATCAGGCTTATTTCGAAAGGGTCCATTTTAGGGTTACCCTGTTCAATGTTTGTCATTCAGCAGCAGCATATATTCCGGCCATGCAGTTAGACATGAGCGTGATGGATCTGTAGTCCAGTGGTTAACACGTTGGACTGGTAATCCAGGGATCGCAGGTTCGACTCCCAGTCTGACCCTAATAAAATTAACAGTCTTTCAGATGGGACGTTAAACCGAGGTC
>CM026400.1:6574828-6605656 GCA_014843695.1 Archivesica marissinica
AAATAGGTCAAGGTCTGTGAGAGAAATAGGTCATGGTCTGTGGGAGAAATAGGTCATGGTCTGTGAGAGAAATAGGTCAAGGTCTGTGGGAGAAATAGGTCAAGGTATGTGGGAGAAATAGGTCACGGTTTGTGGGAGAAATAGGTCACAGCCTGTGGTCAGGGGCAGTCAGCGAAGTGTCCACTCACATTGACTTCTATAGTAAACTAGGCATGCTTGTAACTCGAAAACAAAGCAAAATAGACAAGTGTTTTGATATATTTATCTACAATAGAGTACATTGTGTATTCTATGAGATGTAGTAAAGCTTGTTTTGATATATTTATCTACAATAGAGTACATTGTGTATTCTATGAGATGTAGTAAAGCTTGTTTTGATATATTTATCTACAATAGAGTACATTGTGTATTCTATGAGATGTAGTATAGCTTGTTTTGATATATTTATCTACAATAGAGTACATTGTGTATTCTATGAGATGTAGTAAAGCTTGTTTTGATATATTTATCTACAATAGAGTACATTGTGTATTCTATGAGATGTAGTAAAGCTTGTTTTGATATATTTATCTACAATAGAGTACATTGTGTATTCTATGAGATGTAGTAAAGCTTGTTTTGATATATTTATCTACAATAGAGTACATTGTGTATTCTATGAGATGTAGTAAAGCTTGTTTTGATATATTTATCTACAATAGTGTACATTGTGTATTCTATGAGATGTAGTAAAGCTTGTTTTGATATATTTATCACAAATACATTGTGTATTCTACAAGATGTAGTAAAGCTTGTTTTGATATATTTATCACAAAATACATTGTGTATTCTACAAGATGTAGTAAAGCTTGTTTTGATATATTTATCATACATTGTGTATTCTACATGATGTAGTAAAGCTTGTTTTGATATATTTATCTACATTGTGTATTCTACATGATGTAGTAAAGCTTGTTTTGATATATTTATCTACATTGTGTATTCTACATGATGTAGTAAAGCTTGTTTTGATATATTTATCTACATTGTGTATTCTACATGATATAGTAAAGCTTGTTTTGATATATTTATCTACATTGTGTATTCTACATGATGTAGTAAAGCTTGTTTTGATATATTTATCTACATTGTGTATTCTACATGATGTAGTAAAGCTTGTTTTGATATATTTATCTACATTGTGTATTCTACATGATGTAGTAAAGCTAGTTTTGATATATTTATCTACATTGTGTATTTTACATGATATAGTAAAGCTTGTTTTGATATAATATTTATTTTTCTACATGATGTAGTAAAGCTTGTTTTGATATATTTATCTACATTGTGTATTCTACATGATATTGTTTTGATATAATATTTATTTTTCTACATGATGTAGTAAAGTTTGTTTTGATATATTTATCTACATTGTGTATTCTACATGATGTAGTAAAGCTTGTTTTGATATATGTATCTACATTGTGTATTCTACATGATGTAGTACATGTTGGTAACATACTATACAATGTTTTAGCTAATATACAAATAAGTATTGTTATGTTCCTTTATAAGTTGTTATACAACAAATACATTGCCTGTACATAGTAAAATGTAAAAACACACAGCCTTTTTCATTTATATCTCCAATCTTTCCATTCTGCTGGTACCAGTGTGCTGCTGTGTCGAGGTATTCAAATCAAACTGAAAAACAGCAAAAAAAATATTGCATATAAATGATGGTGTTATTGTGACACCATTTATCTGTGAATGACGTCACTGTGTTTACAAACAGTATTCTTCCGCCAAATATAACGGTATATCCTGCCTTCAGTTTTCTACACATCGACTTGTCTTCAGTTTTCTACACATCGACTTGTCTTCAGTTTTCTACACATCGACTTGTCTTCAGTTTTCTACACATCAACTTGTCTTCAGTTTTCTACACATCAACTTGTCTTCAGTTTTCTACACATCGACTTGTCTTCAGTTTTCTACACATCGACTTGTCTTCAGTTTTCTACACATCGACTTGTCTTCAGTTTTCTACACATCGACTTGTCTTCAGTTTTCTACACATCGACTTGTCTTCAGTTTTCTACACATCGACTTGTCTTCAGTTTTCTACACATCGACTTGTCTTCAGTTTTCTACACATCGACTTGTCTTCAGTTTTCTACACATCGACTTGTCTTCAGTTTTCTACACATCGACTTGTCTTCAGTTTTCTACACATCGACTTGTCTTCAGTTTTCTACACATCGACTTGTCTTCAGTTTTCTACACATCGACTTGTCTTTAGTTTTCTACACATCGACTTGTCTTCAGTTTTCTACACATCGACTTGTCTTCAGTTTTCTACACATATACACATTGACTTGTCTTCAGTTTTCTACACATCCACTTGTCTTCAGTTTTCTACACATCCACTTGTCTTCAGTTTTCTACACATCCACTTGTCTTCAGTTTTCTACACATCGACTTGTCTTCAGTTTTCTACACATCGACTTGTCTTCAGTTTTCTACACATCGACTTGTCTTCAGTTTTCTACACATCGACTTGTCTTCAGTTTTCTACACATCGACTTGTCTTCAGTTTTCTACACATCGACTTGTCTTCAGTTTTCTACACATCGACTTGTCTTCAGTTTTCTACACATCGACTTGTCTTCAGTTTTCTACACATCGACTTGTCTTCAGTTTTCTACACATCGACTTGTCTTCAGTTTTCTACACATCGACTTGTCTTCAGTTTTCTACACATCGACTTGTCTTCAGTTTTCTACACATCGACTTGTCTTCAGTTTTCTACACATCGACTTGTCTTCAGTTTTCTACACATCGACTTGTCTTCAGTTTTCTACACATCGACTTGTCTTCAGTTTTCTACACATCGACTTGTCTTCAGTTTTCTACACATCGACTTGTCTTCAGTTTTCTACACATTGACTTGTCTTCAGTTTTCTGCACATCGACTTGTCTTTAGTTTTCTACACATCGACTTGTCTTCAGTTTTCTACACATCGACTTGTCTTCAGTTTTCTACACATTGACTTGTCTTCAGTTTTCTGCACATCGACTTGTCTGAATTATTATTAATCACATATTTCCTCAAAAAAACAAAAACTATCCATTGCCCGTCATGAATGCATTTTTTACTAAAAAGAAAATTGCACTATATTTGTTAATAGGACTACATTCGAATGGACTGCAGATGCACTTCCGTCTATTTATGTATATACAACACTATGGCGTACACGTAGAGACCTCTGATGCACCTCCGACTATTTATGTATATACAACACTATAGCGTACACGTAGAGACATCTGATGCACCTCCCTCTATTTATGTATATACAACACTATGGCGTACACGTAGAGACCTCTGATGCACCTCCCTCTATTTATGTATATACAACACTATGGCGTACACGTAGAGACCTCTGATGCACCTCCGACTATTTATGTATATACAACACTATGGCGTACACGTAGAGACCTCTGATGCACCTCCCACTATTTATGTATATACAACACTATGGCGTACACGTAGAGACCTCTGATGCACCTCCGACTATTTATGTATATACAACACTATGGCGTACACGTAGAGACCTCTGATGCACCTCCGTCTATTTATGTATATACAACACTATGGCGTACACGTAGAGACCTCTGATGCACCTCCCTCTATTTATGTATATACAACACTATGGCGTACACGTAGAGACCTCTGATGCACCTCCCTCTATTTATGTATATACAACACTATGGCGTACACGTAGAGACCTCTGATGCACCTCCGACTATTTATGTATATACAACACTATGGCGTACACGTAGAGACCTGATGCACCTCCCTCTATTTATGTATATACAACACTATGGCGTACACGTAGAGACCTCTGATGCACCTCCGACTATTTATGTATATACAACACTATGGCGTACACGTAGAGACCTCTGATGCACCTCCCTCTATTTATGTATATACAACACTATGGCGTACACGTAGAGACCTCTGATGCACCTCCCTCTATTTATGTATATACAACACTATGGCGTACACGTAGAGACCTCTGATGCACCTCCCTCTATTTATGTATATACAACACTATGGCGTACACGTAGAGACCTCTGATGCACCTCCCTCTATTTATGTATATACAACACTATGGCGTACACGTAGAGACCTCTGATGCACCTCCCTCTATTTATGTATATACAACACTATGGCGTACACGTAGAGACCTCTGATGCACCTCCGACTATTTATGTATATACAACACTATGGCGTACACGTAGAGACCTCTGATGCACCTCCCTCTATTTATGTATATACAACACTATGGCGTACACGTAGAGACCTCTGATGCACCTCCCTCTATTTATGTATATACAACACTATGGCGTACATGTAGAGTCTGATGCACCTCCCTCTATTTATGTATATACAACACTATGGCGTACACGTAGAGACCTGATGCACCTCCCTCTATTTATGTATATACAACACTATGGCGTACACGTAGAGACCTCTGATGCACCTCCGACTATTTATGTATATACAACACTATGGCGTACACGTAGAGACCTCTGATGCACCTCCGTCTATTTATGTATATACAACACTATGGCGTACACGTAGAGACCTCTGATGCACCTCCCTCTATTTATGTATATACAACACTATGGCGTACACGTAGAGACCTCTGATGCACCTCCGACTATTTATGTATATACAACACTATGGCGTACACGTAGAGACCTCTGATGCACCTCCGACTATTTATGTATATACAACACTATGGCGTACACGTAGAGACCCCTGATACACAGGTAACTATGACGTACACGTAGATACCTTGATGCACAGGTAACTATGACGTACATGTAGAAACATTGTTACACAGGTAACTATGACGTACATGTAGACACCTTGATACACAGGTAACTATGACGTACATGTAGACACCTTGATACACAGGTAACTATGACGTACATGTAGACACCTTGATGCACAGGTAACTATGACGTACATGTAGACATCTTGATACACAGGTAACTATGACATACATGTTGATACACAGTCTAGAGTAGGGACATGTTTTCATCATTTCAGTCTAGAGTAGGGATATGTTTTCATCATTTTAGTCTAGAGTAGGGATATGTTTTTCATCATTTCATGTAGAGTAGGGATATGTTTTTCATCATTTCAGTGTAGAGTAGGGGCATGTTTTTCATCATTTCTGTCTAGAGTAGGGATATGTTTTTCATCATTTCAGTCTAGAGTAGGGGCATGTTTTCATCATTTCAATCTAGAGTAGGGATATGTTTTCATCATTTCAATCTAAAATAGGTAAACGTTTGTAGCTGACGACGTGACCGAGATCCACAATTATTACGTTACGTGACAGAGATCCACAATTATTACGTTACATGACTGAGATCCACAATTATAACGTTACATGACTGAGATCCACAATTATTACGTTGCGTGACTGAGATCCACAATTATTACGTTACGTGACGGAGATCCACAATTATAACGTTACGTGACTGATATCCACAATTATTACGTTATGTGACGGAGATCCACAATTATTACGTTACGTGACTGAGATCCACAATTATTACGTTGCGTGACAATCCACAATTATTACGTACGTGATGGAGATCCACAATTATTACGTTACGTGACTGAGATCCACAATTATTACGCTACGTGACTGAGATCCACAATTATTACGTTACGTGACTGAGATCCACAATTATTACGTTACGTGACTGAGATCCACAATTATTACGTTACGTGACTGAGATCCACAATTATTACGTTACGTGACGGAGATCCACAATTATTACGTTACGTGACTGAGATCCACAATTATTACGTTACGTGACTGAGATCCACAATTATTACGTTACGTGACTGAGATCCACAATTATTACGTTACGTGACTAAGATCCACAATTAATACCGAAATTAGCAATACATGTATACATAAAGTGAAATTATATTTTTAATATGTCCTAATATTGCTGATGTCAGCGATGTCTTTCCCTTTACCATGTTTTGTCTAAAGCATGGTCGAAATCTTCCCAGATCTGTCTAAAGCATGGTCATGATCTTCCCAGATTTGTCTAAAACATGGTCATGATCTTCCCAGATGTGTCTAAAACATGGTCACGATCTTCCCAGATTTGTCTAAAACACGGTCATGATCTCACCGATCTGTCTAAAGCATGGTCATGATCTTCCCAGATTTGTCTAAGACATGGTCATGATCTTCCCGATCTGTCTAAAGCATGGTCATGATCTTCCCGATCTGTCTAAAGCATGGTCATGATCTTCCCGATCTGTCTAAAGCATGGTCATGATCTTCCCGATCTGTAAGCATGGTCATGATCTTCCCAGATCTGTCTAAACATGGTCGAGATCTTCCCACATCTGTCTATAGCATGGTCATGATCTTCCCGATCTGTCTAAAACATGGTCATGATCTTCCCAGATCTGTCTAAAGCATGGTCATGATCTTCCCGATCTGTCTAAAGCATGGTCATGATCTTCCCGATCTGTCTAAAGCATGGTCATGATCTTCCCGATCTGTCTAAAGCATGGTCATGATCTTCCCGATCTGTCTAAAGCATGGTCATGATCTTCCCGATCTGTCTAAGCATGGTCATGATCTTCCCAGATCTGTCTAAAACATGGTCGAAATCTTCCCACATCTGTCTAAAGCATGGTCATGATCTTCCCGATCTGTCTAAAACATGGTCATGATCTTCCCAGATCTGTCTAAAGCATGGTCATGATCTTCCCGATCTGTCTAAAGCATGGTCATAATCTTACCACATATGTCTAAAGCATGGTCATGATCTTACCACATCTGTATAAAGTATGGTCATGATCTTACCACATCTGTCTAAGACATGGTCATGATCTTCCCAGATCTGTCTAAAGTAAGAGTGACGTTGTGATAGGCCAAGCCACGTCCTGGGAGCTTGTATACACTACAACGAGACGTGTGTGATCTCTGTGATGGAGCATCCTGACCCAACGGGATAGGTTAGTTTAAAACCACTTGCTGTACGTTATTTAATGTATGCACATTTATTTTAACTCGATTGCGAAACAAGTTCTTACAACTATTAATCACTCTCGAGACCTCATTCCTGATGGACTACATCACCACGATGGAGAGAATAGGCAATGTGGAATTTAAATGTCTTGCTTAATGGCACAATCGTAACGGCCCAAGTGGGCTCGAACTCCGGGCTTTTCGCACCTGAAGCGAATGCGCTATCACGACTACTGTACGTAGAATCAAATCACACTAGTCGAACTCTTTCGTGTTTTTAGTTTATTCATATTTTTTATTGCAAATCAATTAAGGAATGAATCGCGAGTTAATAGTTTCCATCGGGTTATGAACTATATTGGGCGTGGTTAAAGTATGTGGAGACTGAAGGCATCAACGCCAACTTTAAGCACGGCCAATGTAGTTCATACCCCGATGGAAACTATTAACCCACGATTCATTCCTTATATTTACATTAATTATTCTGTTCAATGACACAACGAAAATATAGCACACTTTGCATTTAAAATGAGAACGTTCAGAAGAGGCATGCCTAGTTAACGATTTAGTAGGCATTTTTGAGTACAATATGGCATCCTAGCTCAAAATGTTCGTGTAATCCCTGTATGTGTCAAGGATAAGCCCGTATATCCTGTATGTGTCAAAGATAAGCCCGTATATCCTGTATGTGTCAAAGATAAACCCGTATATCCTGTATGTGTCAAAGATAAGCCTGTATGTCCTGTATTTGTCAAAGATATGCCCTGTATGTGTCAAAGATAAGCCCGTATGTCCTGTATGTGTCAAAGATAAACCCGTAATGGTATGTCCTGTATTTGTCAAAGATAAACCCGTAATGGTATGTCCTGTATGTGTCAAAGATAAGCCCGTATGTCCTGTATGTGTCAAAGATAAACCCGTATATCCTGTATGTGTCAAAGATAAGCCCGTATGTCCTGTATGTGTCAAAGATAAACCCGTATGCCCTGTATGTGTCAAAGATAAACCCGTATATCCTGTATGTGTCAAAGATAAACCCGTATGTCCTGTATGTGTCAAAGATAACCCGTATGCCCTGTATGTGTCAAAGATAACCCGTATGCCCTGTATGTGTCAAAGATAAGCCCGTAGTGGTATGCCCTGTATGTGTCAAAGATAAACCCGTATGCCCTGTATGTGTCAAAGATAAACCCGTATATCCTATGTGTCAAAGATAAGCCTGTATGTGTCAAAGATAAGCCCGTATGTCCTGTATGTGTCAAAGATAAACCCGTATATCCTGTATGTGTCAAATATAAACCCGTATATCCTGTATGTGTCAAAGATAAACCCGTATGTCCTGTATGTGTCAAAGATAAACCCGTATATCCTGTATGTTTCAAAGATAAACCCGTATGTCCTGTATGTGTCAAATATAAACCCGTATATCCTGTATGTGTCAAATATAAACCCGTATATCCTGTATGTGTCAAAGATAAACCCGTATGTCCTGTATGTGTCAAAGATAAACCCGTATGTCCTGTATGTGTCAAAGATAAACCCGTATGTCCTGTATGTGTCAAAGATAAACCCGTAACGGTATGTCCTGTATGTGTCAAAGATAAACCCGTATGTCCTGTATGTGTCAAAGATAAACCCGTATATCCTGTATGTGTCAAAGATAAACCCGTATATCCTGTATGTGTCAAAGATAAACCCGTATATCCTGTATGTGTCAAAGATAAACCCGTAACGGTATGTCCTGTATGTGTCAAAGATAAACCCGTATGCCCTGTATGTGTCAAAGATAAACCCGTAACGGTATGTCCTGTATGTGTCAAAGATAATCCCGTATATCCTGTATGTGTCAAAGATAAATCCGTATGTCCTGTATGTGTCAAAGATAAACCCGTATGCCCTGTATGTGTCAAAGATAAGCCCATATGTCATGTATGTGTCAAAGATAAGCCCGTATGCCCTGTATGTGTCAAAGATAAGCCCATATGTCCTGTATGTGTCAAAGATAAGCCCGTATGCCCTGTATGTGTCAAAGATAAGCCCATATGTCATGTATGTGTCAAAGATAAACCCCGTATGTCCTGTATGTGTCAAAGATAAGCCTGTATGTCCTGTATGTGTCAAAGATAAGCCCGTATATCCTGTATGTGTCAAAGATAAACCCGTATATCCTGTATGTGTCAAAGATAAACCCGTATGGCATGTATGTGTCAAAAATAAACCCGTATATCCTGTATGTGTCAAAGATAAGCCTGTATGTGTCAAAGATAAGCCCGTATGTCCTGTATGTGTCAAAGATAAGCTCGTATGTCCTGTATGTATCAAATATAAACCCGTATATCCTGTATGTGTCAAAGATAAACCCGTATATCCTGTATGTGTCAAAGATAAACCCGTATGGCATGTATGTGTCAAAAATAAACCCGTATATCCTGTATGTGTCAAAGATAAGCCCGTATGTGTCAAAGATAAGCCCGTATGTCCTGTATGTGTCAAAGATAAACCCGTATGTCATGTATGTGTCAAAGATAAACCCGTATGTCCTGTATGTGTCAAAGATAAGCCCGTATGTCCTGTATGTGTCAAAGATAAGCCCGTATGTCCTGTATGTGTCAAAGATAAGCCTGTATGTCCTGTATGTGTCAAAGATAAGCCCGTATGCCCTGTATGTGTCAAAGATAAACCCGTATGTGTCAAAGATAAACCTGTGTGTCCTGTATGTGTCAAAGATAAACCCGTATGTCCTGTATGTGTCAAAGATAAACCCGTATGCCCTGTATGTGTCAAAGATAAACCCATATGTCCTGTATGTGTCAAAGATAAACCCGTATGCCCTGTAAGTGTCAAAGATAAGCCTGTATGCCCTGTATGTGTCAAAGATATACCCGTAATGGTATGCCCTGTATGTGTCAAAGATAAACCCGTAATGGTATGTCCTGTATGTGTCAAAGATAAGCCCGTATGCCCTGTATGTGTCAAGATAAACCCGTATGTCCTGTATGTGTCAAAGATAAACCCGTAATGGTATGCCCTGTATGTGTCAAAGATAAACCCGTATGCCCTGTATGTGTCAAAGATAAACCCGTATGCCCTGTATGTGTCAAAGATAACCCGTATGTCCTGTATGTGTCAAAGATAAACCCGTATGCCCTGTATGTGTCAAAGATAAACACATATGCCATGTATGTGTCAAAGATAAGCCCGTATGCCCTGTATGTGTCAAAGATAAACCCGTATGTCCTGTATGTGTCAAAGATAAACACATATGCCATGTATGTGTCAAAGATAAGCCCGTATGCCCTGTATGTGTCAAAGATAAGCCCGTAACGGTATGTCCTGTATGTGTCAAAGATAAGCCTGTATGTCCTGTATGTGTCAAAGATAAGCCCGTATATCCTGTATGTGTCAAAGATAAACCCGTATATCCTGTATGTGTCAAAGATAAACCCGTATGGCATGTATGTGTCAAAAATAATACCCGTATATCCTGTATGTGTCAAAGATAAGCCCGTATGTGTCAAAGATAAGCCCGTATGTCCTGTATGTGTCAAATAGAAACATGCATCCATAGTATGATGATGATGATGATGATGATTGAGCTTATTTACGCTCGCCTCCGGCGAACCATATGGACGCGTCCATATTATGCGACCATAGTATGCATAGCGGATGGTATATATATATATATATATTTAATCACTCTCGTTGGCGCGGATGAAAGCGTAAATGTGGTAATTCGTGTGGGGAGGAAACCGGAGTACCCGGAGAAAACCCACCTGTCCGATCTGGCGACCACCGTACCATCTCACATACTTCCCGGTCGGAGAATTGAACTCGCGTTGCATTGGTGAGAATCGAGCGCACTAAGTGGTTAAAGTCGTTGACTATAAATCGGTTATCATTCATCGTTGTAGCTGTCGAATTGAGGAGGCTATCTAGGTGTCTACCCGGGTATCCGTCCGTTTTATGCTAATATAATGCTCGGATGGGGCACTCGTGGTCTGCCCCCACCAATAATAGTTCGATGGGACCCCTTGCTGTTGTTGCGATTTTACGTTCATTTAATGTAGTGTAGTTAATGTGTTTCGTTGCACAACTAAATAGTGGTTCTAAGTATAATTGGAAAACATAAATAAGAACGAATTTACTACACACCCTGTACATGTAGCTGATATTTTAGGCTCGACAGTTAGCACTTTCTATCGGCTTGTGCGTTCCTGAGACATGTTCAGCAACAGATACCGCCGCTTTGCTCAATGCAGGTAACTAGGAATCCAGATTTGGGATCCCATAAATGTACAATAGATTTTCATATCGTTTTTCGCTGTCTTACCCTGTGCTAAGAAATTCAACATATTTAAACGGTGTAAAATGTTGACAAATTACATCCATATTTATTTAGGTGTCTTGTACAGATGCATTGCGCATAGTTCAACCGTATGCGCAGCTCTCCGCTTTATTTTAAGAATCGCGAGGTACGCGAATGATGTTAGCCTAAGCGGTATATACACTGCCTAGCCCTGTGCTAGCACTATATATTTACGGCAATGAAAATATTGGAAACTGCATTGAAGTGTAATAAATGCGTATGATGTAAAAGAATGATGGTTTGATTGTTGCAGTTACAGGACTACTGCCATTCAACATCACCCTGCCGACTGCTAGTGTATCCTGCCAAGAGAAGTCTCTGGAATTTACGGATAAAGCCACAGTCGTCACGTTAGTATATATATTATATATATATATATCTATCTTTCAAACAAGACATGTAATCAATACTATACGTTGGAGTTGAGTATTATATGTGTAACAAAGTTTGGGTTACTGGATAAAGGTCACGTGTATGCTGATTTGCTTAAGTGATGTATTGATAATATATTGCATAATAGCATGGATGGTATGGTGGATTATTTTATTATTTACATACAAATTGCTGTGAATGGACATACAAACAATACAGAACGACTTCCACAAAGAAACGTGTATTAACCTCCGACCCAGATAATAGTTCTATTCCGGAATTTATCTCAACATCGGCAGTCAAAACACTATTTACAATATTATCAATATTCCCAATTTCACCTTCTATTAGTGTCTATATGTATTTACATTACCACTGTCTCATTTTAATTGCTCAATAGTAATGCGTTCATTTCGACATGGCAAAGGTATATTATGTATACATAAGTACAATTGAATAGATGCGGTGAAAAGGTATACAAGTCATTAACTATAAAATTATGAATAAAGGGAAATAAATCGTACAACATTAACACATAATCTATCAAACGTTTACCTGTATTTAATATAATATTTATATATTACATACATAGGTGAACACACCACTGCCGGTATCTGTACCCATGCGTCCGTTAACAATTTTTAAATCGGTGCTAAGACATATATCAATTTATTTATTACCGGAAGAGTTAACAACCCCACCCATATATTTTCTAACGGTTCTATTTACGTAAAGTATACATCACTAGATTCATCCTTTTATAGTGAGTTTATATAGCGATCAAAATGGTTCCTTTCTTCCAAATCATCCGATTTATTTCCACAGCTGGCATTGAGATCACCGATCACCGAAACACGGTCAATTTGAGAATATTCACGTACTTTCTGCTCCAATACCTCAAACATCCTGTTTCGTGCATATTAAAATAGATGGAATTACTTGGAGGTATATATATAAAGCACAACTAGGTATCATGTTCCAAGCAGTGTGCGTGCTTGCGCGTGTGTTTTTACATTTATTTATCGTCGCCCATATGAGGATATTAGTTATTTTCGAGTTTTGAAGGATAGTGCACTGATACAGAGAGAGACCAATTCCAGAGTCTCCTATGGTTCTTTTACGTGCACGGTGTAAAGCACCGACACGAGGTTTCGGTCTAAGTTTCCATCTGAAAGACTGTTAATTTTATTAGGGTCAGACGGAGGATCTAACCTGCGATTCCTGGATTACCAGTCCAGCGTGTCACCAACTGGACTACAGACCCGTCTGTCTCCAGTAGCTCACCTATCAATTAACGGAGAACACAATTAGGGTCAATGGGCCAATTAAATACTTTAATGCCAAGCCCTATATTAGAGCCATACTAGATGCTCCTTTTATTTGGTTTAAACATATTTATTCCACTATATACATTCACAAAACAATACATGCACACACAATCAAAGAATAGGAAAGGATCAACACGGAGGGCAGAGCTTATATAGTTTCTCTCCTTGCAGTTCAAAATACACAATACTATATTGGACGGTGTGGAGCTAATACATGTATACCAAATGTGCATATTGCTTAGAAATGACAGAAATATAATACCGGTAAGATAGCAGAGGAAAGAGAAGATATTTGAGAATGTAGCGCAGGCAGACAGGGGTAAAGTCATCAAGTGCACGTCTTATATACATGGGGTCTTATATGCATGGGGTTTCACTCAAAGAATCGTTTTGTATCACGAATGAAATTATTGACATATTCAAATATTATTTTGTTAATGTCATCTGTCAGGGTCTCCTCGCCATGTAGGATAGTATGCAGATTAGCAGTAGGGCATAATCTTAGCACATTATGTAGGAAATCAATTCGAATATTAGAATAGTATGTATATTCAAAGATAAAGTGGTAGCTGTTTTCATTAGATCCACAGCGGCATAGTGGTGATTGAATTAAGTTTTTAAATGCTCCTTTTATTTATGTAAATAATGAACGAACGAACATTTTTTATTCACATAAACTATACAGTTTTTAGTGACATAGCAATAGTACATTCTACAACATAAGTATAAAATGATGACAACAAACGTAGGTGATAATTATTGGCATACCATATTACTATAGGGATGAACTATAGTATATAATTTTACTTACTCGAAATCTTAAAACATTACTAAATGCAATCCTAATTACAGTGACATCTATATTTCAGTACAACATACCAATAAGTACTATTTACAACAAAAACTGAAACATAAACCTGATACTAGTGTATTTTAAAATGGACAACATATTGAGAGAAAAACTGTATCTGTATCTTTTAGTCGATTGTTCAGATCAATCAAGTCATGTACAGAACAGTATGCAATGCATATTCCATACTAGGATACAGCGTTAGGTGGAACACACCAAACTAAAATCTACTTCCATGTAATGTACCCATTTGTTTTATTCAATTCAAATATTCTTTATTAACTCAGATCATTTTACATGACATATGAGTATACATGTAATTAGTTAACAGATGTTGTGACACGGATTGATATATAAATAATAAAGAGTACAGTGGAGAAGAGTCGAGTTTGGAGATGGGAAAAGAGCGGGAAATTCTATTATTTTCTTTCATTTACTTGTTTGTTTGAATGTATTATAATTGATTTGAAACAGACTATAGGTCAGGGAAATTGTTTTGTTTACGATGGTTGTTTTTGGTCACGTGTGTAGACTTGAATGCACACCAACAATGCGAGGACTCACCTACAATATGGGGACTTACACTCGAGTCCTCGAAATGTTATCCCTAATTTACGTTTGTTGTGAGGACCTACATCATTTTTTACAAAAATCTCATGTTCCTCAAATTGACGGCTAGACAAGACACCACACCCTAAGCACACATTTATTCATCACGTGGGCTTGAAAAGTGTGTGAGGCATCATTCGGATACTTTCGCGTATTACCGTGACGTCATAATCCGCTAGGCGATTGCTTTTGAACATGAGTGGGTTATCTAAGCGTCTGGTGACATAGACGTCAATGGCCGCGTACATGTGGTAAGTTTTATTTTTCTCTCTTAATATTTCTGTACTCGGTACTGCCTTGAATTGATTTTTTCGATAAGCATGAGATATTCTAATAATGTAATATGAATAAGGCAAAGCGAGCAAAAACACGTAAGATGTAATGTGATAATACACAGGCCCCATCTTACTACATGTATCGATAAGCTATGTATCCTGGGTATACCGGTAACCGGTGACATAAGCAATAGCTTGTGTATTTTTGTTCCAAAACGAGGCTGTGCAAATAATGTTCACTCTCAATTAAGCATACTCATATTTATTTTATTGTATGCAATATTAGTTAGTAAGAAATAAATCATAATTAAATTAAAAACAAAGTGAAAGCAACAGCACATGCCTCCATCTTTTATTTACGCGGTGATACCAATAACCGGTGACGATGTAAATTTCACCTCACAAATTTATACCAGTAGCAATAAATGCCATATAAGGCAGTAAATTTCACCTCACAAATTTATACCAGTAGCAATAAATGCCATATAAGGCAATCATGTGACGTCACATGAATAGCGGGCACCTTACAAATGTCAAATGCAGCCGATAGATAACAAATCCATTGAAATTCACCTAAATATTGACAACATGAACAAAAACTTACGAGTGTAAGAGGAAAAAACAAGTTTTGAATAAATTACGGTAAATTTACCCGTAGAAATGACATTTCAGCTAGTTTTTGCTATGGACAGTTGCAGAAATCCATCGGAAATTGTCAATAGTAAGCACAAAATGAACATGTGCAGTTCATTTGGATTTATTCTGATATCACCGCTTATTAGTATTCACCGATATTAGGGTCATTGGGGATATGTTATATGTATGCATTGTTTTTTTTATTAAACAATGCATACACATAACATAGCATAGTAAGATGGGGCCGGTGTGATAATACTGCTGCTTTTATTATTTATACTGTGTATAAATGAAAACGGATCATTCGGACCAGGTCGATTCGGTACATGGCCGATTCCGACCAGATAGTGGCTGATTCATTAGCGGCTAACCCGGACCACATCAGTCATCAGTGGCCGACTCGGACCATATCAGTGGCTGACTCGGACCACACCAGTGGCTGACTCGGACCACTTGGAAAACTTCTAATTTTTTTCTTCTGATTTATCATTTTATGTATTGACTGAGAAAGCTTGTTTTATTTGTACTTAGCCGATAAAGGGTTGTACATCAAATATTATAGTATCTGTGGCTGACTCAGGCCGCGGCCGACCCGGACCACATCTGTGACCGACTCGGACCACTTGTGTTTTCCAGATAGACTTAGAAAACGCGTTTTATTTGCAATTTGTCCTGTTTAAATAATGGGAAGTTGCTAAAATCTAGTAGTATCAGTGGCAGACTCGGACCATATCTTTGGCTAACTCGGACCTTATCTGTGGCTGACTCGGACCATATCTATGGCAGACTCGGACCATATCTTTGGCTAACTCGGACCTTATCTGTGGCTGACTCGGACCATATCTGTGCCTGTGGCTGACTCGGACCACTTGGGATTTCTAGATAAAATATTGTAGTATCAGTGGCCAACTCGGACCACATCCAAGTGGTCCGAATCAGCCACTGACATGGTCCGAATCGGCCACTGGTATACTGATCTAGTGGTCCGAGTCAGCCACTGATATGGTCCAATTTATCCTACGTTTGATTTTCAATAAGATGCCACTTGTGTATGTTTAATGCAGAAATCAATAAGTTCAATTACGCAAAGTAGTTTAAAACTGCATATTTTTACAAGGAATATAAATTATATAACTGGTCCAAATCAGCCACTGATATTGTCCGAGCCAGCCACAGACCCGGTCGAACCAGCCACAGACCTGGGCCGAATCAACCTTGGCCGAACCAGCCATGGTCCGAATCAGCCGAGCACCATTATAAATGCAGGAAGACGTTTCTAAAACAGTTTAACCAAGAATCCTATAAAAAGATTTTGTAGTAGGAAATTAACAACAAAAATAATAAAATTGTACACTTTATATTCATATATTAATTAATTAAATTTAGAATAATTATTATGAAATATAATGAATGAAAAAAGAAAAAATTATTATGGTCTCTACTTAGTTTTGAACCCGGCCGCTAGATTCGCAAGCCGACGCTCTACCGACTGCGCTATTTCGACGTTTATTATGTTGAAAATGTTAGCATATATATTTAATCAATTTTCTAAGGGAGCGTCCGTTACTAAGAATAGACTATTTCCAACGATGTGTTGTTACATCCATTCAATTGGCATACATTTTACTTCCAAATTTGACGAAAAATGTTTGCAAGTGCTGTACCATAATGTACGCCAAACCCACAATTACCCGACTAATCGAACTCCCAATGTGCCTCATTTCAGCAGCCTGAATGCAAATAACATTCCTTCGTCCGGTAAATCAGACTTCCGGTATGAAGATTTTTATTTTTCAAATATACGACAATTTTTTTTCGAAAGTCACGTTACCGTAAATAGGGAATGTCTGAATGAAACGACTCGCCACGGAGAGAGATAAATCATTTCTGAGCAGGACCGCGTATGTAGTTACCGGATGTCGATTTCTTTAGTTTGATCAACAAAATCAGCCGAAGTAAGGGCGGGGTGAAAATCGCTCCTGGTCGGATTCGTTGCATTCCTTGTCATTATTTTCTATACTAGGGCTGGGCTATAAGTAATGATTTATGGATATAACGGCAGGTTCCTGTGTTTGAGGTCAAGGTGATGGATTTAGAAATATTGAATACATTTTTAGTCGTTCTGATTCAGAATTCCTTATACTGATTGTTTTCAGTTTTGATCAGTACCGATACTGATTGAACAAAAAAATATCTGGAACACTGTTATATCATTGGATGTTGACCAGGTTAACATGGAACATGTGGGTATCTATTTACGTTATGAAAAGTATGATACTATCGAAATGTTCCAATTATTTACCGATAGTAAATCGAAATACACTGTCCAATTCAGTTCGATAATCGATAATGTATGTAAAATGTTGATAATATCTTCAGATGCAGAAATGAAACCACAAAAGAGGAAGAAAAACCATCGTCAAACTGCAGATTTGTGTCTGCTGTTTGCCGAAGAAAAAGGTATGCATTATTACTTTACAATAAGATTCTTGGTAACTTGTGAATGTTTCTCAGTGTAGACAGTACCGTAGTGCAATATTACTTTTCATTAAATTAAATATCTGTCTGTCAGGCACCACGCATCTGGGTAATGTGGTCGCCCGATTACAGTTTACTTCGATTTTAATACCCCTGTGACAAACAGTCAGCGGGCATTATGTTTTGCACCTGTCCGTCCGTCTGTCTGTCTGTTCAAATATCTTACTACAGTGTTATGTTACAGGGAGGTGAGTTCATGCAGAGTCAAAAATTGACATGGGTCAACTTTTCCTACGATATCAGGGGATTTTGAAGACAGAAGAGCCTGATGAAGACGACACTTATGTCTTTGAATTCCGTTTTAAGGGGAAGACCTATTGGTATGATTATATTATTGTTTGTTTATTATCTCCTCGTCGTATGTGAAGTGGATATAGTGTTAGTGCATGTGCATGCATTCATAACACTTGTGTTATCACAATAACTTTTGTACTGTTTGATGGATTTCAGTAATATTTGGCCACAATGTATATTTGGACATAAGACAAGTGCACACTTGTTACTGTCAAGGCTGCCAGCTCAGCCCTAGCGATGCACTTCTTGTTTCTTTGAAATAGTTATTGGCCAAACAGATATCTAAACAAAATTGTCGCAACTGCTTGCAGAAATCAGATATACTTGGCACTGTCGGATGTGTCTGTGTGTCCAAGCTTATAATGCTAGTTTAATTCATGCTAATTTCTGTTTCCCTTGACTGATTGCTTTAATATTTTGTACATGCATTCATATCATCATCGCGCCTCATTCTGCAAACCGACAGTGTGTGCCCAAGTCCAGAGACAGAGACAATGCTCAGTTTTGAACATTTAACGCTATGTTAATTTATTATAAATGTATTTTATTTTGTAGGCTTGATGGTTCTGAAGAGGATGGGTCATATGGAAGGCTAATAAATGATAGTAGAAAACACCCAACCTGCAAAGTGAAGGTCATAGAAGAAGACGGTGTTCCAGGACTCTATTTTTATGCATTGAGAGACATACAGCCTGGTGAAGAGTTGCTTTACAATTATGGTCCAGGGGATTATCCATGGAGAAAAAAGGTACTTATTATATAACTTACAATATATACGATACTGTTACATTTGTAGCTCACTTTAAAATAGCAAAATGTTCTCATGATGAGCTATTCTATTTTCTATTTCTCCCGCATGTTCTGCGGGAATACTCCCATCAATCAATTGCTGATTATTACTGGGAGGGTGACTTATGAGGTACACCAGGGACTGAACCCGGCCAGTCACATTATCCTGACACCGACGAACCAGTCGTATTGCTAACCCTTAATCCCTGAGTTAGGCTCAGGAGGGAAGCCATTACTACCAATTTTAAAGTCTTTGGTTTTGACTTGGCCGGGAATTGAACCCCGACCTCCCGCACCCGGCGCACCGCAAGCAAGCACTCTACCTACTGCGCTATGCGGGCCTGTTGTATTCTATTGTATTCTAATAAACTTCTAGGCTGATTTTGCTTACACTACTGGAAGTGATTATGTATGTCTGTCCATGCCATTGCACATGATTAAGGACCATAATATTATGGTTAATGATACAAAATATTACACGCATAGAAAAATCTTCTCATCAGCCATTAAGCCTGTAGTTGTGATACTTGGCATGTCGAATAATCTAGTGATCCATTACAAAACTGCCTCAAATGGTAGCCCTTGTGGGTCAAAACTGGCACTACCAGTGTCACATATTATAGAGGCATTGGTACTCATATGAGTGGTAAAGGGTCATGGCCCTTCTGTTATCCCCTCACCATAGGTGAAAGGGGATATATAGCAGTGGTTTCACTCCGAGACCTCCAGGCATGCGAGTGATTTTACATGTTCTCTATAGTTTCTATGTACATTTATCAAAAGTAACAGGGGGAACTGCTTAAATAGCGGGGGAAATCACCCACCTCCCAGCTCTTAATGCAACCCCTGATATAGTCCATGTTTGTGTTTGCTACAAAGTATATCAGAACGTCTTTGAGTGACACTTATGTGGCTGGGATCGTATGCTTATGGTCAAGATCTTAGAATTGGACTTATATCTTGCCGGATCCTTACACCCAAGGTCCAGGTTGCTGAATCCGACATAGCATTTATTTTACTATCAAGGCTGCCAGCCATTGGATTAGTTTAGCGCATCCGATAGTCTTCGTGTTTATCTTGTTGCTGCAGGAACATACATGTATGTAAAATACCTGAAACAGCTTTTAGATATTGATTGGTTGAAAACAAATTAAATATCACTACTATTATTTGTAGCCATATTAAATTGTTCGGCTTGTCCTATAGAATGTGCAGAAAAGAGTGAATTTTCTAAACATTAGAAGCAGCTAAAAAAATAGCCGTCATTCTTCAATCACTTGTGTGATGCTACGACTTTATGGTTTTGTGTTTTAATGCTTGTTATTCATTTATTTTCAAGAGAAGAAAATATGGTAAGTGTTCATGTTCTGCTGTTTGTGTTATTCTCCATAAATCGACCTTTTCTCATCCAGAAATGTGATGAAAGTACTGTGTCGACTTATGGATGAAAAATGTGGACAAATCAGTTGAATTTATTTTTTATTTCTTGGAAATTTATTTATGGCTGTTTGTTTTATCTGATTAAATATAGCAATTTGCTTAGGCAATTATTTACATTATAATCCATAGAATAAGCTGATACACAAACTTCATAAATTGTTGTTGTGCATCTGTTCATCTTTTATGATTTGTAATGGAACAAAGTCAACCAGATATTTCAATTTGAGTCCAGTTTCATTCAAAAATAATAATAAAAAAACCATTGTTGTAACGAATGTCAGAAGTCCACAAAGTACCCTTGACTTATGGAAGGATCCAGCTTAAAGTCAGCGTTTTCAAGCCAAAAGTTGACCCTCGACTAATGGCCGAGATCGACTTATGGCCAGGAACATATGGTAGTTCACCTGAGCCGTACCTCAAATGAGCTATTGTTACCACAAATGTACTGCTTTCCGTCTGTCGTCCCGTTGCAGTCAACAATTCTAAATATCTTCTCCCACACCGCTTGGCCAATATTGGCGGCCAAACTTCACAGTGATAAGATATACATGAAGCTTTTTCAGAATTATTGAAATGGTGGTCATTGCTAAACCAAGATGGCTGCCATTGAAAAAAATACATTCTTAGTCAAAAATGGGCATCGCATGGGACGGTCAAATTCAATTTTTGACTGAATAAGATTATATCAAATTGAAAGTATCAATCTGGTGCAGTTTTCATCGAAATTGATTACGTCATACAAAATGGCCGCCAAAAGTTCATTCACTTATTAGAAATATCAGATGAACCACTAGGCCAGATTGGTGGCCAAGTATTGTCCATTGGTAAAGCCTTTTCAGCTTTTTTGAAATGGTTGTAGTCGTTTATCCAAGATGGCCACCATCTACAAATAGTACAAATTCTTCTTAATTGAAAGCTAAATACATGTAGTTATGGTTCTTTGATGAAGCGTTTTCTGATTTGGTAAAATGGGAGTCATTAAATATGTGACATCCACAAATAGTTCAAATTATTAATTTTTTTTTATCTGAACCGTTCAACGTGTTTTGACGAAACATTGCAGAAATGATTGATGTACAATGCTCTTTCTGATTTGTTAAAGTAGTTTGCCCTGTGTCAAATATGGGCAATTTGACCAGATGGGGGCGGGCTCAAATTCAAGTTTTGATGAAATATTGTCATGTATATCAAATACAAGATAATGTCAAGCCTATCTCTCTGGTTCATAACTCTGGTTCATCTTTTGTCGAAATTGGATGATTGCGTCATCGAAGATGGCCACCAAAAGGTCATATTTTCATTAGATTTCACATGTCTTCATGCTCGCCTAACTGTATAGAAGTGTTTGCAGATTTGTTAAAATGGAGTCATGTAATCTGTGATGGGTCAAATATTAGAAAACCCTGTGGAAGCTCTCGTTACCACATTTTTACCCAATGTTGTCAAAAATGTACATGCTATCTAGGCCAAGTTTGAATATTGGTCATGTTTGGTCAAAAATTGAGTCACTGCATCAAGTTTTACAAAAACTTTGTGGACACTGGCAATATTAGGACAAACCTTGAATCAGTACTGTGCTGTGTTACTCAGGTGAGCGATAAAGGACCATCATGGTCCTCTTGTTCAAATTGTTTGGCAGTTGAGGAGTTCACATTTTCACAGATACCTTATTTTTAGATTTATTTTCATGTCCTCAGATTGTTACATTGTGTAATGTGTGACTTGGTAGACCCAAGTCCTCAGATTGTTACTGTTAGTAATGTTGTAAGCACAAAGCTGATAATATATGCACACTGTAGCAACATAGGACTTGAACTGTGACTTTCCAAAGATTATAGGAGATTCCATTTTCATCATTCCTCTCTTGGGTCTTCCTGTCTTAAATATAAGCATATATAAAACTATAAAAAAAAAATATATTATTTTATTATTCTTAGTTTGAGACAAAGTTTTGCAGGACCTGGGTGCTAATTCAGAGTCCATTTGAATGTAGTACAGGTGGTCACATTGTCTTCATGCTAACTTAAGGTCAGCTGACCAATGCATTGAGGGCAGCAGGACACCAGCCATCAGTAACTAGTTTTATAATGGTGATTCTCGTCCCAGACCAAATTTGCTTAACCTCCGTGGCAACATTTAGCTTATTAAATTGTTTCTATTTACCCTAACTGTACTTATTCAAAACCCCCCTGTATTGGAAGTGCTACATGCAAGTGTGCATTTCACTCTATGCCTTGAAAATAAACTGAATATTGTAGTAAAAGAAAGTATGTAAAATTATCATCAACAGGTGATTGTGTCATTCTGAGGACTGCTGAAACTCTCGAAAGTATTCAACTTGTTATGTTATGTAACATAAAGAAAACATTCTTGAATGTCTTGAAAGTCCTCATATTGTACATAAAGTTAACATTCTTGAATGTCTTTGTGTCATTCTGCTCCCTTGCTCAAGATGAAGGCCAAATATCTCTGAATTTGTTTTAAAGACTTTGCATTACATTCTGACTGGATCAAACCATGTCAGTCACTTTGGGCGGGGTATACATGAGTCACTTTACTCACTTGCTCTAATTCATGCATGCAGTGAGCATGTTAAGTCTTTTGTTTTTAAAGCACAGTTCTTGTATCATATTATGTATCCTAGCAAATAGTTACTTGCCTACTTTTTGTATGTTTTATCTATAGATCAAAGAAGGGAAGAGAAGCATTTTGTTTCCTCAGGGAGTAGACAAATACAGGTGTGTACATAGTTCTGTGTTGTTTAAACGTTTAGTTTATAAGTATTGCTGTTTAAAGTGATATGCACATAGAATTTCACATAGATGTATTCATTAGTTTTATGGTAAATAAATTAATAGAAGCATAAATGCTTGTTTTCAGATCCTACAATGTAACATTCTACCAACCATGCTGTGTAATTATTCTGATTAAAAATATTGTTTAACCCATTTTATTCTGATGGACCTGTTGGAAGGGTACATTTTCTAAATAAAGGGTGTAAATCCAAAACAGAATTTTTTTACTAAAACAGTGGAGACCCTGATGAGATATCGCATTTGGGGGCATCTCATCTGGGTTTGCACTTTTGTGCCAACACATGTTTATCAGTATCCAGAATGAAATAGGTTAAACTATATATATTTGATAGCATTTAGAAGTGAGGAACTGTAACAGTTGTATGCAGCAGATCTTTAGCATTGTTTGATTAGCCAGAATGTAGCTACATGTAAGTGGTTGCACTTCTTGTTTCTGTGAATAAAAGCTTAGTGTCTGAGATGATATGCAAAGTTAGAACTTTCTGTTTTTTGTTCCAGGAGCAATTGATAAAGCTGATAACAAATTGTGGTGGAAGTTACACAGATATATTTGACAGAAATACAACACATGTAATCATGGAAACTGGTAATAATCATGGAAATGTTTCATGTGGTGGTGAAGTGGTTTTGTGGTAAGACACAAGACTACCATGCCAGAGGTCTTGGGTCCAAAATAGTTGAAAAAAGTTTTTATCCAATTAAGCTAAACTATGATGCGGTACAGCACATAAGAGTTATAGCTCTTTAAAGATTGAAAGGGATTTGTCTGACACGGGTACTAATACTGGTCTAGCAAAACTATGTTTGAAGAATTAGCTGCCAAAACAATAGGTATATCCATTCACTTTACAACATTGAGACTGTTTAACAATTTACAATAATGAGATATTCCCAGATAATTTCTTCCCTAATAGGAAGATTTGGTGTAGCTTTGCAGTCTTTGACTGAGTTGATACACATTGGTGTTCTTTCTCTGACTCATTTGCACCATTTCATTTTTTTATGTGTTGGGAAACAATGGAAATGAGTAAAAGATATACTGCATCTAAGTTCCTTTTAATAAAACATAACTATTTCTCCATGTACATACATTATTTTTCAGAAGAAAAGAGTAGCCGTATGTGCCTTCGAACAATGAAATACTTCATGGGAATTGCTCACCACTGCTGGGTTCTAGGTTATAAATATATAGAAGAGTCATTGAAAGCTGGGTACTACTTACCAGAGGTAATATATAGTAAATACACAATACACCTTTGGATTCTCATGCCATGCCTGAATACATGTACTGCTATTCTCAACTTCTAAGGTAGCACACCCAGTAGTAAACAAGTTGGTCACTTTTGTTTTATAATTATACAAATGCTACAGCACACCAATTTCGGAACAGTCATCCTGCAGCCAGCTTCTGGTGAGCTGCCACTGTCCTAATATTGTATTTTAGAGCTTTGGTATGTGCTGGAGAACCTTCTGCACTACACTCGCACTGCTTCTTGTCAGGACATGTCTAAGCAGACTTCTTTATTTTCTTTATCATTACAGAAACCAAATGCACTCTTGATTATAGACTCAGACACTCTTGATTATAATCTCAGACACTCTTGATTATAGACTCAGACACCCTTGATTATAGACTCAGACACTCTTGATTATAGACTCAGACACTCTTGATTATAGACTCAGACACCCTTGATTATAGACTCAGACACCCTTGATTATAGACTCAGACACCAAAACACAAAAACCCTTGATTATAGACTCAGACACTCTTGATTATAGACACATGAAACTTCATAAATGTATAGATGCCAATGGAATGAGTTGGCTGTGGATAGAATGCAATAAGGATATTGTGCACTTCTAATATTCATTTTGGAGAAAATGCTTTAGTGAAATGATAGACACAAGTCCTCAGATTGTTACATTGTGTACTGTGTGACTTAGTAGACTCAAGTCCTCAGATTGTTACATTGTGTAATGTGTGACTTGGTAGACTCAAGTCCTCAGATTGTTACAATGTGTAATGTGTGACTTAGTAGACTCAAGTCCTCAGATTGTTACTGCGAGTAATGTTGTGAGCACAAAGCTGATAATATATGTGCACTGTAGAAACATAGGACTTGAACTGTGACTTTCCAAAGATTATAGGAGATTCCATTTGTGTTCATGTATTCAGTTAGTTACACATTATGATAGTACTTTTTGTGGTGTAGTGGATAAACACTTACACCTTTATAGGTTTACCTTTCATACTGTTACAAGTTCTTACAAATGTATTATTTCTTTTCGATTTCAGGACAAGTACGAAATTCAAGGTGATACTGACTTTCCAACATCATTTGCACCATCAATATCAAGGCAGTCGCTGAAACCTATTCTACAAGGTGTCCAGTTAAGATTTACTGGGGAGTGTAAAGACTTTCCAAAAGGTATATTTTTGTCTCGTTCCCTTTAGTAGAAAGCAAGACTAAGCAGTCACCTTTCCGGCGGTGGCAGCGTCAACAATTGCATATAACTACAAAACCGTCAAATTTAATGCTTTGGTAACTTGCATACTGCTGCTATGGGTTGCTACCTGCCCCCCCCCCTAACAAGGCCCGCCTCCCCAAGAGTGACCTTGAATTTTGGCCCAAAATAGTCAATATCATTACTTACAAACCGTCAAAGTTATTGCTTTGAAACTTTGCATACACATCCAAGGACTAATTCTCTACACCGACAGTAAGTCCCCACCTTGGGCACCTTTTATACAGCATCATTAGACATTTTTACGACATTAATGTAAAAATATTATTAATAAAATTTTCACATTATATATGTATAAATTAAAGCCAGATATCAAAAATGTTTGCATGTTTAACAGCCTGGGTGTATGTCCATATTTATTAGCTCACCGACTTAGTCTTGTTAGAGCTAATGTGATCACTTTTCATCCGTCCATATGGATGTCCGTCCACACTTTTCAAATTACTTCTTCTAGACTGCTGGGCCAGTTGGAATCAAAGCATCCAAAACCCAACAAAAAAAACACCAAAAGGTAGAGATGGCTGCCATGACAATATATGATAAAACCTCTAAACGACTTCTCCAAAACAAATCCAATTGAGACCAAATTGCATATGGAGCATCCTTGGGGCATGTCTTTCAAATTTGCAAAACTTATCGCAAACTGGCATCCAAGTGGTCAAACTTAAAAGCGACTTCAACTCGGACACGACAAGTCTGATTAAGGCCAAATTATATATGGAGCATCCTGACATTCTGACAATGTCTACAGTTTATCAGGAACTGGCATCCATGATGGCCTCCATGACTATATATGGTAAGTACCTATAAATGTCTTCTCTGAAGCTACAAGTCCGATTAAGACCAAATTGCATTTGGCGCATGCTTTTGACAAGATTTTTCAATCTGACGAAGGGAACTGGAATCCAAGATGGAGGCCATGACCATATGTCATATGGTATAACCTTTAAATGACTTCCTTAACAAAATGATAAAAAAAGTCCGACTGAGACCAAATTGCATATGGACGATCCTTGTGCCAATGGCTTTCAATTCTGACAAAGTTATATTGCGAGCTGGCACCCATGATGATCACCTTGACCGTATGACAATGTCTGAGCGAGACCAAAAACTGCTCAGTGAGCGATTCAGTCCCATTTGGGCCTCTTCTCTTGTTTTAACTTTGTTGTTTGAACATTTGTCTTTGTACTATTTGAAAAGTGAGATGCACGTACTTTCATATTTGTTATCATTTAAAAAGATTAGCAATAATTTGTACTTTGTTTTCAGTTATAGCAGCAGATATAATAATGGCTTTGGGAGGAGAGCTGGGTGGAGAAGATTCTCTTACAGTTACCTTAGATGAGACAGGTTTGTTTCAGATTTAGTTCATTATAATATTCCATTGAGAGGTGTCTTTTTTGCAGAAACCGTTAATAGCACTGATATATGGTGGGTTGTCCAAAGCCAACTTGTTAACTGAAGATTAACAGCTCCAAATAACTTAGATATTAAAAAGCAATATTTTGAGGAAAATGTTTCTTATATCTCCAAGAAACACTATGTTGTGGCATCTCAAATGTTTCGGCGAGATGAAAAACAGAAAATTATCCAAAATTATTACCTGAAAACACCTCTTATCTAGAGCTCTATTTTTATGTTTCTCAAACAAAATATATTGCTGAACTTTAACAGTTATTTTGTTTTCTTTCCTTCTAATCGCTATTGGCATAACCACAAGCTATGAACATTTCATCAAATTATGCTCAAATAACATTCGCTTCTCACTTCTTATACATATCACTATTTTAAGAGATACGACTTGTAAAGTTATCTCGGAAAAGCCAAAAGTTTCGTCAAGAGCAGTTAGTAACTGCAGAATATGATTGTGTTAATATTTTAGAAACTTATTTCCAGGAGAATGCAACACTGTTTCCAGGGATTGGCTTTTTGATACGTTGAGTGTATACAAATGTTTGGATACAGACAAGTACATACATCTGGATTTAAGGTAATGTTTTCAAACGTTTGAAATTCCTATCTTTTTTTCCCTGTCAAAGGCGGAATATAGTAAGGTCAAACCTGTATTAAGCAAGCACCATGGGATAATCTAAAACCATTTGCTTAATATGCTTGGTGCTTAATAGAGGTTTGACTTTCACAGTGCTGTGCTGTATCCTTGAGCAAGACATTGGACTGTATTAGTATAACCAGTCGTTAAATTAGACCAAACTGCCATAATTACATTCATCTTAGTAATTTCAAAGAAACCAAACTGTCTTAAATCTACAAACAGCATGATCACTGGAAAGGGTTTTTTTTGACACAATGGGATGATTTTGACTGTCCATTAGACAGGTGCACTCTTAATGCATTAATATGGGAAAGCAATTGTGAGGAATTGAACTGGCTACTCAATGGAGGGTCATGCATAATAGAATGGCCACTAGTGCAGGTTTGACTGGATTTGCATTGTCCATCCATCCGTCCTCACATGCAACTACATTGTTTGTTGGATTTCAGTCCCGCTTAGCACAAATGTGTATCTCCCTCCATAGTGCGATCCAAGTTTCATCCAGATCTGTCGCCCTGATTTATTTTTTCCCTATATAACATATACCCATTTCATCATCATCATATATATTTTCTTAATTCTATATATCATGACTAAGTTTCATGCAGAGCCTCCAGTGATAAAGCTTTGTTCAAATAGTCACAATCCATTAACTTAGATGGATGTCATGCCTATGTTTGGCAAAACTCCTTTCATGTCTTCAAAACTAAGAAACCTGGCGTCTTGAAATCTTTACATATATTCCACTTGTTTATATGATTATCCTGTGTTTTGAGGTGAGCGATACTGGACCATTATGGTCCTTTTGTATTTTTAAGTCCTCAGATTGAATGCTTTCTATATAAATTGTCAACAGTGTGTAGCTTACATGTATATATATAGCTTAAGTCCTCACAAGGCTACTTTTTCCAGTCGGGTTTTTGAGGTTAATCTATGAAATGTTAACCATTAACAATGGAAAGGAAGAAAGACATTTAAAGCTATGCCAATTATAGTTTATACACTTGTATTGTTATGCCCCCGAAGAAATTTCTTCGGGTGCATATAGTTTCGCACCGTCCGTCCGTGTCAATATTTCCTGGCTATGGAGGGGTTTCCAAACTAATGTGCTACAAATGTTCACCATATATAGGTGATGTATCATACACAAGACCCAGGTCCATACCTTCAAGGTCAAGGTCACACTTGGAGATTAAAGGTGAAATTTAGGTACAATATTTCCGGTCCGGGCTGTAACTTCTTCGGCTGTGGAGGGATTTCAAAACTAACAGATTGTTAAAATTTGAATTTTATTTTATGGAAATGTTCATTAGGTGACCTTTTATGAAAATTTCTAAGATTAACTTGATCGTCAAAAAAACATGGCCACCATGGGCGGATATGAGTTTCCCTTATATGTCTTTAAAAGTCTCAAATGTGATGCATAGTACAAACATGACTACTTGTTTTGATGTCGTGGGAATGTATGTCTAAAGCTGTCCAGCGGTTTATAGTTAGTTTCCCTTACGTTTCTAGTTTTAACGGACTGATAGTAGGCTTTGTCATAAGGCAAAGCAGTGTTTGTGGGGGTATTGTACACTCAAGTGATAGCAGTGTTTGTGGTGGTATTGTACACCCAAGTGATAGCAGTGTTTGTGGGGGTACTGTACACCCAAGTGATAGCAGTGTTTGTAACACCCAAAACAGGGGGTATTGTACACCCAAGTGATAGCAGTGGTTGTGGGGGTATTGTACACTCAAGTGATAGCAGTGTTTGTGGGGGTATTGTACACCCAAGTGATAGCAGTGTTTGTGGGGGTATTGTACACTCAAGTGATAGCAGTGTTTGTGGGGGTATTGTACACTCAAGTGATAGCAGTGTTTGTGGGGGTATTGTACACTCAAGTGATAGCTTTACTTTTTGTTTGCAGTGATGCAGGGGACTTGGTTAAGGACAACTTAGCTGTAGACTGCTTGGATGCTGAGAGCTGCTTTGAAGAAAGATCGAGCACAGACAATTCAAGCACAGGAGAATCCTTTATAGAAGACTCGGTTGATGATGAAGATTATATCCCCTCAGAAGAAAGTGACAACGATTCTATTGTAATACCATTACAATACAATAACACTACTAACACCATCTCTCCTGTTGCAGAAAGTGAAAGTGATATTAACTCAGCATATGAAAACAGAGATGAATCAAATGTTGAGACTGAAAATGAAAAAGATAGTAATGCAGCATATGAAAACAGTGATGCATCGAATACTGAGACTGAAAATGAAAAAGACAGTAATGCAGCATATGAAAACAGAGATGAATCGAATGTTGAGACTGAAAATGAAAATGATAGTAATGCAGCATATGAAAACAGTGATGCATCGGATGTTGAGACTGAAATATCAAAGAATGTGAGTGTAAATGAACACAGAGAAATAATATATGTTGCCAAGAGCAAGAAGTCAGAGGATGGAAAGAGAGTTTGGGATAAACAACATTCCTGTGTTTATTGCACAAAGCGATACTCCAAACTTGCTAGACATTTGGAGCAGGTACACTCAACCGAACTTGATGTGCAAAGAGCATTGGCTTATGATAAGAAATCAAAGAAAAGAAAGTCGGTTTGGAGGGATATTATGAACAGGGGTGACTTTGCACACAACTCAATAGTCTTTGAACGTCAAAAAGGAGAAATTATACCATATAAACGATCTTATGCTGTGAGGGATGGAACAAAGTATGTTCAGTGTGATACTTGTCTAGGAGCATTTCTAGGAACTGATTTGTGGAGACATGTTAAAAACTGTCATCCCCACAATAAAGGCAAAACTTCTAAAGTGAAAAAATATCACCAAGTTGCAAGTGCTGAATTGTTGCCAGTGTCTAGTGCTGCAGTAG
>CM026400.1:6606656-6667969 GCA_014843695.1 Archivesica marissinica
GCAGTCATTTAGCTATCATGCAGTGGATAAGTAGTCGCCATATCTATCCCACCTCCATAGATATTACTGGGACTTCATAGGGATTTAGGTTAATATACTATTATATCTCCATACAACCGGCAGTCATTTAGCTATCATGCAGTGGATAAGTAGTTGCCATATCTATCCCACCTCCATAGATATTACTGGGACTTCATAGGGATTTAGGTTAATATACTATTATATCTCCATACAAACGGCAGTCATTTAGCTATCATGCAGTGGATAAGTAGTCGCCATATCTATCCCACCTCCATAGATATTACTGGGTCTACATAGAGATTTAGGTTAATATACTATTATATCTCCATACAAACAACAGCCATTTAGCTATCATGCAGTGGATAAGTAGTGGCCATGTCTATCCCACCTCCATAGATAGTACTGGGACTACATAGAGATTTAGGTTAATATACTACTATATCTCCATACAAACGACAGTCATTTAGCTATCATGCAGTGGATAAGTAGTCGCCATATCTATCCCACCTCCATAGATATTACTGGGACTTCATAGGGATTTAGGTTAATATACTATTATATCTCCATACAAACGGCAGTCATTTAGCTATCATGCAGTGGATAAGTAGTCGCCATATCTATCCCACCTCCATAGATATTACTGGGACTACATAGAGATTTAGGTTAATATACTATTATATCTCCATACAAACGACAGCCATTTAGCTATCATGCAGTGGATAAGTAGTGGCCATGTCTATCCCACCTCCATAGATAGTACTGGGACTACATAGAGATTAGGTTAATATACTATTATATCTCCATACAAACGGCAGTCATTTAGCTATCATGCAGTGGATAAGTAGTCGCCATATCTATCCCACCTCCATAGATATTACTGGGACTACATAGAGATTTAGGTTAATATACTATTATATCTCCATACAAACGACAGCATTTAGCTATCATGCAGTGGATAAGTAGTGCCATATCTATCCCACCTCCATAGATATTACTGGGACTACATGAGATTCTGGCCTTTATTATGAACATTGGTTTGGATACTACATTGTCAATGTATGTCGTATTGGTAATGGTATCAAGAGGTGCTTCTATGAGGGAAAGGGTTAATGTATGTCATATTGGTAATGGCGTCAAGAGGTGCTTCTATGAAGGAAAAGGTTAATGTATGTCGTATTGGTAATGGCGTCAAGAGGTGCTTCTATGAGGGAAAGGGTTAATTCTAATGGCGTCAAGAGGTGCTTCTATGAGGGAAAGGGTTAATTCTAATGGCGTCAAGAGGTGCTTCTATGAGGGAAAGGGTTAATTCTAATGGTGTCAAGAGGTGCTTCTATGAGGGAAAGGGTTAATTCTAATGGCGTCAAGAGGTGCTTCTATGAGGGAAAGGGTTAATTCTAATGGCGTCAAGAGGTGCTTCTATGAGGGAAAGGGTTAATTCTAATGGCGTCAAGAGGTGCTTCTATGAGGGAAAGGGTTAATTCTAATGGTGTCAAAGAGGTGCTTCTATGAGGGAAAGTGTAAATTCTAATGGTGTCAAGAGGTGCTTCAATGAGGGAAAGGGTTAATTCTAATGGCGTCAAGAGGTGCTTCAATGAGGGAAAGGGTTAATTCTAATGGTGTCAAGAGGTGCTTCAATAAGGGAAAGGGTTAATTCTAATGGTGTCAAGAGGTGCTTCTATGAGGGAAAGGGTTAATTCTAATGGTGTCAAGAGGTGCTTCAATGAGGGAAAGGGTAAATTCTAATGGCGTCAAGAGGTGCTTCAATGAGGGAAAGGGTAAATTCTAATGGTGTCAAGAGGTGCTTCAATGAGGGAAAGGGTAAATTCTAATGGCGTCAAGAGGTGCTTCAATGAGGGAAAGGGTAAATTCTAATGGCGTCAAGAGGTGCTTCAATGAGGGAAAGGGTAAATTCTAAATTATAGAGAACAGTTTACGATATGTTCACAGGTGGTTGAGTGTGGTTGTAGTGTACATAGACCTGTGGTATTTACTGTTATAGAGAACAGTTTACGATATGTTCACAGGGGTTGAGTGTGGGTGTAGTGTACATAGACCTGTGGTATTTACTGTTATAGAGAACAGTTTATGATAAGAGAACAGCTTATGATATGTTCACAGGGGGTTGAGTGTGGGTGTAGTGTACATAGACCTGTGGTATTTACTGTTATAGAGAACAGTTTATGATGTGGATTACTTTTATATCTTCATCAACATTTTGTGCTGTACATGATATAGTACGGATTACTTTTATATCTTCATCAACATTTTGTGCTGTACATGATATAGTACGGATTACTTTTATATCTTCATCAACATTTTGTGCTGTACATGATATAGTACGGATTATTTGTTATTTCCGCTGCCGATCTGAAGGATCTCGGAGGGGGATATAAGATTGGCGTTGTATGTCTACTTGTCGTTGCGCATCCATACATGGCTTATAGAACAATAAGTTTACTGTCTAGGTTAGGGGTTATGTGGTTATTATAAATTATGTTATATGTGGCTACAGAGAATAAAGGAATAGTCGCCTAATATAAAATTTTGTATTTCCGTCTGTCCTTGCAGACGAGAGGGTACATAGTGGCTAGGAGAACACTATAGCTATGGTCTAGTGGTCTAGGGTTAACTCTTGCGTGGCTATAAATGTTCTTGTTTGGCTATGGTCTAGTGGTCTAGGGTTAGCTCTTGCGTGGCTATAAATGTTCTTGTTTGGCTATGGTTGTAATACAACATATAGATTGCCTATGAAATACATACCGGTAGTAAAAAGTAAAAACATACAGTGTGTTCATTTATATTTCAAATCTTTCATTTCTTCTGATACCACAGCCACTGTGAAGAGGTATTCAAATCAAACAGTAAAACAGCAAATATATCACAAATATAATGTTGAGCATTGACACCGGTCACCTGTGAATGACGTCACTGTTATTACACACTATTCCTCCACCAAATATTACAGTATACCAACCTTCAGTTTACAATTGCCTGAATTCTTATACCACATCTTTTCTACACATCAAATTGTCTGAGACTTCTCACATCACATAATTTCTCAAAAAACACAAAACTATACACTGCCTGTCATGAAAATGCATTTTTTACCAAAATGAAAAATGAACTATATTATTTATTAGGACTACATTTACGTATATACATACAGCCCTAATAGAACAAGAGAGACAACAATGGGGTAGCGACTTAAGTACCCTCTTGTGAGTACGTCAATCTTTCTGTCCAGATCTGTGTAACTAATGGATGCACGTATAACTTTCGTCCGCATCGGGTTAGTAACACCAGAGTTGTGGCCCTTTAATTTATTAAAATTGGCCGTAACTAAGTAACCGCTTCATGGAATTTCATGAAACTGAAAAGTACATATGCATCGCCCTAGTATAAAGGTGCATGTATAACTTTCGTCCGGATCATGTCGATATAACACCGCAGTTATGGCCCTTTCTTTAATTGATTAAAAATTCAATAAATTGCTAAAAAATCTAAAAGTAACCACTGTATGGAATATCATCAAACTTAAACTAGAATCAGATTACCATTGTGCTGTGTTGTCCTGCAAGTGTGACCCACATTGCAATAGTAAAACCAGAGTTATTGCCCTTGGGGTTATTAAAAATGTTCCCTTGAATGAATTAAAATTTCAATATTTTCACCATCACCGTAATGCCATTAAACTTAAATCCGATCTGGCCAGAGTTACTGCCCTTGAATTGATAATAAATACAACATAACTTAATAATATACATATATACCGATATGGGTATATGCCTTTTATTTGTTTTAAACCCTAATAACTGATTCGGCTGGGGATACCATTGTGTGGCATGGTTCTCTGCAAGTTCGACCCAGATTGAATCGGTGACACCACAGTTACTTATCTTCAGTGTATTGAATAATTATATAAAGTCTACATCCGTTACGTCGAATTCTCCGGTTATCTCGAAGTCGGATCAAAGTCCTATTTCAGACACTAACATTTTACATATAACTGGCTCTGTTTATATAGAATTTCGTTAAGTTAAACTTCGGTTATGTCGAAGATACCGAAGTCCCGTTTCAGACACTAACATTTTACATATAACTGGCTCTGTTTATATAGAATTTCGTTAAGTTAAACTTCGGTTATGTCGAAGATACCGAAGTCCCGTTTCAGACACTAACATTTTACATATAACTGTCTCCGTTTATATAGAATTTCGTTAAGTCAAACTTCGGTTATGTCGAAGATACCGAAGTCCCGTTTCAGACACTAACATTTTACATATAACTGGCTCCGTTTATATAGAATTTCGTTAAATCAAACTTCGGTTATGTCGAAGTATTATGTTGGGTCCGACGGAATTCAACATATCAGATGTAGACTGTATATACAGTATATAAACTATCCATCCCAATCTGGAACCAATTGATTTGCCATTAACCTGCCAATCACGACTAAAATCACTTTTGCGAACATCATAGAGCCAGATCGGACGGCACAGAACATGCTCTGATCAGGATCTATGCTGTTTGCTATTCGGATAGTGGAGCTAAATCACTTGTATGAATAGCAAACAGCATAGATCCTGATCTGCACCGCGGCTGATCTGGATCTATATTGTTTGCACATTATTAACTGTATTATCATTCTATGAATCTGTTGCATTATACATGCTGATGCACCGAATCTTGTCTATTTTGATGAAATGTTTTCGATATACAGTCAAACCTGTGTTAGCGGTCACCTCCATTAAGCAGCCAACCTGTATTAAGCAGCCAGATTCCCAATATGTTGTTTTATTATACGTTTCACCACTATTAAGCAGCCACTTTGTGATTTCCTTGGCTCACTGTTTAAGACAGGTTTGACTGTTTACTAGTAGAGGACTTGTCTAGTGTTTCCATTTTGGGAGAAATCCGTCAAGGTCTGTGGGAGAAATAGGTCAAGGTCTGTGGGAGAAATAGGTCATGGTCTGTGAGAGAAATAGATCATGGTCTGTGAGAGAAATAGGTCATGGTCTGTGGGAGACATAGGTCAAGGTCTGTGGGAGAAATAGGTCATGGTCTGTGAGAGAAATAGGTCATGGTCTGTGGGAGAAATAGGTCATGGTCTGTGGGAGAAATAGGTCATGGTCTGTGGGAGAAATAGGTCACGGTATGTGGGAGAAATAGGTCATGGTCTGTGGTAGAAATAGGTCATGGTCTGTGGGAGAAATAGGTCACGGTCTGTGAGAGAAATAGGTCAAGGTCTGTGGGAGAAATAGGTCATGGTCTGTGAGAGAAATAGGTCACGGTTTGTGAGAGAAATAGGTCAAGGTCTGTGAGAGAAATAGGTCATGGTCTGTGGGAGAAATAGGTCATGGTCTGTGGGAGAAATAGGTCATGGTATGTGGGAGAAATAGGTCACGGTATGTGGGAGAAATAGGTCATGGTTTGTGGGAGAAATAGGTCACAGCCTGTGGTCAGGGGCAGTCAACGAAGTGTCCACTCACATTGACTTCTATAGTAAACTAGGCATGCTTGTAACTCGAAAACAAAGCAAAATAGACAAATTATCTACATACCGTATATAGACAAGTGTTTTGATATATTTATCTACAATGGAGTACATTGTGTATTCTATGAGATGTAGTAAAGCTTGTTTTGATATATTTATCTACAATAGAGTACATTGTGTATTCTATGAGATGTAGTAAAGCTTGTTTTGATATATTTATCTACAATAGAGTACATTGTGTATTCTATGAGATGTAGTAAAGCTTGTTTTGATATATTTATCTACAATAGAGTACATTGTGTATTCTATGAGATGTAGTAAAGCTTGTTTTGATATATTTATCTACAATAGAGTACATTGTGTATTCTATGAGATGTAGTAAAGCTTGTTTTGATATATTTATCTACAATAGAGTACATTGTGTATTCTATGAGATGTAGTAAAGCTTGTTTTGATATATTTATCTACAATAGAGTACATTGTGTATTCTATGAGATGTAGTAAAGCTTGTTTTGATATATGTATCTACATTGTGTATTCTACATGATATTGTTTTGATATAATATTTATTTTTCTACATGATGTAGTGAAGCTTGTTTTGATATAGTACATGTAGGTAACATACTATACAATGTTTTAGCTAATATACAAATAAGTATTGTTATGTTCCTTTATAAGTTGTTATACAACAAATACATTGCCTGTACATAGTAAAATGTAAAAACACACAGCCTTTTTCATTTATATCTCCAATCTTTCCATTCTGCTGGTTCCAGTGTGCTGCTGTGTCGAGGTATTCAAATCAAACTGAAAAACAGCAAAAAAAATATTGCATATAAATGATAGTGTTATTGTGACACCATTTATCTGTGAATGACGTCACTGTGTTTACAAACAGTATTGTTCCGCCAAATATAACGGTAGATGTGTTTTCTACACATCGACTTGTCTTTAGTTTTCTACACATTGACTTGTCTTCAGTTTTCTACACATCGACTTGACTTCAGTTTTCTACACATCGACTTGTCTTCAGTTTTCTACACATCGACTTGTCTTCAGTTTTCTACACATCGACTTGTCTTCAGTTTTCTACACATCGACTTGTCTTCAGTTTTCTACACATCGACTTCTCTTCAGTTTTCTACACATCAACTTGCTTGTCTTCAGTTTTCTACACATCGACTTGTCTTCAGTTTTCTACACATTGACTTGTCTTCAGTTTTCTACACATTGACTTGTCTTCAGTTTTCTACACATCAACTTGTCTTCAGTTTTCTACACATCAATTTGTCTTCAGTTTTCTACACATCGACTTGTCTTCAGTTTTCTACACATCGACTTGTCTGAATTATTATCAATCACATATTTCCTCAAAAAAACAAAAACTATACATTGCCTGTCATGAATGCATTTTTTATTAAAAAGAAAATTGCACTATATTTGTTAATAGGACTACATTCGAATGGACCGCAGATCCACTTCCGTCTATTTATGTATATACAACACTATGGCGTACACGTAGAGACCTCTGATGCACCTCCGACTATTTATGTATATACAACACTATGGCGTACACGTAGAGACCTCTGATGCACGACCCTCTATTTATGTATATACAACACTATGGCGTACACGTAGAGACCTCTGATGCACCTCCCTCTATTTATGTATATGTGGTAGGGTTCGTATTCTGGGGGATCAGTAAAATGACAACACCCTATACGATTCATCACTCTATTCGATCTCCGTAGACAACAATGCTCTCGAATGCTTTGGTTCTGCAATACACATATATACACACATTAAGAATAGGATTAAAACATATGCGTCATATAAATATATAATAGATGATTTGCGGTGCTTGGGTTAACAACAACAACAACATATTATATACGTTGGCACTATATATACTCTCGTCAGGTTCGTGGTTCGTAATAACGCTTACTCCAATATATATAAGACATCCGTAACACAGAGGTAATCTATGTTACATCCATGTCTCTGATGAAACATAGACATATGCAACATAGACCTATGCAACACAGACAAATGCAACATAGACATATATAACATAGACCAATACAATATAGACCAATACAATAACTTACGCAGAGATATGGTCTCTGTAACACTTCTCGCTATTCTCCACCGTCCGCAACACATTCAACCACTCACTCACTGGTGCCGGTGACAACTGAATAATACTTTTGAAGACTTCTATTCTCTAACTATATTATAAAATGCTCTCTTTATAAAAGACGTCCGACTATCATACGATATTGGAAGTGACTGCGTTGGAATACCACGCTACATAACGATCATACACATATCCTCGAGTTAAATTCGCTACGCACGGTTGCGTCTCACTGACCATTACACATCGTGTATATCTACAAGGAATAACTGGTTTAAAGTATGGAGGCTAAAACGGACCCTACTACATACTCTCCCTCCGGGAAATGACGTCCCGTCATTTACACTGAAAGGAATCGAAATCACTTAATTAGTAGATTATATCTCTAGTCAACAATTTAGGATTGTTGGCTTATACATAACCATAAATCAACACATATACATAAATAACTTATATTGGAATTAGTATTTTTTAGCTTAACTCTAAGTACTAACTTTTAATATCTAATATAATAACCCATCACTCCTGCTCCCTCATCTACAGTTGTACTAGCATCTGTAAAGAATACCAAAAACATATTTATTATAAACATCAATATTATAGTCATTAATAACTACAACATTTAATTCACTTAAGCAAAATCTAGTATAAGACATGGTTTTGTTGAGTCTAATCTATTCAAACTTATTAATTAATATAATCTAATTCTAACACCTTAAATTATATATTAACTTCTCTATAAACCTATAAATAAAACATTAGACATAATATCTGCCTCTTCTCCTCTTACTGCAAACATTGTCCTCAATGCTTCTACATGCATGTGCTTAACACAAACTGCAGCAAACTAGAAAAACAAAAATATGTACATTATTAGTCAAAAGTTCTAGTTTTCAAAATGTCTAACTTCTAACTGGTAAAAAAATCAATATCATGACTGGATAATAGCAATACAGTACAATACTAATTATTTCATGACAGAATTTAAAATTTTCGTCATCTCCGTATTCAACGAATTAAAAACACCTGAGTGCATGAGAGCATCTAACGCATGTAATCTCTCATCCACTGGTCTGCTCGGTACTGTATTCATCACATATGCATCAAATCTATCTGGTAATTTCCTCGCTCGCCCTGATTTTCTAACTGGCTGCGGTACTTCTTCTGCTTCTTTGTCTCTATCCGGTATAACTCTATCAACACTATCCTCCTCATCCCTGTTCTCGTCTGTATGCTCTTCTGTATCTTCTGCAGTCACAAGAGTGTCGTTGTTTTCTCTAGCACCTTCTGTAGCTAAGTCTCACTGTTCTTCGTTGCAGCTGTCTTCTCTGTGCTCGGTGCTCTAACGACTTCTCTGTCTAAAGTTCTTCTGGGTCTTGGTACGGGTGGAATCTTCGCCATCTGTTCCGGTTCTGGTTCATCAGCGACGAATCCTAATGGCAACAGATGGTTCCTGTGCAGCTTCTTCACCTTCCCGTCTGGTGCTCGCACCTCATACACTGGGATATTTTCTATAGGTTGTCTAATGACTTCGTATGTCTCCTGCTCAAACCTATCCGCAATCTTGTGCTTACCCTCGAACTCAACGATCTTAACCAACACCTTGTCGCCGATGGTCAACTTCACTGCCTTTGCTTTATTGTCATATTGTAACTTCTGGGTTTCTCTAGCCTTATCGGTCGTTCTCTTGACTATCTCTTGTGTTGTTTTCATCCGCTTCCTGAGCTCTGCGATGTATGTGACTGTAGACTGATTCAGGTCGTTGTTGACATCAATCTGGAACACGGAATCTATGGGCAATCTTGGTTTTCGGCCGAACATCAGCTCAAAGGGCGCTACTTTGGTGCTCTCGTGAGGCGTTGCGTTATAGGCGTAGACCAAGTTTGTGACGTATTTCTTCCAATCGCACTTCTGCTCTGGCTCAAGTGTCCCTAACATGGCAAGTAATGTGCGATTGAATCTCTCGGTTTGTCCGTTTCCCATCGGATGGTATATAAGTCCTCGATTGCTCAATGCCAGTGAGTCTACACACCTCCCTCAGTAATTCCGACTGGAAGTTAGCGCCTTGATCGGAATGGATCTTTGTGGGGATACCATAATTAAGAATGAAATTCTCGTAGAAGGCATTGGCGGTGGTAGCTGCTGTCTGGTTTCTGGTAGGGATGGCCATGGCGAACTTTGTGAAATGGTCCGTTATCACAAGGATGTTTGAAGTACCTCCTTTGGATGGCTCTAAGGTCATATAATCCATGCAAATGAGCTCTAACGGGTAGGTTGTCACTATGTTCACTATGTTGCCTGAGGCAACGTCCGCACTGCTTTACATGACGTTCAATATCCGCAGTCATCACTGGCAAAAAGAATCGTTCTCTCACTAGCGACCATGTTCGATCTCTCCCTGGGTGTCCTATATCGTCGTGCAATCCACTTAGTGCAGTTTCTCTATATATCGCTGGCAGAACAAGCTGGGTGATCGAACTCTCTCCCTCCTTGACTTCTCTGTATAGTACGCCTCTCTTCATGGAAAAATACTTGAAGTTCTTTCTCATGATTACATCTAACTTATCGGTCTGGTGTCTCATATTGGGTAATCTTCTGTCCATGGTGGCTCTTGTCCATCTGCCTATCACAGGGTCCTCTCGTTGACTTCTCCGGATCTCTCGCATCTCTATCTGCGCCATCGGAGTTCCTGGTGTCTCTGTCGCATCTATGATGTTAATGTTACCAACTGGAATCGCTTCTATGTATGGGTTCGGAGCCACAGAGCTGCATATAGCTTTCACAGTCTGGTCATCAATCTTCACCATGTCTCCATCCTCTTCTAATCTCTCATACAGGTATCTTGACATCCCATCAGCGTCAGCGTTCCTGATGCCTGGTCGGTATATGATGTCGAAATCGTATTCACCCAAGGCTGCAATCCATCGCTGACCTGTGGCGTCTACTTTTGCAGAGGTAAGTATGTGGGTCAATGGATTGTTGTCGGTCAAGGCGATGAAATGGTTCAGCTTCAGGTAGTCCGCGAACTTGTCTGTGACTGCCCACTTCAACGCCAAGAATTCTAGCTTATGTGCCGGGTAATTCTTCTCGCTCTTGGACAAGCTTCTACTCGCGTAGGCTATGACTCGCTTCTTGTTGTCAACCATCTGATATAGCACAGCTCCGAGTCCTATCGTTGATGCGTCGGTATGCAATTCGAAGCTCTTGGTAAAGTCAGGATACGCCAAAACCGGTGGCGAGGTGAGTATTTCCGTCACGTCTTCGAAGATCTGCTGTTCATTGGAGGTCCATCTCCACTCCTTCTTCTGGTCTTTACGCTTGGACTTCTTCTGCGAGGTGGGTGGCAACAAGTCTGACAGTGGTTTCGTCAACTTCGAATAATCCTTTATAAACCTTCGGTAATAACCGGTAAATGCTAAATATGACCGTAGCTCATCAGAGTTCCTCGGTTGTGGCCAATTCTTGATCTTCTCGATCTTCTCAGGGTCAGTCTCGATTCCCTTCTCACTAACAACGTGACCCAGGAAGTTCACTCTCTTCTGTAGGAAGAAGCACTTCTCTGATGATAGCTTCAACTGGCACTCCTGTAGCCTCGTCATTATCAGGTCTAGTCTCTCTATGTGCTGCTGGTAGGTCTTGGAGAATATGATCAGATCATCTAAGTAGATGATGCAAATCGTCATATTGTAGTCTCCAAGACATTCCTCCATCAGGCATTGGTAAGTGGCTGGCGAGTTACTTAGGCCAAACGGCATTTTCTCGTACTCGTAGAAGCCAAGTGGGCCAACTGTGAATGCCGTCCGCTCCTTGTGTGTGTCCTCGAGCTCGACTTGGTAGTACCCTGCCTTCATGTCGATGATACTGAAGTACTTGGCACCGTGAAGGACGTCGAAGACTTCTTCGATTCTCGGTAGTGCATACACGTCCTTCACCGACTTGTTGTTGAGCATCCGGTAGTCGACACACATGCGCAACTTGCCATTCTTCTTCCGCACTAGCACCACATTCGAAGACCATGGAGACTTCGACTTCCTAATGATCTTCGCTGCCAGAAGCTGCTGTAAGTGCTTCCGGACCTCCTCTATCATAGCTGGTGCTATGCGTCGATGTCTCTGTTTAAATGGTATCGGATCTATGAGATCTATCCTGTGTTTGATCAAATCACAGTTGCCGATATCCGTGTCACTCTTGGAGAAAATCTCAACATGCTTTGCCAATACATCTCTCAGCTTAGTATCCTGCTCTTGATCCAAGTCTGAAGCAATGTGAATTTCGCTAAACACTTTCTCTATGTCGTGTCTCCTCTCTGCACTCTCTTGCTCTGTCTCTTCTACGGTAACTGGCTGTAATTCACATATAATAGCTTTGGGAGCTATTGTGTTCGTAGTGAGGTTGGTAATGTTCACAATGACCTCTCCCATCTTCTTGTATGTGTAGTGCAAGGCTGTAGGGGTCAGATCTATGAAGGCTGGTAGTGCAGAGTCCTCACACTCGTGTATCATCGCTGTCGTTGGCTGGTGATCTATCTCCTTGTCAGTATAGCCACGTAGGTTCACACTATCATTGGGGCCTATGGTCACTCTGGCTATCTCTGCGCACTTCACTACTGCCACTCTGTCTTTATTCCTACTCAACTCCTTGTCTCTCACTGTCATGCATCGGAATGTTAAAAACCAAGGAGTGTGTAGCTTGGCCTTCTGTAGGTATCTCTCACCATGCGCTTCTCTGCACTCTGCCATCAGCTCACTAAGAATGTTGGTTCCTAGCAGAATAGGTGTCAAAGCACTGTACTGAGTCTCTGGTGTAATTAGTAGAAGGCAGGGATGTGAAGCAGAATTTGGAAGTCCTGTCAAAATCGGAAGATCTATTTCTATATATCCTTGGTAGGGTAGCTCGCTTCCATCCGCACATTCTACATTGATGATCTCTATCAGTGGCTGTATTGGGATATCCTTGACGTGCTCTGTATAAAACTTCTCTGACATCAGGCTGATGCAGCTGCCTGTATCTAGTAAGGCTTTCGTCTCAACTCCATTGATGGTAGCTGTTGCCTCGTTTACTTCACCAACTAATTTGGGACCTTCGTATCCTGCACCGGTGCCAGAGTTTGATCCCGTAACTGAGGCACTTACTCTGTTTGGGCAGTTTCTTGCAAGGTGTCCTGTCTCGTTGCATGTGTAGCAGGCTCTCTCATCCCTCTTGAGACAGGCGTTGGCTAGGTGTCCCTTCTGGTTGCAGTTATAGCAGGTGGGCTGGAAGGTAGTGCTGCCTGTAGGTCTAGTTGGCTTGTAGTCGCCTCTCCCTCTATCTTGGAATTGCCCTCTATAGTTTTCTCGCCCCCTCCTATTACCGCGATATCCTCCTCGGTTGGTATAAGTCATATATTCTGATGTGGCCCCGTATGCCTTCTTGACCTTTCTCCAGGCTGTCTATTCTAGCCATAATAGTCTTCCTCATCTCTTCCATCTGCTCAGCCATAGCTTTCAAAAGGTCGTTGTCCTTCCCCTCATCTTCCTTCTTGACAGCTGGCTTGCATGGCTTTGGCTCTTCACTTACGTCGCCCTTTAGCTCTGCTTCTATCTTCCCAAGTTCCATCAGGAATCTGTCATAATCTTCCAATGTGCTGTACTGGAAGATGGCCATTTGCTTCAAGTCCTTGTGTAGACCCTGGTATAAAACACTTTTCAGGATATGGTTATCTGTCCTCTTCATTGCCTTGAGGTTACAGGCTCTAGTAAACAACTCTTCAAGTCTGGAAGCATAGGTGGTTATCGATTCACCTGTCTGTTGTCTACATGAGTAAAACAACTTCATGATGGTCTCAGATGTTTCGATAATTCCGAATGTACTATTAAGCTTAAGCATTATCTCCTGTCTGGTGGCCTCTACTCCTAATCTCCTGATTATATCACCTGCTTGTCCCTTCAGGGAACGACGTATTCCAAGCAGTATCTGTGCATCGGTGAAGGACTTCGAAGCACACACAGCTTCAACTTCAAATTTAAAAGTCTCGAATGACACTTCACCTTTGTTATCAGTCCCAAAAAAGGTAGACAGCTTAGGGTAATGATAGTTTCCTTTATGCATATCATGTAGCATCTCCATCCTAGTATGCACATGCTTTCTCTCCTCCTTAACTCCTCCCATGGTGCTCATAAATGAAGCCACAAGTGTTAGCATCTATAGAATAACGAACAGTATGGACCCTCCTCTGAAAAACTAAATCAATAGCAAAATTATTCTAACTATACTATTGCATATTATCAATTTTATCAGCAGCAGTCAGAAAATAATGTCTGCAAAGTACTGAAAATTAAATGCATGGGTAATAATGTAAACTTAATCAATTAGCATATTCATCAATTCTCTAAACCATAAACTATCTCGGAGTTGTCAAAACTGTCAGCTGAAATAAAAGTACATTTCAATACACAATCATTATTTATCTAATTATGCAAGAATGTGGGCACGTGCTTCGCTCTGAATGGTTCTTACTGACAAATACTATCGCGTCACGGGAAATATCATATCACGTGGCTACACCATGTGGTAAGTATGTGAAATCTAATTGAACAATATCGGCACATCATCTGACGTCACGGGTCTTGTAGGGCTACACCAATGAAAAACTGAAACAAACGTGTTTATGCAATCTACTATACATTACTCATTGTATTTCTTATCTACTTAAAGGCCTGCAGTTTGCCCCGTCCAATTGTAAAGATTTATACTTTTACTACCTGTTCCATGTGATTAGTGGCTTGTATCAACAATGTAGCAGTACATTCAGTATAATTTGGCGTATGTGGGTATTTTCTAACGGTTAATATGCACGATCACTCTGTGAGCTGAGAATTAGTCAAAATGAGGCCCTGAAAATTTAAGTAAACGTATATTATTGATTGTAAAGAAAAATGATAGTTATGACTATTCAAACTACATAATCCAGATCAGCCCAGGGACATAGATTACATATTATGTAGGTGCCTCATCAGCCGTAGCGTAATCACTGAGACTGATAATTTCTATACATGTATAATGTGCGCTACATATGGTTGTGATCTGTGCAATCTAATTCAAAATTCAGTTCATGTGTTGACCTAATCAAATATGTATGTATATAATATGTATGTATTTATATGAATAAACTATATGTGTTCGTTATATGGTAACCTTCATACTTCATTTAATTATATATCTACAGTATTATTCGCAAGTTTTCTGTTATATTTTAAATATTTCTCTGTGTCAGTGTGTGTTTACCGATATTGATGCTACATAATAATCACAGTGAATGCTATGAGTACATGTATAATATTATAATTATAATCTCTTGAACATACGAGTATTACACATATTCTGCCGATTTCTACAAGATGCCATTGAGTAAAATAACAATGTATGTAACTGATGAGCAGAGAAAAGAATTGCTGACTTTCTTGCAAAATAAGAACTGGGACGTAGAGATGGAAATAGAAGAAACAGCCACCGCCATGCCCGTTGCAGAGGCTGCTTACGTACCTCCCCCTATGCCTCAGCATGCTGAAGGTGTTGCTGAGTGTCCACTGTGCTTGTGTTCCCCTTGCATAATAAATGAACAGAACAAACAACTTTGGTGGCCTGCTAATAATCGTCCACCGCATAATCTAAATTCACATGAGAGAAAGCTTCTATACAGGAGGTTTTGGGCAATGCTATATAATTGTGGCGCATGGAAAGATGTCAGATATATAGAGAGAAAAGTAGCGGCTAGAAGAGGAGACTGTACTTGGCATAAGAGGGAACTGATGCCTGAATGTGTGGTACAGCAATGCAGGAACTGGCTGCCTAACCCGCGCAACCAGCCTTATTTGGGCCATAAGTGGAGTTGAATTGTTTATACCAGTTGTAAGTACTATAAAAATACAGAACTTCAATTTCAGCAATTTATAACCTCTGATATGTACGTGGGTCATAATAGATATAAGTGGTGCTCATGTATTAGATGTATACCATGCAGGGCCTCGCATGTGGCAAATACGATGTGCGTCGACCGTCAGATTTGTACCGCTATTCCTCGTGTGTTTAGTGCGTCGACCGTCAGATTTGTACCGCTATTCCTCGTGTGTTTAAGGTCAAATATAGGTCAACCTGCAGGCCTTTAAAGGCCTGCAGTTTGACCCCGTCCAATTGTAAAGATTTATACTTTACTACCTGTTCCATGTGATTAGTGGCTTGTATCAACAATGTAGCAGTACGTTCAGTATAATTTGGCGTATGTAGGTATTTTCTAACGGTTAATATGCACGATCACTCTGTGAGCTGAGAATTAGTCAAAATGAGGCCCTGACAATTTAAGTAAACGTATATTATTGATTGTAAAGAAAATTGATAGTTATGAGTATTCAAACTACATAATCCAGATCAGCCCAGGGACATAGATTACATGTTATGTAGGTGCCTCATCAGCCGTAGCGTAATCACTGAGACTGATAATTTGTATGCATGTATATAATATGTATGTATTTATATGAATAAACTATATGTGTTCGTTATATGGTAACCTTCATACTTCATTTAATTATATATCTACAGTATTATTCGCAAGTTTTCTGTTATATTTTAAATATTTCTCTGTGTCAGTGTGTGTTTACCGATATTGATGCTACATAATAATCACAGTGAATGCTATGAGTACATGTATAATATTATAATTATAATCTCTTGAACATACGAGTATTACACATATTCTGCCGATTTCTACAAGATGCCATTGAGTAAAATAACAATGTATGTAACTGATGAGCAGAGAAAAGAATTGCTGACTTTCTTGCAAAATAAGAACTGGGACGTAGAGATGGAAATAGAAGAAACAGCCACCGCCATGCCCGTTGCAGAGGCTGCTTACGTACCTCCCCCTATGCCTCAGCATGCTGAAGGTGTTGCTGAGTGTCCACTGTGCTTGTGTCCCCCTTGCATAATAAATGAACAGAACAAACAACTTTGATGGCCTGCTAATAATCGTCCACCGCATAATCTAAATTCACATGAGAGAATCTATACAGGAGGTTTTGGGCAATGCTATATAATTGTGGCGCATGGAAAGATGTCAGATATATAGAGAGAAAAGTAGCGGCTAGAAGAGGAGACTGTACATGGCATAAGAGGGAACTGATGCCTGAATGTGTGGTACAGCAATGCAGGAAGTTGAGGAACTGGCTGCCTAGCCCGCGCAACCAGCCTTATTTGGGCCATAAGTGGAGTTGAATTGTTTATACCAGTTGTAAGTAAAGCGTCTTACCTATTATCTTGCTTTTGCTGTCACTTCTGATCAACTGTTTGGCTCAAGTCTAGCTTTGTTATGAGCGTGAGAGTGGGCAGCACCCCCTTCTTCAGTCCGCTCCTCTCTCGCCAAGTCTCCCTCCATCTCGTCTCGTGCTGCCGTGGTGATATTTCCCCGGCCTCCAGCCGTACCGTACCGTAGTTATCACCACATAAGTATAAAGGCCTGCAGGTTGACCTATATTTGACCTTAAACACACGAGGAATAGCGGTACAAATGTGACGGTCGACGCACATCGTATTTGCCACATGCGAGGCCCTGCATGGTATACATCTAATACATGAGCACCACTTATATCTATTATGACCCACGTACATATCAGAGGTTATAAATTGCTGAAATTGAAGTTCTGTATTTTTATAGTACTTACAACTGGTATAAACAATTCAACTCCACTTATGGCCCAAATAAGGCTGGTTGCGCGGGTTAGGCAGCCAGTTCCTGCATTGCTGTACCACACATTCAGGCATCAGTTCCCTCTTATGCCATGTACAGTCTCCTCTTCTAGCCGCTACTTTTCTCTCTATATATCTGACATCTTTCCATGCGCCACAATTATATAGCATTGCCCAAAACCTCCTGTATAGAAGCTTTCTCTCATGTGAATTTAGATTATGCGGTGGACGATTATTAGCAGGCCACCAAAGTTGTTTGTTCTGTTCATTTATTATGCAAGGGGAACACAAGCACAGTGGACACTCAGCAACACCTTCAGCATGCTGAGGCATATGGGGAGGTACGTAAGCAGCCTCTGCAACGGGCATGGCGGTGGCTGTTTCTTCTATTTCCATCTCTACGTCCCAGTTCTTATTTTGCAAGAAAGTCAGCAATTCTTTTCTCTGCTCATCAGTTACATACATTGTTATTTTACTCAATGGCATCTTGTAGAAATCGGCAGAATATGTGTAATACTCGTATGTTCAAGAAATTATAATTATAATATTATACATGTACTCATAGCATTCACTGTGATTATTATGTAGCATCAATATCGGTAAACACACACTGACACAGAGAAATATTTAAAATATAACAGAAAACTTGCGAATAATACTGTAGATATATAATTAAATGAAGTATGAAGGTTACCATATAACGAACACATATAGTTTATTCATATAAATACATACATATTATATACATGCATACAAATTATCAGTCTCAGTGATTACGCTACGGCTGATCAGGCACCTACATAACATGTAATCTATGTCCCTGGGCTGATCTGGATTATGTAGTTTGAATACTCGTAACTATCAATTTTCTTTACAATCAATAATATACGTTTACTTAAATTGTCAGGGCCTCATTTTGACTAATTCTCAGCTCACAGAGTGATCGTGCATATTAACCGTTACAAGCCACTAATCACATGGAACAGGTAGTAAAGTATAAATCTTTACAATTGGATGGGGTCAAACTGCAGGCCTTTAAACATTCAACTATGTCTTAGCAACGCAATATTACGACCAATCAACAGTCAAATGGATTATTTGGACCTGAGAAACCACGAGAACTTTTACAAAAATAAACAACGGGAAAATATATGGCGGGAAATCGACGGGGCAAGAAATACAACTGGCTGACTGTCGGCAATCTGGTGAATTACTCTGATGATAATAGGTTAAGAATTGTGACTCATGCAAATGGACGTGAATGGTTATGAGGCTATCTTCATGCTGGTGATATGTGCACAGACACTCTCAAAAATCGCCGTCGTCATCTCGCTGAAAAATCATACAACATACAAAAATCTCTATCATTACGTAAACTCACCCCTGGAACACTTCTATACATCCATGAATATGATGAACCCACAGCACTGCACTTAATATGTGTCCTAAGTAGGTAGTGAACCCACACTTATCACAAATAAAAATTACACAATAAAAACACTGTCCGTCAGCTTCACTATGTGGTATACACGCTCTTCAAAATTGATCGGCTCCTATGTTGAACTGTACGTTCGGTACTCTGCCTCGTCGTCCCTCGTTGGGCTCCATTGTGGTAGGGTTCGTATTCTGGGGGATTAGTAAAATGACAACACCCTATACGATTCATCACTCTATTCGATCTCCGTAGACAACAAGGCTCTCGAATGCTTTGGTTCTGCAATACACATATATACACACATTAAGAATAGGATTAAAACATATGCGTCATATAAATATATAATAGATGATTTGCGGTGCTTGGGTTAACAACAACAACAGCATATTATATACGTTGGCACTATATATACTCTCGTCAGGTTCGTGGTTCGTAATAACGCTTACTCTTACTCCAATATATATAAGACATCCGTAACACAGAGGTAATCTATGTTACATCCATGTCTCTGATGAAACATAGACATATGCAACATAGACCTATGCAACACAGACAAATGCAACATAGACAAATGCAACATAGACATATATAACATAGACCAATACAATATAGACCAATACAATAACTTACGCAGAGATATGGTCTCTGTAACACTTCTCGCTATTCTCCACCGTCCGCAACACATTCAACCACTCACTCACTGGTGCCGGTGACAACTGAATAATACTTTTGAAGACTTCTATTCTCTAACTATATTATAAAATGCTCTCTTTATAAAAGACGTCCGACTATCATACGATATTGGAAGTGACTGCGTTGGAATACCACGCTACATAACGATCATACACATATCCTCGAGTTAAACTCGCTACGCACGGTTGCGCCTCACTGACCATTACACATCGTGTATATCTACAAGGAATAACTGGTTTAAAGTATGGAGGCTAAAACGGACCCTACTACATATATACAACAATATGACGTACACGTAGAGACCTCTGATGCACCTCCCTCTATTTATGTATACAAAACACTATGACGTACACGTAGAGACCTCTGATGCACCTCCCTATATTTATGTATATACAACACTATGACGTACACGTAGAGACCAATGATGCACCTCCGCCTATTTATGTATATACAACACTATGGCGTACACATAGAGACCTCTGATGCACCTCCGCCTATTGATGTATATACAACACTATGGCGTACACGTAGATACCTCTGATGCACCTCCCTCTATGTATGTATATACAACACTATGACGTACACGTAGAGACCTCTGATGCACCTCCGCCTATTTATGTATATACAACACTATGACGTACACGTAGAGACCTCTGATGCACCTCCGCCTATTGATGTATATACAACACTATGGCGTACATGTAGAGACCTCTGATGCACATCCCTCTATTTATGTATATACAACACTATGGCGTACATGTAGAGACCTCTGATGCACCTCCCTCTATGTATGTATATACAACACTATGACGTACACGTAGAGACCTCTGATGCACCTCCGCCTATTGATGTATATACAACACTATGACGTACACGTAGAGACCTCTGATGCACCTCCCTCTATTTATGTATATACAACACTATGGCGTACATGTAGAGACCTCTGATGCACCTCCCTATATTTATGTATATACAACACTATGACGTACATGTAGAGACCTCTGATGCACCTCCCTCTATGTATGTATATACAACACTATGACGTACACGTAGAGACCTCTGATGCACCTCCGCCTATTGATGTATATACAACACTATGACGTACACGTAGAGACCTCTGATGCACCTCCCTCTATTTATGTATATACAACACTATGGCGTACATGTAGAGACCTCTGATGCACCTCCCTATATTTATGTATATACAACACTATGACGTACATGTAGAGACCTCTGATGCACCTCCCTCTATGTATGTATATACAACACTATGACGTACACGTAGAGACCTCTGATGCACCTCCGCCTATTGATGTATATACAACACTATGACGTACACGTAGAGACCTCTGATGCACCTCCCTCTATTTATGTATATACAACACTATGGCGTACACGTAGAGACCTCCGATGCACCTCCGACTATTGATGTATATACAACACTATGGCGTACACGTAGAGACCTCTGATGCACCTCCGACTATTTATATATATACAACACTATGGCGTACACATAGAGACCTCTGATGCACCTCCCTCTATTTATGTATATACAACACTATGGCATACACGTAGAGACCTCTGATGCACCTCCCTCTATTTATGTATATACAACACTATGGCGTACACGTAGAGACCTCTGATGCACCTACGTCTATTTATGTATATACAACCCTATGGCGTACACGTAGAGACCTCTGATGCACCTCCCTCTATTTATGTATATACAACACTATGGCATACACGTAGAGACCTCTGATGCACCTCCCTCTATTTATGTATATACAACACTATGGCGTACATGTAGATACCTCTGATGCACCTCCGACTATTTATGTATATACAACACTATGGCGTACACGTAGAGACCTCTGATGCACCTCCGACTATTTATGTATATACAACACTATGGCGTACACGTAGAGACCTCTGATGCACCTCCCTCTATTTATGTATATACAACACTATGGCGTACACGTAGAGACCTCTGATGCACCTCCGACTATTTATGTATATACAACACTATGGCGTACACGTAGAGACCTCTGATGCACCTCCCTCTATTTATGTATATACAACACTATGGCGTACACGTAGATACCTCTGATGCACCTCCGACTATTTATGTATATACAACACTATGGCGTACACGTAGATACCTCTGATGCACCTCCGACTATTTATGTATATACAACACTATGGCGTACACGTAGAGACCTCTGATGCACCTCCGACTATTTATGTATATACAACACTATGGCGTACACGTAGAGACCTCTGATGCACCTCCGACTATTTATGTATATACAACACTATGGCGTACACGTAGAGACCTCTGATGCACTTCCGACTATTTATGTATATACAACACTATGGCGTACACGTAGCGACCCCTGATACACAGGTAACTATGACGTACACGTTGATACCTTGATGCACAGGTAACTATGCCGTACACGTAGACACCTTGATACACAGGTAACTATGACGTACACGTAGACACCTTGATGCACAGGTAACTATGCCGTACACGTAGACACCTTGATGCACAGGTAACTATGACGTACACGTAGAAACATTGTGACACAGGTAAATATGACGTACATGTAGACACCTTGATACACAGGTAACTATGACATACATGTTGATACACAGTCTAGAGTAGGGGCATGTTTTTCATCATTTCAGTCTAGAGTAGGGGTATGTTTTCATCATTTCAGTCTAGAGTAGGGGTATGTTTTCATCATTTCAGTGTAGAGTAGGGGTATGTTTTCAACATTTCAGTCTAGAGTAGGGGTATGTTTTCAACATTTCAGTCTAGAGTAGGGGTATGTTATTCATTATTTCTGTCTAGAGTAGGGATATGTTTTTCATCATTTCAGTGTAGAGTAGGGATATGTTTTTCATAATTTCAGTCTAGAGTAGGGATATGTTTTTCATAATTTCAGTCTAGAGTAGGGGCATGTTTTTCATCATTTCTGTCTAGAGTAAGGATATGTTTTTCATCATTTCAGTCTAGAGTAGGGGTATGTTTTTCATCATTTCATTGTAGAGTAGGGTTATGTTTTTCATCATTTCAGTGTAGAGTAGGGATATGTTTTTCATCATTTCATTGTAGAGTAGGGATATGTTTTTCATCATTTCAGTCTAGAGTAGGGATATGTTTGTCATCATTTCAGTCTAGAGTAGGGATATGTTTTTCATCATTTCTGTCTAGAGTAGGGGTATGTTTTTCATCATTTCAGTCTACAATAGGGGCATGTTTTTCATCATTTCAGTGTAGAGTAGGGATATGTTTTTCATCATTTCATTGTAGAGTAGGGATATGTTTTTCATAATTTCAGTCTAGAGTAGGGATATGTTTTTCATCATTTCAATCTAAAATAGGTAAACGTGTGTAGCTGACGACGTGACTGAGATCCACAGTTATTACGTTACGTGACTGAGATCCACAATTATTACGTTACGTGACAGAGATCCACAATTATTACGTTACATGACTGAGATCCACAATTATAACGTTACGTGACTGAGATCCACAATTATTACGTTGCGTGACTGAGATCCACAATTATTACGTTACGTGACTGAGATCCACAATTATTACGTTACATGACTGAGATTCACAGTTATTACGTTACGTGACTGAGATCTACAATTATAACGTTACGTGACTGAGATCCACAATTATTACGTTGCGTGACTGAGATCCACAATTATTACGTTACGTGACTGAGATCCACAATTATTACGTTACGTGACTGAGATCCACAATTATTACGTTACGTGACTGAGATCCACAATTATTACGTTACGTGACTGAGATCCACAATTATAACGTTACGTGACGGAGATCCACAATTATTACGTTACATGACTGAGATCCACAATTATAACGTTACGTGACAGAGATCCACAATTATTACGTTACATGACTGAGATCCACAATTATAACGTTACGTGACTGAGATCCACAATTATTACGTTGCGTGACTGAGATCCACAATTATTACGTTACGTGACTGAGATCCACAATTATTACGTTACGTGACTGAGATCCACAATTATTACGTTACGTGACTGAGATCCACAATTATTACGTTACGTGACTGAGATCCACAATTATAACGTTACGTGACGGAGATCCACAATTATTACGTTACATGACTGAGATCCACAATTATAACGTTACGTGACAGAGATCCACAATTATTACGTTACATGACTGAGATCCACAATTATAACGTTACGTGACTGAGATCCACAATTATTACGTTGCGTGACTGAGATCCACAATTATTACGTTACGTGACTGAGATCCACAATTATTACGTTACGTGACTGAGATCCACAATTATAACGTTACGTGACTGAGATCCACAATTATTACGTTGCGTGACTGAGATCCACACTTATTACGTTACGTGACTGAGATCCACAATTATAACGTTACGTGACTGAGATTCACAATTATTACGTTGCGTGACTGAGATCCACAATTATTACGTTGCGTAGCCTAAGTACACTGTAATCCCGAAATTAGCAATACATGTATACATAAAGTGAAATTATATTTTTAATATGTCCTAATATTGCTGATGTCAGCGATGTCTTTCCCTTTACCATGTTTTGTCTGATTTGTCTAAAGCATGGTCGAAATCTTCCCAGATCTGTCTAATGCATGGTCATGATCTTCCCATATTTGTCTAAAACATGGTCACGATCTTCCCAGATCTGTCTATGGTCATGATCTTACCACATCTGTCTAAAGTATGGTCATGATCTTACGACATATGTCTAAAGTATGGTCATGATCTTCCCAGATCTGTCTAAAGCATGGTCATGATCTTCCCGATCAGTCTAAAGCATGGTCATGATCTTCCCAGATATGTCTAAAGCATGGTCATGATCTTCCCGATCTGTCTAAAGCATGGTCATGATCTTCCCGATCTGTCTAAAGTAAGAGTGACGTTGTGATAGGCCAAGCCACGTCCTGGGAGCTTGTATACACTACAACAAGATGTGTGTGATCTCTGTGATGGAGCATCCTGACCAACGGGATAGGTTAGTTTAAAACCACTTGCTGTACGTTATTTAATGTTTGCACATTTATTTTAACTCAATTGCGAAACAAGTTCTTACAACTATTAATCACTCTCGAGACGTCATTCCTGATGGACTACATCACCACGATGGAGAGAATAGGCAATGTGGAATTTAAATGTCTTGCTTAATGGCACAATCGTAACGGCCCAAGTGGGCTCGAACTCCGGGCTTTTCGCACCTGAAGCGAATGCGCTATCACGACTACTGTACGTAGAATCAAATCACACTAGTCGAACTCTTTCGTGTTTTTAGTTTAATCATATTTTTTTTATTGCAAATCAATTAAGGAATGAATCGCGAGTTAATAGTTTCCATCTGGTTATGAACTATATTGGGCATGGTTAAAGTATGTGGAGACTGAAGGCATCAACGCCAACGTTAAGCACGGCCAATGTAGTTCATACCCCGATGGAAACTATTAACCCACGATTCATTACTTATATTTACATTAATTATCCTATTCAATGACACAACGAAAATATAGCACACTTTGCATTTAAAATGAGAACGTTCATAAGAGGCCTGCCTAGTTAACGATTTAGTAGGCATTTTTGAGTACAATATGGCATCCTAGCTCAAAATGTTCGTGTAATCCCTGTATGTGTCAAAGATAAGCCCGTATATCCTGTATGTGTCAAAGATAAGCCCGTATGTCCTGTATGTGTCAAAGATAAACACATATGCCATGTATGTGTCAAAGATTAGCCCGTATGCCCTGTATGTGTCAAAGATAAACACATATGCCATGTATGTGTCAAAGATAAGCCCGTATATCCTGTATGTGTCAAAGATATGCCCTGTATGTGTCAAAGATAAACACATATGCCATGTATGTGTCAAAGATAAGCCCGTATGCCATGTATGTGTCAAAGATAAACACATATGCCATGTATGTGTCAAAGATAAGCCCGTATGCCCTGTATGTGTCAAAGATAAACACATATGCCATGTATGTGTCAAAGATTAGCCCGTATGCCCTGTATGTGTCAAAGATAAACACATATGCCATGTATGTGTCAAAGATAAGCCCGTATATCCTGTATGTGTCAAAGATATGCCCTGTATGTGTCAAAGATAAACACATATGCCATGTATGTGTCAAAGATAAGCCCGTATGCCATGTATGTGTCAAAGATAAACACATATGCCATGTATGTGTCAAAGATAAGCCCGTATGCCCTGTATGTGTCAAAGATAAACACATATGCCATGTATGTGTCAAAGATTAGCCCGTATGCCCTGTATGTGTCAAAGATAAACACATATGCCATGTATGTGTCAAAGATAAGCCCGTATATCCTGTATGTGTCAAAGATATGCCCTGTATGTGTCAAAGATAAACACATATGCCATGTATGTGTCAAAGATAAGCCCGTATATCTGTATGTGTCAAAGATAAACCCGTATGTCCTGTATGTGTGAAAGATAAACACATATGCCATGTATGTGTCAAAGCTAAGCCCGTATATCCTGTATGTGTCAAAGATAAGCCCGTATGTCCTGTATGTGTCAAAGATAAACACATATGCCATGTATGTGTCAAAGATAAGCCCGTATGCCCTGTATGTGTCAAAGATAAACACATATGCCATGTATGTGTCAAAGATAAGCCCGTATATCCTGTATGTGTCGAAGATATGCCCTGTATGTGTCAAAGATAAACACATATGCCATGTATGTGTCAAAGATAAGCCCGTATATCCTGTATGTGTCAAAGATAAACCCGTATGTCCTGTATGTGTGAAAGATAAACACATATGCCATGTATGTGTCAAAGCTAAGCCCGTATATCCTGTATGTGTCAAAGATAAACCCCTATGTCCTGTATGTGTGAAAGATAAACACATATGCCATGTATGTGTCAAAGCTAAGCCCGTATATCCTGTATGTGTCAAAGATAAGCCTGTATGCCCTGTATGTGTCAAAGATAAGCCCGTATGCCCTGTATGTGTCAAAGATAAGCCAGTATGTCCTGTATGTGTCAAAGATAAACCTGTATGCCCTGTATGTGTGAAAGATAAGCCCGTATGTCCTGTATGTGTCAAAGATAAGCCCGTAAGTCCTGTATGTGTCAAAGATAAGCCTGTATGCCCTGTATGTGTCAAAGATAAGCCCGTATGCCCTGTATGTGACAAAGATAAGCCCGTATAACCTGTATGTGTCAAAGATAGCCCGTATGTCCTGTATGTGTCAAAGATAAGTCCGTATATCCTATATGTGTCAAAGATAAGCCTGTATGTCCTGTATGTGTCAAAGATAAACCCGTAACGGTATGTCATGTATGTGTCAAAGATAAGCCCGTATGTCCTGTATGTGTCAAAGATAAACCAGTATATCCTGTATGTGTCAAAGATAAACCCGTAACGGTATGTCCTATATGTGTCAAAGATAAGCCCGTATGTCCTGTATATGTCAAAGATAAACCAGTATATCCTGTATGTGTCAAAGATAAACCCATAACGGTATGTCCTGTATGTGTCAAAGATAAGCCCGTATGTCCTGTATGTGTCAAAGATAAACCAGTATATCCTGTATGTGTCAAAGATAAACCCGTAACGGTATGTCCTGTATGTGTCAAAGATAAGCCTGTATGTCCTGTATGTGTCAAAGATAAGCCCGTATGTCCTGTATGTGTCAAAGATAAACCCGTGACGGTATGTCCTGTATGTGTCAAAGATAAGCCTGTATGCCCTGTATGTGTCAAAGATAAGCCTGTATGTCTTGTATGTGTCAAAGATAAGCCCGTATGTCCTGTATGTGTCAAAGATAAGCCCGTATGCCCTGTATGTGTCAAAGATAAGCCCGTATGTCCTGTATGTGTCAAAAATAAACCCGTATATCCTGTATGTGTCAAAGATAAGCCCGTATGTCCTGTATGTGTCAAAGATAAGCCCGTATGTCCTGTATGTGTCAAAGATAAGCCCGTATGTCCTGTATGTGTCAAAGATAAGCCCGTATGCCCTGTATGTGTCAAAGATAAGCCTGTATGCCCTGTATGTGTCAAAGATAAGCCTGTATGTCCTGTATGTGTCAAAGATAAGCCCGTATGTCCTGTATTTGTCAAAGATATGCCCTGTATGTCCTGTATGTGTCAAAGATAAACCCGTATGCCATGTATGTGTCAAAGATAAGCCCGTATGTCCTGTATGTGTCAAAGATAAGCCCGTATATCCTGTATGTGTCAAAGATAAGCCCGTATGTCCTGTAATAGTCAGTGTGACCTGAATAAGTCACATAGAGAATACGTGAGACCACAAGCCGTAAGGCGTGTACGAGTACCTGTTACCAATTTGGAGAATGTAGTTGCTAAGCAACCGGATAGTGGAGATGTTTCTCCAATAGGCAGACTAAAGAGCTGTTTGCAGCATTGGAAACATACTAATGCAAATGAGCACATTTTAGGTGTTATAAATCAAGGGTATAAATTGCCATTCAAAACTTTGCCAAGTAGCATCTGTTTAAAAATTAACAGATCAGCGTTAGCAAGCGACAAGTTCGTAGAAAGAGAAATTCAAAAACTGCTAGCAAAGCAGTGCATTAGTGAGGTAGGCTCACAACCATATGTAGTAAACCCATTGACCGTTGCTTGTAATCGCAAGGGTAAGCACAGGCTTGTTTTAGATTGCAGACATATAAATCCAGATTTATTTTAATTTAAATGTTGCTTCGAAAACTAGTTGGTTGCTAAACAGATATTTACAAAGGGAGATTATCTGTTTTGTTTTGATATTAGAAGCGCATACCACCATACAATGATATATCCAGCACATCGCACATATTTAGGTTTCGCATGGATTAGTGACGGTATAACCAAGTATTACGTATATAATGTTTTGCCATTTGGGGTTTCAACCGCAGGCTATATGTTCACGAAGATTCTGAAAGTATTGGTAAAATCCTGGAGAGAGCAAGGATTAAAAGTAATCATGTTCTTGGACGACGGGCTTGGTGGAGCTCAAACTTTTGAAACAGCTTTAGAAGCTAGTGTTTATGTTAGACAAGATCTGATAAGATATGGTTTTCTTATTGCAGATGAAAAATGTTGTTGGCAGCCAAGTCGGACGGCTATTTGGTTAGGCTATGTTTGGAACATGTTTTCAGGTATTATCAAGGTCACTGATGAGAGAATAAATACAGCACTGAGACGTGCATTGATCAAATGGTTGCTGATGTCAGCAGTGGTAGAGTAATAGTTCCTGTTAGAAAAGTAGCCTGTTTTAATAGGTCAATTAATATCATTGCAATTTGTAGTGGGTTCAATCGCGAGGCTGATGACCAGATCACTTTATGAGTGTGTTCAAACTAGAGCCGGTTGGGATGCGCCAGTACTGATAAGCGCAAGAGCGTTAGACGAACTAATATTTTGGAAGCAAAATGTAATAGGTTTGAACAAATGTTTGCTAGATGCTGAATATGTGATAAATAAGTCATCCGTCTCTGTTGACGTCAGTTTATCGGAAATTGATGTGGATGCTAACGTCTTTGTTGACGCCAGTGGATCTGGATACGGTGGATATATTGAAGGTGTGCCTGAGAGCAATGTCACCGCTTGTTGGTGCAAGTTCGAATGTGATTTCAGTTCTACATGGAGAGAACTAGAAGCAGCATATAGAATGCTGAACTATGCTGTACCAAGCGTTCAAGGAAAGAACGTTATGTTGAACACTGATAACAAAAATGTGTGTAGCATTATAAAGAATGGTAGTAGTAAACCAAAATTACAAGAGATCGCAGTCCGGGTCTATGATGTATGTATAAAGCAAAACATATCTTTATTCCCAAAATGGATACCACGAGATCATAATTGTGAGGCTGATTTCCTCAGTAGGTGCACGGACTGCGATGACTGGTCAGTTTTAGACTGGGTGTACGAAGTAATAAATGATAGATGGGGGGAACACACGGTGGACCGTTTTGCATGCCATTATAATAGTAAATGTAAAACGTTTAATTCCAGGTTCTGGTGTCCAGGTACAGCCGCAATCGACGCTTTTACGCAGAGCTGGGCTGATTGGAATAATTGGATTGTTCCACCTCCTAGATTAATTTCAGCTTGTATACAAAAGGTTCTGAAAGACAAGTGTAACTGTACATTGCTTGTTCCAGAGTGGAAATCGGCGCCATTTTGGCCAATACTGTTCCCAGACGGTTACAATACAGCTTATTATATTTACGATACTTTTCGTTTTCAGCCGGGTGTTTTGACAACCAGGGGTATAGGAAAGAATGGCGTTTTTGACGGCAGACCGCTAAAGTTCGGTATATTAGCTATAAGGATAATACATGCATGAGGCGTAATTTTATTCGCATTGTTGCAGGCTTGAATTTGAGGCAGACAATAGACGCTGAGATAGCAGCAGCTGGCATACCGGATGTAAACTTACGAAGTCTGGCAGATCAAATGGCAGGATTCCTCGTAGATTCCAGAAGTGAAAACACAAACAAAAAGTACTTTCATTATTTTAATAAATGGAAAACATTCGCCAAAAATCTTGAAGTTACAGATATTCCAGCATCACCGATCGTCGTGTCATTGTATTTGACACAGTTAATAGACAATAAGTGTTCCTATAGTATTGTCTCCGCTACTGTGTACAGCATAAAGTGGGCGCATTCATTAAAGAACTTAGCAGATCCCACTGACAACATGTTTGTTAAAAACTTATTAGAAGCTTCAAGACGCAGATTAACAAGAACAGTTAACAAGAAAGAACCAGTAACATCAGAAATGTTAATAGATTTGTGTTTGAAATATGCGGACAGTACAGACGTTTTAGTTGTCCGAGATTTGTGTATGAGTGTGATAGGTTTCTGTGCCTTTCTAAGATACAACGAAATTCAGAATATACGTTGTAATGACATTACATTTCATGATGATCACTTTTCGTTACGCATACAAAAAAGTAAAACTGACCAATACCGCTACGGCAACGAAGTAGTTGTAGCTAAAGGCGAGACCGCGGCTTGTCCGTATATTTTACTAAAACGTTACTTAGACATTTCGAAACAGACTGTTTACGATTCATTGTATTTATTTAGACCTTGTTTTCAGTCTCACAGAATTTGTAGCTTAATTTACAAAAATAAACCGTTGAGTTACACCCGAGCTAGGGAGTGCATAGTCGCAAGGCTGAAAGAAGTTGGTCAAGACTTGAACTTGGGTTTGCATTCCCTGAGATCGGGTGGTGCCACAGTCGCAGCTAACGCTGCAGTAAATGACAGGTGTTGGAAGCGCCATGGGCGTTGGAAGAGCGAAAACAGTAAGGATGGTTATGTGGCGGATTCTTTGGAAATTAGACTAGAAGTTTCAAAACATTTGTCTTTATAATCGCACAGAAATTGTTTACACTCCAGCCCGTTCTTTTTAGTGTCTAGGTACACCGTCTAGTCATTGCAATGGAGTGTTTTGTTATTAATGTTTAGTATAGCAAAGACTATACATTTCACGCGTTACGAAGAATAGCGTGAACTATTTGTCTTTCCGCGGAACGTATTCCGTATAGTGGTAGTATTGGTCAGTTACTGCACGGGGGTTGTCATGGTATATGTGTTATAAATATCGTGTGTAGAAGTATTGAAAGATTCATTCTACTAGACGATTTCGTGCAGATAACATCAAATTTTATTTCTGAATTTTGACTTTGTGATCAAAATTTGTATGACATGTATACATGTAATTGTAAAATGTTTAGCGATACGTTACAGGCTGTGATGAGGCCCGACATAATGCGATTTGACGTTGACAAACGGGCACAGATTTCCAGGGTTTTTCCTATAGAAAATAGTTTTTATCCTTGGTTTTTTCTGGGCGAGTCAAATCAAAAACGTAGCATTCGGCTGTGAGAGAGAAACAATTTGAATTTGTTTTTAAACAACTTAGAAATCGGGGATCTAAACAATCAATTTCAGGGCGGGTGTCGTTGTCGAAATGTTGCGTTCAGCCTGTAAGCGTATATAAATCATAATGTTATGACTACAGGATGTATTCAATGATTTGCAAATGTACTGTATTTAATAAGAAAATACATCTGTATATCCGGTGCCAGATGCTCGTCGCCAATAAACAAACGTACACCGTCTAGTCATTGCAATGGAGTGTTTTGTTATTAATGTTTAGTGTAGCAAAGACATACATATAACATTGCTTACTGGTGACAGAATATTCACTTGAAGATCTGTCATTCATACCTTACATTGCAGGTCCGGTTAACGCCCTGTTGTCCTGGCGCGCCATCATCCCGCTCAGCAGACTAACCTACTGCGCCTATCTTATACACCATATCGTCATGTATGTGTACTACTTCAGTCGACGGACAACCATGAGATGGTATGATCTGGAACTTGTAAGTAATCACGTGATCTGAATCTCGTAAGTAGTCACGTGATCTCGAACTTGTAAGTAATCAAGTGATCTGAATCTCGTAAGTAGCCACGTGATCTCGAACTTGTAAGTAATCAAGTGATCTGAATCTCGTAAGTAGTCACGTGATCTCGAACTAGTAAGTAATCGCGTGATCCAAATCGTGTACGGAATCGGGTCGACGGACACCCATGAGATGGTATGATCTGGAACTTGTAAGTAATCACGTGATCTGAATCTCGTAAGTAGTCACGTGATCTCGAACTTGTAAGTAATCAAGTGATCTGAATCTCGTAAGTAACCACGTGATCTCGAACGTGTAAGTAATCAAGTGAACTGAATCGCGTAAGTAGTCACGTGATCTCGAACTAGTAAGTAATCGCGTGATCCAAATCATGTACGGAATCAGGTCGACGGACAACCATGAGATGGTATGATCTGGAACTTGTAAGTAATCACGTGTTTTGAATCGTGTAAGTAATAAATAGGTCCGAATCGTGTAAGTAATCACGTCGTCCGAATCTTGTACGCATAAATCATGTGATCTTATATTTGTAAGTAATCACGTGTTCTGAATCTTGTAAGTAATCACGTAATCTGGAACTAGTAAGTAATCCTGTGATCCAAATCCTGTATAGAATTACGTGCTCTGAATCTTGTAAGTAATCCCGTGATTCGTGGAATATATGTTGTAAGTAATCACGTGATGTGAATCGTGTAACTATAACGTAGTCTAAATCTTGTAAGTAATCACGTGATCGGAATATTGTAAGTAAGAGCATAATATGAATCTTGTATGTACCACGTGATCTTTATCTTTTATGTACCACGTGATCTGAATCTTTTATGTACCACGTGATCTGAATCTTTTATGTACCACGTGATCTGAATCTTTTATGTACCACGTGATCTGAACATGCAGTTCGATTAGCGCAGTGGCTAGCGCGCTCGCTTCTCACCAATGCAACCCGGGTTCGATAATCGGACCCGGGAAGTAATTAGTATGTGAGATGGTACGGTGGTCGCCAGATCGGACAAATGGGTAGTCTCTGGGTACTCCGGTTTCCTCCCACAAGAATGACCACCTGTACAATATAAGCAGCTAAAGCTTGTTTTGCAGTCTTTGTGACATAAATAAAGTTTAAGCTACGTACATTAAACATATTAAAAGGGTTGTGTTTCTTTACTGAAAAACATGGTTAATGCTTGTTTTATAACGAATATAATTGCCATAGTAACAATCTTATTTAGAAATTGTAGCAGTAATTTTGAACATTAATATTAGGTAATTCTTCACATCTGACGCGATTTCCTGTGCATACACTTTATATTTCAGTCATACACTTTCATGGGACACCTATGTATTACATATGCCGTGGCTTTCATCGTGTCCTTGGCATTTGAATCGCCGATGATGGGCCTAGAGAAAGCAATACTGGGCAGAAAGAAACGGAGCTAGGACACATTTATATATACAGCATACACCGGTTATGTCGAATTCAGTCGGACCGAACAAAACACTTCGACATAACCGAAGTTTGACTTAACGAAATTTGATATAAACAGATCCAGCTATATCTAAAATGAAACGGGACTTTGATCCGACTTCGAGATAACCGGAGAATTCGACATAACCGACTTTGACATATCGGATGTAGACTGTACATATATGTTGTACGGAGCTAGGATACAGTATGTGTGACGGAACTGTCATCGGAGAAATATGTAGAACTGATTCTAACAATTAATCGATTATTTCTTATATTAAATGTCCTAGTTTCGTATTTCAATAAAAACTGCCAATACCGTCTGAGTTACGTCTTCTTTGTTTATCTATATACAATTATTCTCCACCCGATTGTTACAAATTGGTGTCTATGTTTGTGAGGTGATACAGGGTGGCATAGAGGACCAAGTGAGGTGATACAATGTCCTATAAAGGACCAAGTGAGGTGATACAATGTCATATAAAGGACCAAGTGAGGTGGTACAAGGTCATATAAAGGACCAAGTGAGGTGATACAAGGTCCCATAAAGGACCAAGTGAGGTGGTACAAGGTCCTATAAATGACCAAGTGAGGTGATACATGGTCCCATAAAGGACCAAGTGAGGTGGTACAAGGTCCTATAAAGGACCAAGTGAGGTGGTACAAGGTCCTATAAAGGACCAAGTGAGGTGATACAATGTCCTATAAAGGACCTAGTGAGGTGATACACGGTCCTATAAAGGACCAGGTGAGGTGATACAGGGTCCTATAAAGGACCAAGTGAGGTGATACAATGTCATATAAAGGACCAAGTGAGGTGATACAAGGTCCTATAAAGGACCAAGTGAGGTGATACAAGGTCCCATAAAGGACCAAGTGAGGTGATACAATGTCCTATAAAGGACCAAGTGAGGTGATACAAGGTCCCATAAAGGACCAAGTGAGGTGATACAATGTCCTATAAAGGACCTAGTGAGGTGATAAAGTGTCTTATAAAGGACCAAGTGAGGTGATACAATGTCCTATAAAGGACCAAGTGAGGTGGTACAAGGTCCTATAAAGGACCAAGTGAGGTGATACAATGTCCTATAAAGGACCAAGTGAGGTGATACAATGTCCTATAAAGGACCAAGTGAGGTGATACAAGGTCCCATAGAGGACCAAGTGAGGTGATACAAGGTCCCATAAAGGACCAAGTGAGGTGGTACAAGGTCCCATAGAGGACCAAGTGAGGTGATACAATGTCCTATAAAGGACCAAGTGAGGTGATACAAGGTCCCATAGAGGACCAAGTGAGGTGATACAAGGTCCTATAAAGGACCAAGTGAGGTGATACAAGGTCCCATAGAGGACCAAGTGAGGTGGTACAAGGTCATATAAAGGACCAAGTGAGGTGATACAATGTCCTATAAAGGACCAAGTGAGGTGGTACAAGGTCCCATAGAGGATCAAGTGAGGTGATACAATGTCCTATAAAGGACCAAGTGAGGTGGTACAATGTCCTATAAGGACCAAGTGAGGTGATACAAGGTCCTATAAAGGACCAAGTGAGGTGGTACAAGGTCCCATAAAGGACCAAGTGAGGTGATACAAGGTCCCATAGAGGACCAAGTGAGGTGATACAATGTCCCATAAAGGACCAAGTGAGGTGATACAAGGTCCTATAAAGGACCAAGTGAGGTGATACAAGGTCCCATAAAGGACCAAGTGAGGTGATAAAGTGTCCTATAAAGGACCAAGTGAGGTGATACAAGGTCCCATAAAGGACCAAATGAGGTGATACAATGTCCTATAAAGGACCAAGTGAGGTGGTACAAGGTCCCATAAAGGACCAAGTGAGGTGATACAATGTCATATAAAGGACCAAGTGAGGTGATACAATGTCCTATAAAGGACCAAGTGAGGTGATACAATGTCCTATAAAGGACCAAGTGAGGTGATACAAGGTCCCATAAAGGACCAAGTGAGGTGGTACAAGGTCCTATAAAGGACCAAATGAGGTGATACAATGTCCTATAAAGGACCAAGTGAGGTGGTACAAGGTCCCATAAAGGACCAAGTGAGGTGATACAATGTCATACAAAGGACCAAGTGAGGTGATACAATGTCATACAAAGGACCAAGTGAGGTGATACAATGTCCTATAAAGGACCAAGTGAGGTGATACAAGGTCCCATAAAGGACCAAGTGAGGTGGTACAAGGTCCTATAAAGGACCAAGTGAGGTGATACAATGTCCTATAAAGGACGAAGTGAGGTGATACAATGTCCTATAAAGGACCAGGTGAGGTGATACAATGTCCTATAAAGGACCAAGTGAGGTGATACAATGTCCTATAAAGGATCAGGTGAGGTGATACAAGGTCCTATAAAGGATCAGGTGAGGTGATACAAGGTCCCATAAAGGACCAAGTGAGGTGATACAAGGTCATATAAAGGTCCATGTGAGGTGATATAAGGTCCTATAAAGGATCAGGTGAGGTGATACAAGGTCCCATAAAGGACCAAGTGAGGTGATACAAGGTCCCATAAAGGAACAAGTGAGGTGATGCAAGGTCCCATAAAGGACCAAGTGAGGTGATACAAGGTCCCATAAAGGACGAGGTGAGGTGATGCAAGGTCCCATAAAGGAACAAGTGAGGTGATACAATGTCCTATAAAGGACCAAGTGAGGTGATACAAGGTCCCATAGAGGACCAAGTGAGGTGATACAAGGTCCCATAGAGGATCAAGTGAGGTGGTACAAGGTCGCATAGAGGACAAAGTGAGGTGGTACAAGGTCCCATAGAGGACCAAGTGAGATGGTACAAGGTCCCATAGAGGATCAAGTGAGGTGGTACAAGGTCCCATAAAGGACCAAGTGAGATGATGCAAGGTCCCATAAAGGACCAAGTGAGGTGATACAATGTCCTATAAAGGACCAAGTGAGGTGGTACAAGGTCCCATAGAGGATCAAGTGAGGTGGTACAATGTCCCATAGAGGACCAAGTGAGGTGGTACAAGGTCCAATAAAGGACCAACTGAGATGGTACAAGGTCCGATAGAGGACCAAGTGAGGTGGTACAAGGTCCCATAAAGGACCATGTGAGGTGATCCTACGTCCCATAAAGGACCAAGTGAGGTGATACAAGGTCCAATAAAGGACCAAGTGAGGTGATACAAGGTCCCATAGAGGATCAAGTGAGGTGGTACAAGGTCCCATAGAGGACCAAGTGAGGTGGTACAAGGTCCCATAGAGGACCAAGTGATATGGTACAAGGTCCCAAAGAGGATCAATTGAGATGGTACAAGGTCCTATAAAGGACCAAGTGAGGTGGTACAAGGTCCCATAGAGGATCAAGTGAGGTCGTACAAGGTCCTATAAAGGACCAAGTGAGGTGGTAAAAGGTCCCACAGAGGATCAGGTGAGGTGGTACAATGTCCCATAGAGGACCAAGTGAGGTGGTACAATGTCCTATAAAGGACAAAGTGAGGTGATACAATGTCCTATAAAGGACCAAGTGAGGTGATAAAAGGTCCCATAAAGGACCAAGTGAGGTGATACAATGTCCTATAAAGGACCAAGTGAGGTATTACAAGGTCCCATAAAGGACCAAGTGAGGTGATACTACGTCCCATAAAGGACCAATTGAGGTGATACAAGGTCCAATAAAGAACCAACTGAGGTGATACAATGTTCTAGAAAGGACCAAGTGAGGTGATTCAAGGTCTCATAAAGGACCAAGTGAGGTGATACTACGTCCCATAAAGGACCAAGTGAGGTGATACAAGGTCCAATAAAGGACCAAGTGAGGTGATACACGGTCCAAAAGAGGATCAAGTGAGGTGGTACAAGGTCCCATAGAGGACCAAGTGAGGTGGTACAAGGTCCCATAGAGGACCAAGTGAGATGGTACAAGGTCCCATAGAGGATCAAGTGAGGTGGTACAAGGTCCTATAAAGGACCAAGTGAGGTGGTACAAGGTCCCATAGAGGATCAAGTGAGGTGGTACAAGGTCCCATAGAGGATCAAGTGAAGTGGTACAATGTCATATAAAGGACCAAGTGAGGTGGTACAGGGTCCCATAGAGGATCAAGTGAGGTGGTACAATGTCCCATAGAGGACCAAGTGAGGTGGTACAAGGTCCTATAAAGGACCAATTGAGGTGGTACAAGGTCCCATAAAGGACCAAGTGAGATGATACAAGGTCCCATAAAGGACCAAGTGAGGTGATACAAGGTCCTATAAAGGACCAAGTGAGGTGATACAAGGTCCCATAAAGGACCAGGTGAGGTGATACTACGTCCCATAAAGGACCAAGTGAGGTGGTACAAGGTCCCATAGAGGACCAAGTGAGGTGGTACAAGGTCCCAAAGAGGATCAAGTGAGGTGGTACAAGGTCCCATAGAGGACCAAGTGAGGTGGTACAAGGTCCCATAGAGGACCAAGTGAGATGGTACAAGGTCCCATAGAGGATCAAGTGAGGTGGTACAAGGTCCTATAAAGGACCAAGTGAGGTGGTAGAAGGTCCCATAGAGGATCAAGTGAGGTTGTACAAAATCATATAAAGGACCAAGTGAGGTGATACAAGGTCCCATAGAGGATCAAGTGAGGTGATACAAGGTCCCATAAAGGACCAGGTGAGGTGATACTACGTCCCATAAAGGACCAAGTGAGGTGATACAAGGTCCTAGTTAAGGACCAAGTGAGATGATACAAGGTCCTAGTTAAGGACCAAGTGAGGTGATACAAGGTCCCATAAAGGACCAGGTTAGGTGATACTACGTCCGATAAAGGACCAAGTGAGGTGATACAAGGTCATAGTTAAGGACCAAGTGAGATGATACAAGGTCCTAGTTAAGGAACAAGTGAGGTGATACAAGGTCCTGGTTAAGGACCAAGTGAGGTGATACAATGTCCTATAAAGGGCCAAGTGATGTGATACAAGGTCCCATAAAGGACCAAGTGAGGTGATACAAGGTCCCATAAAGGAACAAGTGAGGTGATGCAAGGTCCCATAAAGGACCAAGTGAGGTGATACAAGGTCCCATAGAGGATCAAGTGAGGTGGTACAAGGTCCCATAGAGGACCAATTGAGGTGGTACAAGGTCCAATAAAGGACCAAGTGAGATGGTACAAGGTCCCATAGAGGATCAAGTGAGGTGGTACAAGGTCCTATAAAGGACCATGTGAGGTGATACAATGTCCTATAAAGAACCAAGTGAGGTGATACAAGGTCCCATAAAGGACCAAGTGAGGTGATACTACGTCCCATAAAGGACCAAGTGAGGTGATACAAGGTCCAATAAAGGACCAAGTGAGGTGATACAAGGTCCCATAGAGGATCAAGTGAGGTGGTACAAGGTCCCATAGAGGACCAAGTGAGGTGGTACAAGGTCCCATAGAGGACCAAGTGATATGGTACAAGGTCCCATAGAGGATCAATTGAGATGGTACAAGGTCCTATAAAGGACCAAGTGAGGTGGTACAAGGTCCCATAGAGGATCAAGTGAGGTGGTACAAGGTCCTATAAAGGACCAAGTGAGGTGGTAAAAGGTCCCACAGAGGATCAAGTGAGGTGGTACAATGTTCCATAGAGGACCAAGTGAGGTGGTACAAGGTCCTATAAAGGACCAAGTGAGGTGATACAATGTCCTATAAAGGACCAAGTGATGTGATACAAGGTCCCATAAGGGACCAAGTGAGGTGATACTACGTCCCATAAAGGACCAAGTGAGGTGATACAAGGTCCAATAAAGGACCAAATGAGGTGATACAATGTTCTATAAAGGACCAAGTGAGGTGATTCAAGGTCTCATAAAGGACCACGTGAGGTGATACTACGTCCCATAAAGGACCAAGTGAGGTGATACAAGGTCCCATAAAGGACCAAATGAGGTGATACACGGTCCCAAAGAGGATCAAGTGAGGTGGTACAAGGTCCCATAGAGGACCAAGTGAGGTGGTACATGGTCACATAGAGGACCAAGTGAGATGGTACAAGGTCCCATAGAGGATCAAGTGAGGTGGTACAAGGTCCTATAAATGACCAAGTGAGGTGGTACAAGGTCCCATAGAGGATCAAGTGAGGTGGTACAATGTCATATAAAGGACCAAGTGAGGTGGTACAGGGTCCCATAGAGGATCAAGTGAGGTGGTACAAGGTCCTATAAATGACCAAGTGAGGTGGTACAAGGTCCCATAGAGGATCAAGTGAGGTGGTACAATGTCCCATAAAGGACCAAGTGAGGTGGTACAATGTCCCATAGAGGACCAAGTGAGGTGGTACAAGGTCCTATAAAGGACCAAGTGAGGTGGTACAAGGTCCCATAAAGGACCAAGTGAGATGATACAAGGTCCCATAAAGGACCAAGTGAGGTGATACAAAGTCCTATAAAGGACCAAGTGAGGTGATACAAGGTCCCATAAAGGACCAGGTGAGGTGATACTACGTCCCATAAAGGACCAAGTGAGGTGATACAAGGTCCTAGTTAAGGACCAAGTGAGATGATACAAGGTCCTAGTTAAGGACCAAGTGAGGTGATACAAGGTCCTGGTTAAGGACCAAGTGAGGTGATACAATGTCCTATAAAGGGCCAAGTGATGTGATGCAAGGTCCCATAAACGAACAAGTGAGGTGATACAAGGTTATATAAAGGACAAAGTGAGGGGATACAAGGTCCCATAAAGGACCAAGTGAGGGGATACAACGTCCCATAAATGACCAAGTGAGATGATGCAAGGTCTCATAATGGACCAAATGAGGTGGTACAAGGTCCCATAAAGGACCAAGTGATGTGATACAATGTCCTATAAAGGACCAAGTGAGGTGATGCAAGGTCCTATAAAGGACAAAGTGAGGTGATACAAGGTCCTATAAAGGACAAAGTGAGGTGATACAAGGTCCTATAAAGGACAAAGTGAGGTGATACAAGGTCCTATAAAGGACAAAGTGAGGTGATACAATGTCCTATAAAGGACCTAGTGATGTGATACAAGGTCCTATAAAGGACCAAGTGAGGTGATACAATGTCCTATAAAGGACCAAGTGAGGTGATGCAAGGTCCTATAAAGGACCAAGTGAGGTGATACAAGGTCCTATAAAGGACCAAGTGAGGTGGTACAAGGTCCCATAAAGGATCAAGTGAGGTGATACAAGGTCCAATAAAGGACCACGTGAGGTGATACAATGTCCTATAAAGGACCAAGTGATGTGATACAATGTCCTATAAAGGACAAAGTGAGGTGATACAAGGTCCTATAAAGGACAAAGTGAGGTGATACAATGTCCTATAAAGGACCAAGTGAGGTGATGCAAGGTCCTATAAAGGACAAAGTGAGGTGATACAATGTCCCATAAAGGACCAAGTGGTTACGGTCGTTGACCTCAAACCACTTGGCCCTCACCGCTGTAGGTTCGAATCCCAATGGGGGTGTTGAATTATTTAATGTGAGGAAGTTATCCAGCTGTCTTGAAAGGCTTGGTGGTTCTACCTGGGTACTCGTTAGTGCATGAACTACTGCTCGAAGGGGTATCTGCCTATCTGGGATCTTCCGCCACCATTAAAAGCTGGGGAACCTAAGTTGTTGGTACGTTCTTAAACCCTAGAGCGAAGGTTACCATCTCTGATGAACTCCTGAACAATCTAGACACGCCACCTATTTTAGTATCTTTTAATCACCTGTAGAAATAGCGAATTTAGTCGTGCAGTACCCTGATTGTAGTGCATGTACAGTGTTTTAACACTGTTGTGAATATACTTTCTATACGGGAAGAAGATGATGATAATGATGATGATGGTGATGTCTATGTTAGTGCCAAATTACAAGGTCCATACGTCCGTCCGTCTATCTATATATCTATCTATCTGGCTGGCTGAATGTCCGTCCGTCCGTCCGTCCGTCATGGAATTACTTCCCCTACGATGTACAGTTCAGCCTCAGCTTAATCATGATTGACAAGGATCTGATCACTGTAGCACTCGTGTAATATAAAATGGTTTTTCAGCATTGAGAAATAATGTCACATTGACTACATAAAAACAAAAATATAAAATAAAATAGAAAAGTTTGCAGATAACGGCTCCAGAAATTATTGGGTTGTGGCCTATATAGTTAGTCTTACAATTTAAAAATAAAATGACACCGTGCGCGGCGGGAGACCTCTGATTTTATCGTAGTGGTTGACACATGTTGTGAAATTAAAAAATAGTTGCCAGTTTTACGTAGTACCCTCGAGTTTCCGGTTTCCGTTATGATAAGAAATGAATGGCATTCAACAAAACGAATCTTAAAACTACATAGTTTCTAAATGTATGATGTAAATAAAGTAACGTTCCTCTTATTCCAAAGAATTAGAAATGAATATGACTACGTAAATAACAACGGGCGCTGTCATTTTTACCATGACCCGAAACAGACATCTGTGGTGACTGGTACCGGAGTTTTCGTGACCTTTCAGAATATCAATTTTGCGTAACATCGAATGGGTGTAAATATAAAACGAACACGTTTTATAAAGCATAATGATAATTTCTATTATTTTGATGAATATTTCTTTTCACAATGAACTCTTTCACAGTTTAACAAGCATTTTCACTTGTGGACACCTGAATTCATCACCTAATCTTGTAAACCTGACTTTTGAACAGTAAATGAGGTGGGTCCAATGGTCACACTGTGCCCATTTGTAAGGGCTGTTGATGAATATTGCCTGTACTTTCGCTTTGTAGGTGGTGGACTGCCACAAACCTAAAACAAAATTAAAAACTATTCCTTTAAGTACACTACACTACAGGACACATCGCTTAGTTGACGATGACAGTAACACTGTATGGACCTCAAAACAATATAAGAGAAGTCTCCAAAACGAACTCGCCTTACACTAATTAAAATTGTAACCCAGTCTATATTGACCTTCACATTAAATGACAGGTAGGTAAACAAATCAGACGACGCAAAACAAAACTGGAAATGGTCAATATTTTGCAGTAAATCAAATGGACAAATGGTGATGCAATATTGCATTATGAAAGATAGCATGTTTTATACCAATGCAAGGAAAATAACCGATTACTTATGCCTACAAGGATTATACGGCGCATTGTTGTTGCCAAATATGGAAAATGACCTTTGACACTATCTATTCCTGATTGGTGACGTCAGAAAACACCGATCGCGCGCAGTATTGTAAATACTTACGGGGTAACGAAAACGAAGGTATCACGATTTGAGGACACTAGAGGATACCAGATTTCTCTGGTATTAAAATATACCAAGATGCCGAAGAAAAATCGAGGAAAGAAGAAAGACGACGATTGGAACGACGAGGAAGCTGAGAAAAAACTCGCGGAAAAGATGAAAAATTTGGAAACGAACGATGACGAAAGTGAACACAAGGAGGAAAAGAAATCAAAAAAGGCAAGATACAATGGGCTATTGCATAACACCATATTTAAGTTGTTACTACAACAAATATACCACCCTTGAACAAACTGTTTGACTCCCCCATTCGCCGGACATTCCGAAAATGAATTGGGACTTTTTGTGGCCAGTCTAAGAGTCTTGTAAAATAATTGGACAAGAGTTATTCTAGATGTATGTATGTTCCATTAATGTCAAACCCCTTGCGGGGACGTAGACATGTTTTCCTGGGCAAGCTTAGCCAACCTAAGTGGTTAACTAGTACTAAGCAATGTGTGTGAGGTGCCTTGCTCAATGATACTACATACGTGGCCTGACCGAGTATCGAAACCGGGACGATAGATTCCAGATCCGACGCTCTACCACTGGACCACGGATGCCACTACATATGTTACTCAATGATATCTTGATGCGGAAGGCCGTAACTAATGTTGTTAAAACTTGTGGCCCAACCCATTTGCTTCAACATATAATGACAATCCTTGAGCAAACAATGCCACGAATCATGCATTATGGATAGTTAAATTAGTTATATACAAGTTTGTTCATTTGTTTTGTATTGTACATTGTATTATAGAATGCAATAAAATATGATTAAACTAAACTAAATATCTTGACCCCAAATTAGTTAAAAAAAGGATTTGGATGCGTTTTTTAAAACAATTTTCCACCAGATTGGTTTCGCTCATCTAGCCAGTGAAGGTGACATTGTCGGAATAAGGTGAAAATTTCGCCCCAAATGTTGAAACCTGCATTAGAGGATAGTGATACCACGGCAGGAGCAGCAGTCGTCTCCCCAATAATTTGTCGAGCAACGGCAAATAATATGATAAAAATTAATTTTTTGGCGTAATACAAATAGAGAAACATTTTAATCATAGAAATAAATTGATCTAATTTCTAATCACCCTCTAGAATGAGCCCTGATGTATATCCATTAATATTTTAGAAAGAAAAAAAGAGTAAAATCAAGGAATTGGCCGAGTTTCTTGCTGATGAAGACGAGGAGGATACAGCAGCCGTAGAGGCAGAGGTCAGCTTTTATCTTTACATGGGCATTAAGGAGGCAGGGGTCAGCTTTTATCTTTACATAGGCATTAAGGAGGCAGAGGTCAGCTTTTATCTTTACATAGGCATTAAGGAGGCAGGGGTCAGCTTTTATCTTTACATAGGCATTAAGGAGGCAGGGGTCAGCTTTTATCTTTACATAGGCATTAAGGAGGCAGAGGTTAGCTTTTATCTTTACATGGGCATTAAGGAGGCAGGGGTCAGCTTTTATCTTTACATGGGCATTAAGGAGGCAGGGGTCAGCTTTTATCTTTACATGGGCATTAAGGAGGCAGGGGTCAGCTTTTATCTTTACATAGGCATTAAGGAGGCAGGGGTCAGCTTTTATCTTTACATGGGCATTAAGGATGCAGGGGTCAGCTTTTATCTTTACATGGGCAGAGGTTAGCTTTTATCTTTACATGGGCATTAAGGAGGCAGGGTCAGCTTTTATCTATACATGGGCTTTAAGGAGGCAGAGGTCAGCTTTTATCTTTACATGGGCTTTAAGGAGGCAGAGGTCAGCTTTTATCTTTACATGGGCATTAAGGTGGCAGGGGTCAGCTTTTATCTTTACATGGGCATTAAGGTCTACAAAGTGATAGGTTGAAGGTTTGAAACTCGTCATTATTATAGGGGTGATTGGTGACCCGCCAGTTGGTTAAATAATGGTACAGATTGCCTATCAGCCTGGCCTGCGAGGATAGGAGCCGGGAAGTACTGATAACAGATGTCTCATAAGTCAGAAATGGCTAGCCCTTTCAATAGGAGTGACATTATAATAAACAAACATGTATTTAAATTTAGCTATTTTGTATTGCTAAACCAAGGGAGAAGTTGGTAGACTCATCCTGGTCTCGCTCTATTTTTTCTCCTAAATCGCCATCTAGAACTGTCCCAGACACAAGTAGTCTTAGGGGACCTAGACATGTATTCCTGGGCAGGCTTAGTCGACCTAAGTGGTTAACCAGTACTAAGCAATGTGTGTGAGATGCCTTGCTCAATGATACTACATACCTGGCCTGACCGAGTATCGAACCCGGGACCGTTGGATTCCAAATCCGACGCTCTACCACTGGACCACGGACGCCACACAAATAAATGACAATAGATTGTTATTGCTAGTTTTCCAACTGTTGGAGTTACAGGTATGTGTGTGTTTTACGTGTATTTATCGTCGCTACCGGTTGCCCATATGAGTGACGCCTCCTGAAGAGATTAGTCATTTTAAATTTTTGGAGGAGAGTGCAATGATACAGACAGAGACAGGTGCCAGATCTCCTCTGGTTAGTTTACGTGCACAGTGTAAAGCACCGACACGGTTTAATGTTCCATCTGAAAGACTGTTAATTTTATTATGGTCAGCCGGGGGATCGAACCTGCGATCCCTGGATTTCCAGTCCACTGTGTTACCACTGGACTACAGATCCGTCTGTAGTTACATGTATGTTTACCATGAGACCTCGGTTTAAAGTCCCATCTGAAAGACTGTTAATTTTATTAGGGTCAGCCAGGGGATCGAACCTGCGATCCCTGGATTTCCAGTCCAGCGTATTGCCACTGGACTACAAATCCGTCTGTAGTTACATGTATGTGCTGTCTACATGTATTTAACCTAATACTAATTTCAATTATATCCACAGGTAGAGAAAATTTCAAAGAAGAAAGGAAGGAATAGACAAATGGAAGAACAGGTAACCCTAACTAGTTTCTCCCTCATCTTTTAGTTATTCATGGGAGAAACTTGTTGTGTCAGTCAAGTGGTCTCCCTATATATTCTATAGGAAATAAATTTCTCCCTCGTTTCAAGATACTGAAGTTATTTGTGGGAGAAATGTGTTGTGCCAGTCAAGTGTCTCCCTATATATATATATATTCTATGGGGAAAATATTCTCCCTCATCTCAAAAAGTGAGAAGTGAGGTAGTTTAAGCTCTGTACGCTATAGGGAGATTTGGGTTTTCAGGTAGCTCAGAAAGGGAGACAACGTGGTAGAGATGCTTCCCCAGAGGAGGAGGATGATGATGATGATGATGATGCCGGTGTTGAGGAGATGGATCGTGACATGGCCGGACAGAATGGAATTGAGGAGCACGAAGAAGGTATAGAATCAGAAATGTTCTTTCCTTGACATTTATGATCTTTGGAACGTTAATAGAACGCCGCGAACACTTTATATGAAAATGTTGGTATTAGAGAGACATGCATTGCAATCAAATTAAAGTCGAGGACACAGTCTCCGTGACCTAATGGTTACGGCATCTGTCTAGTGTCTATAAAGTGGAGGTTGAAGGTTTGAACATACATTGCATACAAATTAAAGTCGGGGACACAGTCTCCGTGACCTAGTGGTTACGGTAAAGTGTTAGTTACGGTTAGTGGGAGGTTGAATGTTTGAACCTCGTCATGGGTTCATTCTGATATGACCGATTGGTGAGCCGTCAGCTGGTTAAATAATGCTACTGATTGCCTATCAGCCTGGCATACAAGGATAGGAGTCTGGAAGTACTGATGTTCATAAGAGGTGCGTCATGGTCGGAAATAACTGGCCCTCTCAATAGGGGTAACACTATAATACAAACAATTACGTGATAATGTTATATACTTGATGCTTGGAAAGCTCTGTCAGATCTTGGTACAACTAAACATAGTTCCAGAAATAGGTAAAGTAATATAGCATTGTGTTCTAAGTTTCAAACCTGTGACAAACACTTTAAAAACAAAAAAATTAAAAAAAGTTTCATTTGATTAAATAATAAATAATTTATTATATTTCAATTTTATTTATTTTATTCTCTCCGGTCATACACAATGACAACATGATATTATATAAACTCTGCCATTTTGTTTTTCTAATGGTCTCTTAAAATTTTCTTGTTTCTTTTGTGTGTGTTTTACGTTTATTTATCGTCGCTACCGGTTGCCCATATGAGCGACGGCTCCTGAGGAGATTAGTCATTTTAGATTTTTGGAGGATAGTGCAATGATAAAGACAGAGACTCATTCCAGAGTCTCCTCTGGTTCTTTTATGTGCACGGTGTAGAGCGCCGACACGAGACTTCGGTTTAAAGTCCCATCTAAAAGACTTAATTTTATTAGGATCAGAAGGAGGATTAAACCTGCGATCCCTGGATTACCAGTCTGGTGTGTTACCACTAGATTACAGATCCAACTGTAAAAAATCATTCTTTCATGTGCATGTAAATGGTTAATGAAATATCCAATAAGAGTTAAAGCGACATTAGTTTATACAAATTTATTTTAGCTCGATTGCGAAACAAGTTCTTACAACTTATATTAATCACTCTCGAGACCTCATTCCTGATGGAATCCATCGCCATGTGGGAGAGAGAAGAGGCAACGTGTAATTTAAATGCCTTGTCTAAGGGCACAATCGTAACGGCTTCAGCGGGGCTCGAACTCCGGACCTTTTGCACCTGAAGCGAACGCGCATCCACTGCATCATGACTTCCACTATTTATTTGTAGACTAGTCTAGGATTATCTTTAAAGCGACATTACATCCCAAAAAGCAAATAAAATGCATTTTGTCACGTATAAATGCATTGCTACTACAAAATTCTTCCGAATACATTCGAACACTAACATTTAATCAATAAACAGTGTTTTGTGATCTAAACTTTCAAAATTGAAAGTAGGATTTCATATAATGATCATCCACGTTCCTGAATTGACGTTTGTTTGTCATCGGAGTGAATACTAAACGTTAGATAATGTTGTTTAAAGATAATTTAACTAAGACTAGTTTACAAATAAAGGCACACGTGTGAGATATAGAGGTAAATCTGTACCATAAATCGTGTTATTCAGGATAGACAAGTTGTATTACGCATGAATGTCACCCTATTTACATGTGTATACAACATTTGCTTATTAGTTGATATACTCAGCAGGGATCAGTTTAGAGGGCGATGTGGGCGAAATTGTCACCCTAGGGACCCTGACTTCGCCCTCTGGGCGCCCCACTTCTCCCTTAAAAAAATTAGTCTAGTAAAAAAATTTTTTTACGATTTTCAAACAAAATTGTGTCTAGTAAGATACACTGGCCCATTATAAAGCACTCCTTCTATTCAAATGTTGTATTTAATGGTTGTACTGTGCATTTTAACCCTATTTTGCAGAAGTATATTAAAGAACACCATTTAAGGAAGCGATCACGCGCTTTCTCACTTCTCCCAAAAATTCTGACCTAGAATGAACCCTGTACTCAGTATTTGAGGCAAATATTTGGGGGGGAAATTATACCATATAATAGGAAAATACATTCTGTAGAAAATTTGCGTTTTCACTAATGTAGTGTCGCTTTAACGTCAATCTGCCCTAGATAATGTCAAAACAATTTCCTCCCTACCTTTGATATATCCATAAATGGAAGTTTAAGCTTTATTTATTGCAATTGCGAAGCAAGTTTTAACAACTTATATTAATCACTCTCGTTGGCGCGGATGAAAGTGTAAATGTGGTCATTCGTGAGGGAGGAAACCGGAGTACCCTGAGAAAACCCACCTGTCCAATCTGGCAACCACCATACCATCTCTCATACTTTCCTGTCCGAGGATCGAACCCGGGTTGCATTGGTGAGAAGCGACCGTGTTAAGCACTGTGCTGATCGGATAGCTTGATAAAGGACCAATTCCTGGAATAATCATGCAATGTCCTGTTTGTCACTCTTGTCGTGATTGACCCAGTAACACCGCAGTTTTGCCCTTCAATTTCACTTGACTTTTGTAGAAGAGGAGAAAGAAGAAGCTGTTAAGCCGAAACTGAGTAAGAAGGAACTGAAAAAGCTAAAGAAACAGGTATGCTTTGTCAGGGTTCCTGCTTTGTCAGGGTTCCTGCTTTGCTTTGTCAGGGTTCCTGCTTTGTCAGGGTTCCTGCTTTGTCAGGGGTCAGGGTTCCCGCTTTGTCAGGGGTCCTGCTTCGTCAGGGTTCCCGCTTTGTCAGGGTTCCCGCTTTGTCAGGGTTCCTGCTTTGTCAGGGTTCCCGCTTTGTCAGGGTTCCTGCTTTGTCAGGGTTCCTGCTTTGTCAGGGGTCAGGGTTCCCGCTTTGTCAGGGGTCCTGCTTTGTCAGGGGTCAGGGTTCCCGCTTTGTCAGGGGTCCTGCTTTGTCAGGGGTCAGGGTTCCCGCTTTGTCAGGGGTCCTGCTTCGTCAGGGTTCCCGCTTTGTCAGGGTTCCTGCTTTGTCAGGGGTCAGGGTTCCCGCTTTGTCAGGGGTCCTGCTTTGTCAGGGGTCAGGGTTCCCGCTTTGTCAGGGGTCCTGCTTTGTCAGGGGTCCTGCTTTGTCAGGGGTCAGGTTTCCCGCTTTGTCAGGGTTCCTCCTTTGTCAGGGGTCAGGGTTCCCGCTTTGTCAGGGGTCCTGCTTTGTCAGGGTTCCCGCTTTGTCAGGGTTGCTGCTTAGTCAGGGGTCAGGGTCCTGCTTTGTCAGGGTTCCCGCTGTCGGTCGCCAATTGTGACAAAAAAAACAAATACATGTACAAATTGTTTTTGTCAAATACACAAATACATGGCTTCAAATATTTATCTGTGAACTATATGGTTCTTAGTTGGCTAAGTTTTTCAAATTGGCAACAGAAGAGGCGCAGACAAAAATTCAGACAGAGGGAACCCTGTTTTGTCATGATAATATGTTAACAAGATGTGCTTGTATCTAAGCTGTTCACCAATGCTGTGTAACTGTTGTTACCATTTTCCGGCTGTATCTAGGCTGTTCACCACAGCCGTGTTACTGTTGTTTCCCGGCTGTATCTAGGCTGTTCACCACGACCGTGTTACTGTTGTTACCCGGCTGTATCTAGGCTGTTCACCACGCCCGTATTACCGTTGTTACCCGGCTGTATCTAGGCTGTTCACCACATCCATGTTACTGTTGTTACCTGGCTGTATCTAGGCTGTTCACCACAACCATGTTACTGTTGTTACCCGGCTGTATCTAGGCTGTTCACCACGACCATGTTACTGTTGTTACCCGGCTGTATCTAGGCTGTTCACCATGCCCGTGTTACTGTTGTTACCCGGCTGTATCTAGGCTGTTCACCACATCCATGTTACTGTTGTTACCCGGCTGTATCTAGGCTGTTCACCACACCCGTATTACTGTTGTTACCCGGCTGTATCTAGGCTGTTCACCACGACCATGTTACTGTTGTTACCTGGCTGTATCTAGGCTGTTCACCACATCCATGTTACTGCTGTTACCCGGCTGTATCTAGGCTGTTCACCACGACCGTGTTACTGTTGTTATCCGGCTGTATCTAGGCTGTTCACCACGACCGTGTTACTGTTGTTACCCGGCTGTATCTAGGCTGTACACCACACCCGTATTACTGTTGTTACCCGGCTGTATCTAGGCTGTTCACCACGACCATGTTACTGTTGTTACCTGGCTGTATCTAGGCTGTTCACCACATCCATGTTACTGTTGTTACCTGGCTGTATCTAGGCTGTTCACCACACCCGTATTACTGTTGTTACCCTGCTGTATCTAGGCTGTTCACCACTGCCATGTTACTGTTGTTACCCGGCTGTATCTAGGCTGTTCACCACGGCCATGTTACTGTTGTTACCTGGCTGTATCTAGGCTGTTCACCACGACCGTGTTACTGCTGTTACCCGGCTGTATCTAGGCTGTTCACCACATCCATGTTACTGTTGTTACCCGGCTGTATCTAGGCTGTTCACCAATGCCATGTTACTGTTGTTACCCGGCTGTATCTAGACTGTTCACCACGACCATGTTACTGTTGTTACCTGGCTGTATCTAGGCTGTTCACCACATCCATGTTACTGTTGTTACCCGGCTGTATCTAGGCTGTTCACCACGGCCATGTTACTGTTGTTACCTGGCTGTATCTAGGCTGTTCACCACGACCGTGTTACTGTTGTTACCCGGCTGTATCTAGGCTGTTCACCACATCCATGTTACTGTTGTTACCCGGCTGTATCTAGGCTGTTCACCAATGCCATGTTACTGTTGTTACCCGGCTGTATCTAGGCTGTTCACCACAAACATGTTACTGTTGTTTCCCGGTTGTATCTAGGCTGTTCACCACGACCATGTTACTGTTGTTACCCGGCTGTATCTAGGCTGTTCACCACATCCATGTTACTGTTGTTACCCGGCTGTATCTAGGCTGTTCACCATATCCATGTTACTGTTGTTACCCGGCTGTATCTAGGCTGTTCACCACATCCATGTTACTGTTGTTACCCGGCTGTATCTAGGCTGTTCACCACATCCATGTTACTGTTGTTACCCGGCTGTATCTAGGCTGTTCACCACGACCATGTTACTGTTGTTACCCGGCTGTATCTAGGCTGTTCACCACATCCATGTTACTGTTGTTACCCGGCTGTATCTAGGCTGTTCACCAATGCCATGTTACTGTTGTTACCCGGCTGTATCTAGGCTGTTCACCACGAACATGTTACTGTTGTTTCCCGGTTGTATCTAGGCTGTTCACCACGACCATGTTACTGTTGTTACCCGGCTGTATCTAGGCTGTTCACCACATCCATGTTACTGTTGTTACCCGGCTGTATCTAGGCTGTTCACCATATCCATGTTACTGTTGTTACCCGGCTGTATCTAGGCTGTTCACCACGGCCATGTTACTGTTGTTACCCGGCTGTATCTAGGCTGTTCACCACATCCATGTTACTGTTGTTACCTTGCTGTATCTAGGCTGTTCACCACATCCATGTTACTGTTGTTACCCAGCTGTATCTAGGCTGTTCACCACATCCATGTTACTGTTGTTACCCGGCTGTATCTAGGCTGTTCACCACATCCATGTTACTGTTGTTACCCGGCTGTATCTAGGCTGTTCACCACGCCCGTGTTACTGTTGTTACCCGGCTGTGTCTAGGCTGTTCACCATGCCCGTGTTACTGTTGTTACCCGGCTGTATCTAGGCTGTTCACCACATCCATGTTACTGTTGTTACCCGGCTGTATCTAGGCTGTTCATCACGGCGTGTTACTGTTGTTACCCGGCTGTATCCATTAATGTCGATGCCTTTCGGGGACCTAGACATGATTTTCCTGGGCAGACTTAGCCGATCTAAGTGGTTAACCAGTACTAAGCAATTTGTGTGAGGTGCCTTACTCAATGAAACTACATTCGTGGCCTGACCGAGTATCGAACCCAGGACCGTTCCAAATCCGAAGCTCTACCAACTGACGCCATGTTGGTACAACTGAATTGAAAAACAAGTATCTCATTGCATGCATATTTTTGGCAATGTTGGAAAATCATAAAAAACTTTGTAACTAGCGTTACAATGTCATTTTTTCTTATTAACCCTTTGCGTCCTGAGTAAATAAAATCACATGTGCAAACAACATAGATCCAGATCAGCCCTGGGCGTAACTCCTCGTCCACAGGCACAAGACACAATTTTTTTTGCCCTATGGTAAGTAAACATTACTTAATATATGTTCATAGGCCAAAAAAAAAAATTTGTGTCTTGTGCCTGTGTCCTCGTCTAATCAGAATCTATGTTGTTTGCTATTCATCCCAGTGTTTTAGCTCCACTATTCGAATAGCAAACAGCATAGCGCCTGATCAGATGGCATGTTCTGTGTCATCTGATCTGGCTATGCAGTTTGCAAAAGTGATTTAATCTGCCGCTAGGTATGCAAAGGATATAATTTTATTTTCCAATTCAAGGCAATTATACAAGAACGATGATAATCGTAAACAATTATATTTTCGTGTCATGATTGATAGCGCAGTGGATGCGCGTTAACTTCAGGTGCGAAAGGTCCGGAGTTCGAGCCCTGCTGGAGCCGTTACAAGTGTGCCCTTATGCAAAGCATTTGAATTCCACATTGCCTCTTCTCTCTCCTTCATGGCGATGGATTCCATCAGGAATGAGGTCTCGAGTGTGATTAATACAAGTTGAAAGAACTTGTTTCGCAATCGAGCTAAACTAAAATTTGTATAAACTAGATATGTTTTAATGTGGATTAATATATTTGTGGGACTTTAAATACATTTCAATGTATTTGATTTCAGATGGAATACAACAAACAGCTGGAGAGCCTGAACCCAAATAGTATACACCAGTTCTCCGTGTCCCAGGCAGAGAAGTCATCAAAGGCTGCCGTATTAGAGAATCAGCTGGATATCAAGGTTTGTTCGACTGCTAGTTGCTAGGTATTTGTTTGACTGGTTCTAAGGTACATGTTAGTAGACAGGTTCTACAGTGCAAGTTGGTAGACTGGTTCTACAGTGCAAGTTTGTAGACTGGTTCTACAGTGCAAGTTGGTAGACTGGTTCTACAATGCAAGTTGGTAGACAGGTTCTACAGTGCATGTTAGTATACTGGTTCTACAATGCAAGTGGGTAGACTGGTTCTACAGTGCAAGTTGGTTGACTGGTTCTACAGTGCAAGTTGGTAGACTGGTTCTACAGTGCAAGTTGGTAGACTGGTTCTACAGTGCAAGTTGGTTGACTGGTTCTACAGTGCAAGTTGGTAGACAGGTTCTACAGTGCAAGTTGGTAGACTGGTTCTACAGTGCAAGTTGGTAGACTGGTTCTACAGTGCAAGTTGGTTGACTGGTTCTACAGTGCAAGTTGGTAGACTGGTTCTACAGTGCAAGTTTGTAGACTGGTTCTATGATGCAAGTTTGTAGACTGGTTCTATTAGACAAGTTAGTAGACTGGTTCTATGATGCAAGTTGGTAGACTGGTTCTATTAAGCAAGTTGGTCGGCTGGTTCAATGATGCAAGTTAGTAGACTGGTTCTATTAGGCAAGTTGGTAGACTGGTTCTACAGTGCAAGTTTGTAGACCATAGAGTGGTTCTTTCCTGATTTTACAATACAAGTTATGATGCAAGTTGGTAGACTGGTTCTATGATGCAAGTTAGTAGACTGGTTCTATTAGACAAGTTAGTAGACTGGTTCTATGATGCAAGTTGGTAGACTGGTTCTATGATGCAAGTTGGTAGACTGGTTCTATTATGCAAGTTGGTCGGCTGGTTCTATGATGCAAGTTAGTAGACTGGTTCTATTAGGCAAGTTGGTCGGCTGGTTCTATGATGCAAGTTAGTAGACTGGTTCTATTAAGCAAGTTGGTCGGCTGGTTCTATGATGCAAGTTGGTAGACTGGTTCTATTAGGCACGTTGGTAGACTGGTTCTATGATGTAAGTTGGTTGGCTGGTTCTATGATGCAAGTTGGTAGACTGGTTCTATGATGCAAGTTGGTAGACTGGTTCTATGATGCAAGTTAAGTTGGTAGATAAGACTGGTTCTATGATGCAAGTTGATAGAATTATGAATGATGATTTTGTGAAAGGTTTCTTTTGATTTTAGATTGAAAATTTCTCAATAGCTGCCAGAGGAAAGGATCTGTTTGTGAATGCCAACCTATATATAACTGCAGGCAGAAAATATGGTCTGGTGGGACCCAATGGGTAAGTTCATTGTAAACCAGTCTATATATTGCTGTAGGCATAGAGCAGAGTATTGTTGATGATTATCTTGAAATGTTTGGCTTCTCCTCATGAACGACTTTGTAATGTTAGTTTATTTTATTTTAGCTCGATTACGAAATAAGTTCTTGCTACTTATATTAATCACTCTCGAGACCTCAATCCGGATGTAATCCATCGGTATGAGGGAGAGAGAAGAGGCAACGTGGAATTTAAATGCCTTGCTTAGGTCACAGTCGTAACTGCTCCGTCTGGTCTCGAACTCAGGGCCGTTCACACCTGAAGCGAACGCGCTACCACTGCATTATCACGACTTCGACTTTGGTAATGTTCGTGAACCTAGGTACGGAGCATTGGTCGAGCTTGTAAATCTAAATGTTTCGACAGCATGCTCTAGTTAGAAACTGTGCTTACCATTGCGCTAGAATTTTGGACACTTTCTAGGGATAGAAGATAGAATGTATTATATACCTATATACAGTATATTGCCCTTCACTTGTATTATATACCTGTATACAGTATATTGCCCTTCACTTGTATTATATACCTATATACAGTATATTGCCCTTCACTTGTATTATATACCTATATACAGTATATTGCCCTTCACTTGTATTATATACCTATATACAGTATATTGCCCTTCACTTGTATTATATACAGTATATTGCCCTTCACTTGTATTATATACCTATATACAGTATATTGCCCTTCACTTGTATTATATACCTATATACAGTATATTGCCCTTCACTTGTATTATATACCTATATACAGTATATTGCCCTTCACTTGTATTATATACCTATATACAGTATATTGCCCTTCACTTGTATTTTATACCTGTATACAGTATATTGCCCTTCACTTGTATTATATACCTGTATACAGTATATTGCCCTTCACTTGTATTATATACCTATATACAGTATATTGCCCTTTACTTGTATTATATACCTATATACAGTATATTGCCCTTCACTTGTATTATATACCTATATACAGTATATTGCCCTTCGCTTATATTATATACCTATATACAGTATATTGCCCTTCACTTGTATTATATACCTATATACAGTATATTGCCCTTCGCTTATATTATATACCTATATACAGTATATTGCCCTTCACTTGTATTATATACCTATATACAGTATATTGCCCTTCACTATCAGAATGAAGTACATGCAATAGACAATAGAATGTATTATATACCTATATACAGTATATTGCCCTTCACTTGTATTATATACCTAAATACAGTATATTGCCCTTCACTTGTATTATATACCTATATACAGTATATTGCCCTTCACTTGTATTATATACCTATATACAGTATATTGCCCTTCACTTGTATTATATACCTATATACAGTATATTGCCCTTCACTTGTATTATATACCTATATACAGTATATTGCCCTTCACTTGTATTATATACCTATATACAGTATATTGCCCTTCACTTGTATTATATACCTATATACAGTATATTGCCCTTCACTTGTATTATATACCTAAATACAGTATATTGCCCTTCATTTGTATTATATACCTATATACAGTATATTGCCCTTCACTATCAGAATGAAGTACATGCAATAGACAATAGAATGTATTATATACCTATATACAGTATATTGCCCTTCGCTATCAGAATGAAGTACGTGCAATAGACAATAGAATGTATTATATACCTATATACAGTATACTGCCCTTCACTATCAAAATGAAGTACGTGCAATAGACAATAGAATGTATTATATACCTATATACAGTATACTGCCCTTCACTTGTATTATATACCTATGTACAGTATATTGCCCTTCACTTGTATTATATACCTATATACAGTATATTGCCCTTCACTATCAGAATGAAGTACGTGCAATAAGCAATAGAATGTATTATATACCTATATACAGTATATTGCCCTTCACTATCAGAATGAAGTACGTGCAATAGACAATAGAATGTATTATATACCTATATACAGTATATTGCCCCTCACTATCAGAATGAAGTACATGCAATAGACAATAGAATGTATTATATACCTATATACAGTATATTGCCCTTCACTATCAGAATGAAGTACGTGCAATAGACAATAGAATGTATTATATACCTATATACAGTATATTGCCCTTCACTATCAGAATGAAGTACATGCAATAGACAATAGAATGTATTATATACCTATATACAGTATATTGCCCTTCACTATCAGAATGAAGTACATGCAATAGACAATAGAATGTATTATATACCTATGTACAGTATATTGCCCTTCACTATCAGAATGAAGTACATGCAATAGACAATAGAATGTATTATATACCTATATACAGTATATTGCCCTTGGCTATCAGAATGAAGTATGTGCAATAGGCAAGCTATTACACTAAATGTCATTGTAGCAATACATGTAAGGTTTTTATTTTTTGTGCTTGGGTGGGGAAAGGGTCATGAGTGTTGCTGGGTTGGTCGGATTGTCCCAAACAAACAATTTTTTAATGTTGGCCTCGGTAAACTGTAACATTTCAGACCCGGAAAAACGACATTGTTGAAGCATATGATGTGTAGGGCTCTTAACGTTCCGGCAAATATAGACATACTCTACTGTGAGCAAGGTAAGCATGGAACCAAACATCTATTTATTGTCTCCTGTCCCCCCCCCCCGGATATTCGGGGCGGATAACACATTAAATACGTGTACCGTCCATATTCACCTATTAGACAACCCTCTTTGGTCTTGAAATCAGGGTTCATTCTAGAGCGCGACACTGGCGAAGTAAATCAGTGTTCATTCTAGAGCGTGACACTGGTGAAGTAAATCAGTGTTCATTCTAGAGCGCGACACTGGTGAAGTAAATCCGTGTTCATTCTAGAGTGCGACACTTGTGAAGTAAATCGGTGTTCATTCTAGAGCGTGACACTGGTACAGTAAATCAGGGTTCATTCTAGAGTGCGACCCTGGCGAAGTAAATCAGTGTTCATTCTAGAGCGCGACACTTGCGAAGTAAATCAGTGTTCATTATAGAGCGCGACATTGGTGAAGTAAATCAGTGTTCGTTCTAGAGCATGACACTTGTGAAGTAAATCAGTGTTCGTTCTAGAGCGTGACACTTGCGAAGTAAATCAGTGTTCGTTCTAGAGCATGACACTTGTGAAGTAAATCAGTGTTCGTTCTAGAGCATGACACTTGTGAAGTAAATCAGTGTTCGTTCTAGAGCGTGACACTTGTGAAGTAAATCAGTGTTCATTCTAGAGCGCGACACTGGTGAAGTAAATCAGTGTTCATTCTAGAGCGCGACACTGGTACAGTAAATCAGGGTTCATTCTAGAGTGCGACACTGGCGAAGTAAATCAGTGTTCATTCTAGAGCGCGACACTGGTGAAGTAAATCAGTGTTCATTCTAGAGCTCGACATTTGTGAGGTAAATCAGGGTTCGTTCTAGAGCATGACACTTGTGAAGTAAATCAGTGTTCGTTCTAGAGCGTGACACTTGTGAAGTAAATCAGTGTTCGTTCTAGAGCGCGACACTGGTACAGTAAATCAGGGTTCATTCTAGAGTGCGACACTGGCGAAGTAAATCAGTGTTCGTTCTAGAGCATGACACTTGTGAAGTAAATCAGTGTTCGTTCTAGAGCGTGACACTTGTGAAGTAAATCAGTGTTCATTCTAGAGCGCGACACTGGTGAAGTAAATCAGTGTTCATTCTAGAGCGCGACACTGGTGAAGTAAATCAGTGTTCATTCTAGAGCATGACACTTGTGAAGTAAATCAGTGTTCGTTCTAGAGCGTGACACTTGTGAAGTAAATCAGTGTTCATTCTAGAGCGCGACACTGGTGAAGTAAATCAGTGTTCATTCTAGAGCGCGACACTGGTACAGTAAATCAGGGTTCATTCTAGAGTGCGACACTGGCGAAGTAAATCAGTGTTCATTCTAGAGCGCGACACTGGTGAAGTAAATCAGTGTTCATTCTAGAGCTCGACATTTGTGAGGTAAATCAGGGTTCGTTCTAGAGCATGACACTTGTGAAGTAAATCAGTGTTCGTTCTAGAGCGTGACACTTGTGAAGTAAATCAGTGTTCATTCTAGAGCGCGACACTGGTACAGTAAATCAGGGTTCATTCTAGAGTGCGACACTGGCGAAGTAAATCAGTGTTCATTCTAGAGCGCGACACTTGCGAAGTAAATCAGTGTTCGTTCTAGAGCATGACACTTGTGAAGTAAATCAGTGTTCGTTCTAGAGCGTGACACTTGTGAAGTAAATCAGTGTTCATTCTAGAGCGCGACACTGGTGAAGTAAATCAGTGTTCATTCTAGAGCGCGACACTGGTGAAGTAAATCAGTGTTCATTCTAGAGCGCGACACTGGTGAAGTAAATCAGGGTTCATTCTAGAGCGTGACACTGGTGATGTAAATCAGGGTTCATTCTAGAGCGTGACACTTGCGAAGTAAATCAGGGTTCATTCTAGAGCGTGACACTGGCGAAGTAAATCAGGGTTCATTCTAGAGTGCGACACTGGCGAAGTAAATCAGTGTTCGTTCTAGAGCATGACACTTGTGAAGTAAATCAGTGTTCGTTCTAGAGCGTGACACTTGTGAAGTAAATCAGTGTTCATTCTAGAGCGCGACACTGGTGAAGTAAATCAGTGTTCATTCTAGAGCGCGACACTGGTGAAGTAAATCAGTGTTCATTCTAGAGCATGACACTTGTGAAGTAAATCAGTGTTCGTTCTAGAGCGTGACACTTGTGAAGTAAATCAGTGTTCATTCTAGAGCGCGACACTGGTGAAGTAAATCAGTGTTCATTCTAGAGCGCGACACTGGTACAGTAAATCAGTGTTCATTCTAGAGCACGACACTGGTGAAGTAAATCAGTGTTCATTCTAGAGCTCGACATTTGTGAGGTAAATCAGGGTTCGTTCTAGAGCATGACACTTGTGAAGTAAATCAGTGTTCGTTCTAGAGCGTGACACTTGTGAAGTAAATCAGTGTTCATTCTAGAGCGCGACACTGGTACAGTAAATCAGGGTTCATTCTAGAGTGCGACACTGGCGAAGTAAATCAGTGTTCATTCTAGAGCGCGACACTTGCGAAGTAAATCAGTGTTCGTTCTAGAGCATGACACTTGTGAAGTAAATCAGTGTTCGTTCTAGAGCGTGACACTTGTGAAGTAAATCAGTGTTCATTCTAGAGCGCGACACTGGTGAAGTAAATCAGTGTTCATTCTAGAGCGCGACACTGGTGAAGTAAATCAGTGTTCATTCTAGAGCGCGACACTGGTGAAGTAAATCAGGGTTCATTCTAGAGCGCGACACTGGTGATGTAAATCAGGGTTCATTCTAGAGCGTGACACTTGCGAAGTAAATCAGGGTTCATTCTAGAGCGTGACACTGGCGAAGTAAATCAGGGTTCATTCTAGAGTGCGACACTGGCGAAGTAAATCAGTGTTCATTCTAGAGCGCGACACTGGTGAAGTAAATCAGTGTTCATTCTAGAGCACGACACTGGTACAGTAAATCATTGTTCATTCTAGAGCACGACACTGGTGAAGTAAATCAGTGTTCATTCTAGAGCGCGACACTGGTGAAGTAAATCAGTGTTCATTCTAGAGCACGACACTGGTGAAGTAAATCATTGTTCATTCTAGAGCACGACACTGGTGAAGTAAATCAGTGTTCATTCTAGAGCGCGACACTGGTGAAGTAAATCAGTGTTCATTCTAGAGCGCGACACTGGTGAAGTAAATCAGTGTTCATTCTAGAGCACGACACTGGTGAAGTAAATCAGTGTTCATTCTAGAGCGTGACACTGGTGAAGTAAATCGGGGTTCATTCTAGAGTGCGACACTGGTGAAGTAAATCAGGGTTCATTCTAGAGCGCGACACTGGTGAAGTAAATCAGGGTTCTTTCTAGAGTGCCTATTTCTGTAGGTTTGACTGGTTTGTACTACAAGAACATTACAAGAAGCATACCCGTTGTCACTCAGCCTTCCAATCTCTAAAAATTCTGTTCATCTTTATTTATGTTTTGGTCATTTCTAGTGATATTTCTGACCAGTGTTGGTAGTTCTGTAGATATTTCTGACCAGTGGTGGTAGTTCTGTAGATATTTCTGACCAGTGTTGGTAGTTCTGTAGATATTCCTGACCAGTGTTGGTAGTTCTGTAGATATTTCTGATCAGTGGTGGTAGTTCTGTAGATATTCCTGACCAGTGTTGGTAGTTCTGTAGATATTCCTGACCAGTGTTGGTAGTTCTGTAGATATTTCTGACCAGTGGTGGTAGTTCTGTAGATATTTCTGACCAGTGGTGGTAGTTCTGTAGATATTCCTGACCAGTGTTGGTAGTTCTGTAGATATTTCTGACCAGTGATGCTAGTTCTGTAGATATTCCTGACCAGTGATGGTAGTTCTGTAGATATTTCTATCCAGTGATGCTAGTTCTGTAGATATTTCTGGAAACACCTTTTGACAAGTGATGGTAGTTATGATGTGGTATATGTCTGACATTCTAACCCACAGAGGTTGTAGCGGATGAAAGTGCAGCACTAACTGTTGTTCTGAGGGCGGACAAGAAGAGAGAGGCGCTCTTGGAAGAAGAAACGAAGCTAGTCAAGGAATCGGATGCCGGCAACACTAAAAATTCAGACAGGCTCAATCAGGTAATCTTAATTTTACCCTGTGAAAATATTGTTTCGGCATTGTCCGAGCACCAGGAGAGGTTGGGCACTTGTGTGTTAGATCATAATTTTGGTTCATTCCTGGGAGCCGAGTGGTTACGGTCAATGACGAAAAATGACATGCCACTCACCGCTGTCCGATTAGCGTAGTGGTTAGCGCGCTCTCTTCTCACCAATGCAACCCGGGTTCGATCCTCGGACCAGGAAGTAGGTGAGATGGTAAGGTGGTCGCCAGATCGGACAAGTGAGTTGTCGGTGTTTCT
>CM026400.1:6668969-6712058 GCA_014843695.1 Archivesica marissinica
GTATCCACACCCACCCCGACTTCCACTAATGACAAGTATCCACACCACGACTTCCACTAATGACAAGTATCCACACCCCGACTTCCACTAATGACAAGTATCCACACCCCGACTTCCACTAATGACAAGTATCCACACCCCGACTTCCACTAATGACAAGTATCCACACCCCGACTTCCACTAATGACAAGTATCCACACCCCGACTTCCACTAATGACAAGTATCCACACCCCGACTTCCACTAATGACAAGTATCCACACCCCGACTTCCACTAATGACAAGTATCCACACCCCGACTTCCACTAATGACAAGTATCCACACCCCGACTTCCACTAATGACAAGTATCCACACCACCCCGACTTCCACTAATGACAAGTATCCACACCCCGACTTCCACTAATGACAAGTATCCACACCCCGACTTCCACTAATGACAAGTATCCACACCCCGACTTCCACTAATGACAAGTATCCACACCCCGACTTCCACTAATGACAAGTATCCACACCCCGACTTCCACTAATGACAAGTATCCACACCCCGACTTCCACTAATGACAAGTATCCACACACCGACTTCCACTAATGACAAGTATCCACACCCCGACTTCCACTAATGACAAGTATCCACACCCCGACTTCCACTAATGACAAGTATCCACACCCCGACTTCCACTAATGACAAGTATCCACACCCCGACTTCCACTAATGACAAGTTCCACACCCACCCCGACTTCCACTAATGACAAGTATCCACACCCCGACTTCCACTAATGACAAGTATCCACACCCACCCCGACTTCCACTAATGACAAGTATCCACACCCCGACTTCCACTAATGACAAGTATCCACACCCCGACTTCCACTAATGACAAGTATCCACACCCCGACTTCCACTAATGACAAGTATCCACACCCACCCGACTTCCACTAATGACAAGTATCCACACCCACCCGACTTCCACTAATGACAAGTATCCACACCCCGACCACAAAAACCACACCCGACTTCCACTAATGACAAGTATCCACACCCCGACTTCCACTAATGACAAGTATCCACACACCCCGACTTCCACTAATGACAAGTATCCACACCCCGACTTCCACTAATGACAAGTATCCACACCCCGACTTCCAACTAATACAAGTATCCACCACCCCGACTTCAACTAATGACAAGTATCCACACCCCGACTTCCACTAATGACAAGTATCCACACCCCGACTTACACTAATGACAAGTATCCACACCCCGACTTCCACTAATGACAAGTATCCACACCCCGACTTCCACTAATGACAAGTATCCACACCCCGACTTACACTAATGACAAGTATCCACACCCCCGACTTCCACTAATGACAAGTATCCACACCCCGACTTCCACTAATGACAAGTATCCACACCCCGACTTCCACTAATGACAAGTATCCACACCCCGACTTCCACTAATGACAAGTATCCACACCCCGACTTCCACTAATGACAAGTATCCACACCCCGACTTCCACTAATGACAAGTATCCACCACCCCGACTTCCACTAATGACAAGTATCCACACCCCGACTTCCACTAATGACAAGTATCCACACCCCGACTTCCACTAATGACAAGTATCCACACCCCGACTTACACTAATGACAAGTATCCACACCCCGACTTACACTAATGACAAGTATCCACACCCCGACTTCCACTAATGACAAGTATCCACACCCCGACTTACACTAATGACAAGTATCCACACCACGACTTCCACTAATGACAAGTATCCACACCCCGACTTCCACTAATGACAAGTATCCACACCCCGACTTCCACTAATGACAAGTATCCACACCCCGACTTCCACTAATGACAAGTATCCACACCCCGACTTCCACTAATGACAAGTATCCACACCCCGACTTCACTAATGACAAGTATCCACACCCCGACTCCACTAATGACAAGTATCCCACCCCACTTCCACTAATGACAAGTATCCACACCCCGACTTCCACTAATGACAAGTATCCACACCCCGACTTCCACTAATGACAAGTATCCACACCCCGACTTCCACTAATGACAAGTATCCACACCACCCCGACTTCCACTAATGACAAGTATCCACACCACCCCGACTTCCACTAATGACAAGTATCCACACCCCGACTTCCACTAATGACAAGTATCCACACCCCGACTTCCACTAATGACAAGTATCCACACCCACCCCGACTTCCACTAATGACAAGTATCCAACACCCCGACTTCCACTAATGACAAGTATCCACACCCCGACTTCCACTAATGACAAGTATCCACACCCCGACTTCCACTAATAACAAGTATCCACACCCCGACTTACACTAATAACAAGTATCCACACACCCCGACTTCCACTAATGACAAGTATCCACACACCCCGACTTCCACTAATGACAAGTATCCACACCCCGACTTCCACTAATGACAAGTATCCACACCCCGACTTCCACTAATACAAGTATCCACACCCGACTTCACAATGACAAGTATCCACAACCCCGACTTCACTAATGACAAGTATCCACACCCCGACTTCCACTAATGACAAGTATCCACACCCCGACTTCCACTAATGACAAGTATCCACACCACGACTTCCACTAATGACAAGTATCCACACCCCGACTTCCACTAATGACAAGTATCCACACCCCGACTTCCACTAATGACAAGTATCCACACCACGACTTCCACTAATGACAAGTATCCACACCCCGACTTCCACTAATGACAAGTATCCACACCCCGACTTCCACTAATGACAAGTATCCACACCCCGACTTCCACTAATGACAAGTATCCACACCCCGACTTCCACTAATGACAAGTATCCACACCCCGACTTCCACTAATGACAAGTATCCACACCCCGACTTCCACTAATGACAAGTATCCACACCCCGACTTCCACTAATGACAAGTATCCACACCCCGACTTCCACTAATGACAAGTATCCACACCACCCCGACTTCCACTAATGACAAGTATCCACACCCCGACTTCCACTAATGACAAGTATCCACACCCCGACTTCCACTAATGACAAGTATCCACACCACGACTTCCACTAATGACAAGTATCCACACCCCGACTTCCACTAATGACAAGTATCCACACCCACCCCGACTTCCACTAATGACAAATATCCACACCACGACTTCCACTAATGACAAGTATCCACACCCCGACTTCCACTAATGACAAGTATCCACACCCCGACTTCCACTAATGACAAGTATCCACACCCCGACTTCCACTAATGACAAGTATCCACACCACGACTTCCACTAATGACCAGTATCCACACCCCGACTTCCACTAATGACAAGTATCCACACCCCGACTTCCACAAATGACAAGTATCCACACCACGACTTCCACTAATGACAAGTATCCACACCGCGACTTCCACTGATGACAAGTATCCACACCCACCCCGACTTCCACTAATGACAAATATCCACACCACGACTTCCACTAATGACAAGTATCCACACCCCGACTTCCACTAATGACAAGTATCCACACCCCGACTTCCACTAATGACAAGTATCCACACCCCGACTTCCACTAATGACAAGTATCCACACCACGACTTCCACTAATGACAAGTATCCACACCCCGACTTCCACTAATGACAAGTATCCACACCCCGACTTCCACTAATGACAAGTATCCACACCACGACTTCCACTAATGACAAGTATCCACACCGCGACTTCCACTAATGACAAGTATCCACACCCACCCCGACTTCCACTAATGACAAATATCCACACCACGACTTCCACTAATGACAAGTATCCACACCCCGACTTCCACTAATGACAAGTATCCACACCCCGACTTCCACTAATGACAAGTATCCACACCCCGACTTCCACTAATGACAAGTATCCACACCCACCCCGACTTCCACTAATGACAAGTATCCACACCCCGACTTCCACTAATGACAAGTATCCACACCCCGACTTCCACTAATGACAAGTATCCACACCCCGACTTCCACTAATAACAAGTATCCACCCACGACTTCCACTAAAAACAAGTATCCACACCCCGACTTCCACTAATAACAAGTATTCACACCCGAGTTCCACTAATGACAAGTATTCACACGACACATATATACTAGCTCAATCGGCCATCTGCTTTCGGATGCAGACCGATCTGTAGTCCATCGGTAACACGCTGGACTGGTAATCCACGGATCGCAGGGTCGATTCCCCGTCTGACCATAATAAAATGAATCAATCTAAAATGACTAATCTCTTCAGGAGGCGTCGCTTATATGGGCACGCTGTAGCGACGATAAATAAACGTAAAATACACTCGCACACGCGCACGCGGACGCACACACAACACCACACCACACCACACCATCCCACCCCACCCCACCCCACACCACACCACACCACACCACACCACACCACACCACACCACACCACACCACACCACACCACACCACACCACACCACACCACACCACACCACACCACACCACACCACACCACACCACACCACACCACCCACACACACACACACACACACACATATATATATATCTGCCTTTCTCATATCAGTCGACGCCACACCATAAACTATTAGCAATGTCATTTCAGCAAACAGCAAATCGGCATACCCATATTATTTTACGGATGTGAAATCTGGGGTTATCAATCAGCAACTGAAAAAACAGAAAGTAAAACACTCCATACGGATATTGTAATTTCAATCAAGGTTTGGAATTGCGTACGAGCAAATAAATGTTGGTTCGATTGCAAACCCACTAAAAACAAACACACATATATTTCGTTCATCAAATGTGCATAGTTAGGTCGTAGTGTAAAAAGGTGTAACGCAATTTTACATTGTGGCTCATACGAAAAATAAATTGTGATGTTTGACTACCTATGGGCAATATACGAAAAAGTAAAAGGTCATCTCCCAAGATTGTATCCCGGTTATGATGATGCAAGTTTAATTACTTATAGGAACAGCGGCTAGATGGAGCAGACGATAATCAGAGGAACCCAGTCTGGCCTCCAGTCCCGCGCCAAATGAGAATACACAGTTCGGCTTCCAGTCTCGCGCCAAATGAGAATACACAGTTCGGCCTCCAGTCCCGCGCCAAATGAGAATACACAGTTCGGCTTCCAGTCCCGAGCCAAATGAGAATACCTAGTTCGGCTTCCAGTCTCGCGCCAAATGAGAATACCCAGTTCGGCTTCCAGTCCCGCGCCAAATGAGAATACCTAGTTCGGCCTCCAGTCCCGCGCCAAATGAGAATAGAGTATTTGATGAAAAATATTAAATTAATGATTATGTGCTTGCATGTGTTGTAGACCCCATGAAAGGCAATTCTCTAACTAGCGTGTTTGGTGTAAACTCTTCTATTAAAACCGTGTAAACTATTGAGTACAAGCCGGGGTGATCAGGTGCAAACATCTCAAGCGAACTGTATTATGAAGTGCATTCTCATTGTCAATATCATGTGGAAATATATAGCAGAATGCTTAACAAAATACGATACAATATCAGTGAATACATTCCAGCTATGTAGTTGTATGCCTGTGATTTCCGGGTCTAATATGGGTCACTGCTGCTGCCCCCGTACATTTGTTACTTTGTTTTAGGTTTTTAAAGTACCACATTAGGCCATGTGTTGACTCTCCAGCTATTATGTGTAGAGGAAGACCCCGGATGCACTCCGAGTAGTATTTCCGGCACGAACTGGCACACGGGTAAGGAACCACTAAATCGCACAAGCTACCCGGGTAGGGAACCACTAAATTGCACAAGCTACCCGGGTAGGGAACCACTAAATCGCACAAGCTACCCGGGTAGGGAACCACTAAATTGCACAAGCTACCCGGGTAGGAAACCACTAAATCGCACAAGCTACCCGGGTAGGGAACCACTAAATTGCACAAGCTACTCGGGTAGGGAACCACTAAATTGCACAAGCTACCCGGGTAGGGAACCACTAAATTGCACAAGCTATCTGGATAGCTATCTCAAATGGAATAATCCGGCAGCCACAGTAGGATTCGAACCTACAACGGCTAGGGGTAAGTGGAAGCCCGTTGACCCAGTACACTTCTTAAACTTTATTTAGTTTACAACGATTGCGAAGCAAGTTTCAACAACTTATATTAATCACTCTCGTTGGCGAGGTTGAAAGCGTAAATGTAATCTAGTGATTAATATAGGTTGTAAGAACTTGTTTCGCAATCGAGCTAAGCTAAGTTTTGTATAAACTAAGCATAATATTGCCTATTAAAATACACAGTCCCTACAAGTCTCTTCGGGTCAAATGCACTTTACCGGTACGTGGGTAACCCAAATCGGGGGGGGGCTGAACCCCCTAAATAGAATCAATTACCACTTACTTACTGCTTTTTTCTTTAATAGTCTCCTTTCATTGCACTTAAAGCGACACTACATCGGTGAAAACGCAAATTTCTGCAGAATGTATTTTCCTATTATAATGTAGAATTGTTTTCCGAATATTTACCTCAAAAGCTGAGTATTTCAACTAAATAAATAACCGTCGTATACGACGTTTGTTGACATAACAAAATAATGTAAATAGGGTCAACATACATGCGTACTGCAATGTGTGTATCCTGAATAACACGAGGTATGGTATATATTTACCGTTATATCTCACCCTTTGTGCATGTGCAATACGATGTAAAATATCTCTAAACGAAAGTAGCACGCGATTGGTATAGACTTCAATAATAAATAAACATCAATTCAGGAGAGTAGCTGACCATTATATGAATCCTACTTTCACTTTTGAGCGTGTGTATACCACAAAACACGTTATGTATAGAAAGTTAGTGTTCGAATTATTTCGGAAGAATTTATAGTAGCAATGCTATGTATACCCAATAAAGCATTGTTGGGGCTGTTTGCGGTGTAATGTCGCTTTAAGAATAAAAATAAGCAAGAAAATCTATCAAAACATAACAAACCTAATCGTAGGATGGTCACGTCCCGGGAAAGTGCATTCTAGCTTTCTTTTCATTTGTATTTCCCATCTTTAGCTTCTCTTGGCACCACATCCACTGTGTAGTGGTATTCAAATACATCTGAAAAGCACAACAACAATGACATGTTCAATGCGTTCAAGTGACTGTTATTACGTCGTGTGACAAGCATGCTTAATGGTATATGAATCGGCATAGGCATAAATAAGATGCAATCTATTTATAGTAACGGTCAGCCATCTTAATTATCGCTAGACTTGCTCTAAAATAGAATGTGATTACGTCGTGTGACAAGCATGCTTAATGGTATATGAATCGGCATAGGAACAAATAAGATGCAATCTATTTATAGTAACGGTCAGCCATCTTAATTATCACTAGACGTGCACTCAAATATAATGTGATTACGTCGTGTGACAAGTATGCTTAATGGTATATGAATCGGCATAGGCACACATAAGATGCATTCTATTTATAGTAACGGTCAGCCATCTTACTTATCGCTAGACGTGCACTCAAATATAATGTGATTACGTCGTGTGACAAGTATGCTTAATGGTATATGAATCGGCATAGGCACACATAAGATGCAATCTATTTATAGTAACGGTCAGCCATCTTACTTATCACTAGACGTGCTCTAAAATAGAATGTGATTACGTCGTGTGACAAGTATGCTTAATGGTATATGAATCGGCATAGGCACACATAAGATGCAATCTATTTATAGTAACGGTCAGCCATCTTACTTATCGCTAGAGGTGCACTCAAATATAATGTGATTACGTCGTGTGACAAGTATGCTTAATGGTATATGAATCGGCATAGGCACACATAAGATGCAATCTATTTATAGTAACGGTCAGCCATCTTACTTATCGCTAGACGTGCTCTAAAATAGAATGTGATTACGTCATGTGACAAGTATGCTTAATGGTATATGAATCGGCATAGGCACACATAAGATGCATTCTATTTATAGTAACGGTCAGCCATCTTACTTATCGCTAGACGTGCACTCAAATATAATGTGATTACGTCGTGTGACAAGTATGCTTAATGGTATATGAATCGGCATAGGCACACATAAGATGCAATCTATTTATAGTAACGGTCAGCCATCTTATTTATCGCTAGACGTGCTCTAAAATAGAATGTGATTACGTCATGTGACAAGTATGCTTAATGGTATATGAATCGGCATAGGCACACATAAGATGCAATCTATTTATAGTAACGGTCAGCCATCTTACTTATCGCTAGACGTGCTCTAAAATAGAATGTGATTACGTCATGTGACAAGTATGCTTAATGGTATATGAATCGGCATAGGCACACATAAGATGCAATCTATTTATAGTAACGGTCAGCCATCTTATTTATCGCTAGACGTGCTCTAAAATAGAATGTGATTACGTCATGTGACAAGTATGCTTAATGGTAACTCTATTATTCCATTTATCTTTATATGAATCGGCATAGGCACACATAAGATGCAATCTATTTATAGTAACGGTCAGCCATCTTACTTATCGCTAGACGTGCTCTAAAATAGAATGTGATTACGTCGTGTGACAAGTATGCTTAATGGTATATGAATCGGCATAGGCACACATAAGATGCAATCTATTTATAGTAACGGTCAGCCATCTTATTTATCGCTAGACGTGCTTTAAACTATAATTGTTATGGACATAAACTTCATTGATCTGATCATGAAGAATTGGTGATGAATATCATATCGATTATATATACACGTAGTTGTTTAATCACAAACAAAACGATAAACAAAAATTACTATATACTCATAATAGTAAAATCCATATTTCTAAAAATTGTAATAAGAAGAAATATAGCTCAATATATCAGTGTTTTGTTTGTTTACGTTTATTTATCGTCGCTACCGGTTGCCCATATGAGCGACGCCTCCTGAAGAGATTAGTCATTTTAGAGTTTGGAGGATAGTGCAATGATACAGACAGAGACCCATTCCAGAGTCTCCTCTGGTTCTTTTACGTGCACGGTGTAAAGCACCGACACGAGACCTCGGTTTAACGTCCCATCTGAAAGAATGTTAATTTTATTAGGATCAGACTGGGATCGAACCTGCGATCCCTGGATTACCAGTCCAGCGTGTTACCACTGGACTATAGATCCGTCTGTTTAATATCAGTACAACACTCTTCATATATGTATGCTTTTTATTATTTCATTGTAATTGTATATGTATTATTATGATGCTGAGCTATGTAATGCTTAAGTCTAATACACCATATGTTCTGTTCTGTTCTATTAAAGTGCACATATTTATGGAAGTCGTACTAGCGCAGTGGAATCGAGTGGATGCACGCTCGCTTCAGGTACGAAAGGTCTGGAGTTCGAGCCCCGCTGGAGCTGTTATGATTGTGCCCTTAGGCAAGGTATTTAAATTCTACGTTGCCTCTTCTCTCTCCCTCGTGGCGATGGATTCCACCAGGAATGCGGTCTCGAGAGTGATTAATATTATATATAAAGTTGTAATAACTTGTTTCGCAATCGCGCTAAAATAAATTTATATAAACTAAACAGTGTTTATGGTGTCAGTATCTAAGATATATTTCTTCTGCTTCAGTACATAGCCGGATAATCATAATGAGAGACATCGGTGAGTTACTGCCCCTGAATACTCCCTAAAAGTAGATAGGTCCTATTAAGTGTTTTCCTCTGTTTTTATCGTTGTTTCCTTTGCACAACATGCTAACAATGTTATCCCACTATCGCTTGTTATGATTATTAAATTACTATATCTCAACAGATCTCCCACCGTATATGTAATGGGTACTTATTTGTAAAATAATATTATCACTTAATTAACACGTTTTTGATAAAATCACAATTATCATACCGCAACATCTGGCTAGGGCACAACAGTAAACACAAAGGATTCCAACTAACAGGACGTATTCACATTTTGGAAAAATCAGACGGTATCTGCCAAGGGAGGTAATAGAAAATTAGAGTTGTCTCTCATTGTGCAGTATAACGTAGAACTAGACAAAAGGCAAAATTGCTAAGAGTGACAGACGGATCTGTAGTCCACTGGTGACACGCTGGACTGGTCATCCAGGGATCGCAGGTTCGATCTCCCGTCTGACCCTAATAAAATTAACAGTCTTTCAGATGGGATGTTAAACCGAGGTTTCGTGTTGGTGCTTTACATCGTGCACGTAAAAGAACCAGAGGAGACTCTGGAATGGGTCTCTGTCTATATTCTTGCACTATCCTCCAACAATCTAAAATGACTAATCTCTTCACGAGGCATCGCTCATATGGGCAACCGGTAGCGACGATAAATAAACGTAACACACACACACGTGCAGGATCAGGTATGGACACGTGTACAGAAAGAAATACGATTTACATCATACCATTGTTAACTCGTGCAGGGTTGAAAATGTTACAATAATGTTGTGTACGTTTTTGTACATAGCGTTCAATATAAAATGTAAGGCAATGCATTTAAATTCCACATTTCCTCTTCTCTCTCCTTCATGGCGATGGGTTCCACCAGGAATGAGGTCTCGAGAGTGATTAATATAAGTTGAAAAAACTTGTTTCGCAATTGAGCTAAAATAAATTTGTATAAACTAATATAAAATGTATGTCTTTTTCCAGTAAGCAAATTGAGTAAAATAACCACAGCAATTCTTTACGTTGCGAGAAAATGTGGAGAGAGACAAGTCATAATAATAATAATATAGTAATAATAATAACAATAATAATAATAATAAATAATAAATAATAAAATTATTATTATTATTATTGTTGTTATTATTATTATTATTATTATTATAATAAATATAAATAATACTAAATAAAACACAATAATAATAATAATAATAATTAAGAAATAATAAGTATCAACCGTGGTATATCGCAGAATAACCCTCGTTTGAAGGCCTTCGTGATATATTTCTACGCATAAGAACTTCAAACGAGGGTTATTCTGCGATATACCACGGTTAATATTTATTATTTCGATTCTAACACGACTTACTTCTAATAATTTTAGACGAGAATCAAAGGAGTATTTTCTTCAAACGCCGTGATACTCCGCTGCATTTGGCTTTCGAAATTTCCTCCCGCGTAAGGGGTGATGACGTTATTTTTTATGGAAAATATCAATCTAGTGCATAAATGAACAAATGTTGTAACTGATCAATAATTTTATTTATTTTGTCAAATAAAACTGTACAGAATAGTAACTGAAACGTTACTTAACAGAAAAACAAGACGGACAAGAGATTATCTGATTCTAAAAATAGCTCACTTCCGCGAATTTCCACGGTAGTATTTACAAACATCACGTGACTTTCATTCATAAAACTTTACACGCATTGTATAAATGGAATAGCCAAAACACGGTGCGCGCGCAGCATAGTACAAGGTAGGTATATCGCAGAATAACCCGAGGTAGGTTTTACTCTATAAGTATGCATGCTATTAGCTGGGTCATGTTAGAATAATAAATAATAACATAAATGTGACAGTTATTTTGAACAAGAATATGACTTCAAGAATTGCGTTATCAGAACGGCCAACACTGATCAACAAGATAAAAGCACGACACACATTAATCCGCCGCGTGCATCGGCATTGTGCTGGGGACGTTTTATATTTAATGGTGTTTATTGCCACACTGAGATTAGAAATAACCTCTTTTGAAGAAATAAATTATCTAATATAAGGTGTAAAAACATTTCTGTAAGAAAGCTGACTGCGTCTCGTTTCGCGTTAATTAACACGTGCGCCATTTCTAGTGCCACGTGTCTGATATATTAAGTAGTTCCCAGGTAACAGAAACACGTTGCTAATGCCTCAAGGACATATGGCGAGGTGTGGCAACAATACTCCTGTGTTTTATTGATAACACACGTTCTCTGAACATATTAATTCCACAGATTTCTCTTTCTGTTGGCGTCAAAATGGCTTATTTACGGCTGCACGGAGCTACTTACTGAATTGGGTACCATATACAATGAAATAGTGTCTGTTTCTTGACTGCCAAAGGAGGAAATCCATAATTAACTTGAGAGTCTTTGTGTTATACCGTAAATCACATACAGTACACCCTGTGTTAGTGATCACCTCAGTTCAAAATGCCCCATCTATCCAACAGTTCAAACTTCTCTACTTAATGTGGAACAATAGCAATACAAACTAATCACATAGTAAATGCTGCAACTATCCAACAGTTCAAACTTCTCTACTTAAGGTTGAACAATAGCAATACAAACTAATCACATAGTAAATGCTCCAACTATCCAATAGTTCAAACTTCTCTACTTAATGTGGAACAATACAAACTAATCACATAGTAAATGCTGCAACTATCCAACAGTTCAAACTTCTCTACTTAAGGTTGAACAATACAAACTAATCACATAGTAAATGCTGCAACTATCCAACAGTTCAAACTTCTCTACTTAAGGTTGAACAATACAAACTAATCACATAGTAAATGCTGCAACTATCCAACAGTTCAAACTTCTCTACTTAAGGTTGAACAATACAAACTAATCACATAGTAAATGCTGCAACTATCCAACAGTTCAAACTTCTCTACTTAAGGTTGAACAATAATAATACAAACTAATCACATATTTCTACTAGTATTACTACTTTTCGAGGACAGAATACATACATATTCATTAGCACATTTGAGCATTACCGTTGCTATAGTTACTAGATTCTGTGAATGGCTGTCTTTAAGCTGATTTCATATTTATTTTACAGACGTGTCTGCAGTCCAGTGATAACACGCTGGATTGGTAATCCAGGGATCGCAGGTTCGACCCCCCGTCTGTCCCTAATAAAATTAACAGTCTTTCAGATGGGACTTTAAACCGAGGTCTCGTGTCGGTGCTTTATACAGTGCACGTAAAAGAACCAGAGGAGACGGTGGAATGGGTCTCTGTCTGTATCAGTGCACTATCCTCCAACAATCTAAAACGACTAATCTCTTCAGGAGGCGTCGCTGATATGGGCAACCGGTAGCGACGATAAATAAACGTAAAACACACCATTCATATTTTTCAAGATAACCCTATTAGTTATATCTGCACATTTGTATATAGTTTTATTGTAATTAATTTTCTCATTCCCCCTTTTCTACTATGTTAGAATAGAATATTATGTTATATTTCGGGTATTACGCCTGCATCAGCACCATTTTGGCCTATATCGCCTAACAACACCTTTCCTGGGCTGGCTCCAGCGGTTAACCAGTACTTGGGTGCACCAACCTCCGTAAGAAACTGCCAACTTGTTCATATAAATGAGACACGGTCTGAGCGGGGCTCGAACCCGTGGCCATCAGAGATGATAGGTTACAGTGGTATACAAGTCAGCGACCTTAACCACTCGACCACGGAGGCGGACTCCATAGCATAATATAATATAATAATTATAATAACTATATATATATATAGTGTCTCTACTTTTCAGCTTTAACATTACTATATAATTCCAGTATGCAGTTTTCACTTATAGTCCTATCATTTGATTTGTATATATGCTGAGGGTCTCTTGGGGTAGATTAACTTGTGTTAAATGAGTTCTCTCGTAGAATAAAGTATTTATTATAATTATTATTATTAGTATTATTACCTCTATTAAGTAGCCATCTGTATTAAGCAGCCAGTATCCATATTCCCAATATGTTGTTTTATTATACATTTGCCCTCTATTAAGCAGTCACATGTACTAAGCAGCCACTCTCTGTGATTACCTTGGCTGGCTGCTTAACACAGGTTTGACTGTATAGATTAGATTGCATTTTTAGTTTTCTTTTATAAATCATCTTAGTTGCCTGCATGGCTGTTGTCTTATTCTTTTATTATGTAGCTTCTTATGTTCATCTTATGTCTAATTTTACTGTTCAACTAAATAAGCATGTTCTGTTTTAGCATAGAGTGTCTAATTTTACTGTTGGACTAAATAAGCATGTTCTGTTTTAGCATAGAGTGTCTAATTTTACTGTTGGACTAAATAAGCATGTTTTGTTTTAGCATAGAGTGTCTAATTTTACTGTTGGACTAAATAAGCATGTTTTGTTTTAGCATAGAGTGTCTAATTTTACTGTTGGACTAAATAAGCATGTTTTGTTTTAGCATAGAGTGTCTAATTTTACTGTTCGACTAAATAAGCATGTTTTGTTTTAGCATAGAGTGTCTAATTTTACTGTTCGACTAAATAAGCATGTTCTGTTTTAGCATAGAGTGTCTAATTTAATTCAAATGTTTATTTCCCATAGCTGTTTTACTCTTGTTATTCATATACACATGTTGTTATATAGTCGGCTATAAAAGCTCATCAGAGCTTATGTAATTATGTTATTTGTGATATGTCTTGCCGACTCAAAATGTATCTTATCTTATCTTAACTGACTGTATCTCTGTATCTATTAGCCATGTGTTATGTAAGCTCCCTCGTAAATTAAAAATAAAGTCTTATAAAGTTATTATTATTATTATTATTATTATTATTATTATTATTATTATTATACAAGAAGCTTAAATGTATGGTTCTGCAATATTGTTAATATTATCATTGTCAGACTGGTACTCGAACCTGTGTTTTCTGGATTCGCAGTCCTATGTAACCCACTGAACCCGTGTATTTTACAAAATTCCGATTCAATAAGGATTAAAGGGGTAGCGTACTGCTAGTAGCAACTCGTATGTTCCATAACATATTATATATAGTTGCTCTACTGTTCAGCTTTAACATTGCTATGTAATTCCAATGTGCAGTTTTCACTTATAGTCCTAACTTTTGATTGTACATTGCATTTGATTTGTTATATGTTATATTTCGGGTTTTTACGCCCTGCATCAGCACCATTTTGGGCTATATCGCCGGCGGGCAGTTTACCTAACAACACCTTTCCTGGGCAGGCTCCAGCGGTTAACCAGTACTTGGGTGCACCAACCTCCGTAAGAAACTGCCAACTTTTTCATATAAATGAGACACGGTCTGAGCGGGGCTCGAACCCGTGACCATCAGTGATGAGAGGTTACAGTGGTATACAAGTCAGCGACCTTAACCACTCTACCACGGAGGCGGAGTATTTGATTTGTATATATGTTGAGGGCCTCATGGTACGTGTAGAGAGGCTAACACAACCCATCTACCAACATACTAGATGTTTTCTTGTATTTTGTCCAGCATGTATTGGTTGACGAAGACCACAAATACGAGCATGGTCTCAGACCCCCCCCCCCGCATCCCCCCCCCCCCAGGTTGGTTACTCCCATGAAATAAGTGTGAGGGAAGTCAACGACATAACACAATCCACTGCGGAGGTCGCAAAATCAGAACTACAAATGTTATAGTTTTCTGGACGAATGGGAATTTATGTGATAAGAATTACTGCTATGTATTCGTAGTATAGGTATTATTATTGTCCATTTGTTTTCAGGGAACTAGTTCCAAGTTTTCACTGGTGTGCGCATAGAAATACAGGCTTGAGCTGGAATCCAGAAATGGCCAGGTCAATCTATTTACGTAGTTGAAATTCCGCAACAATAATTCCCATAGTGTTCCAGCAGAGATGTTGTATATAATTATACTATTTTGTTGTCATGTTATTGTCAACATATTTGCATTTAATTACTAAATTATGCTCTTCATAATTTAAATACATTCACTCAATACACTACCCGAGTGTGTATTATGCAGAGTGAGTTTTTGCAGAGTGAGTACATATATATATGTAATAGTTGTTCTTGTTCATTATAAAACCGTTCATTGTGTCTTGTTTTGGCGGAATATTTACGAACGTCTTCTCTTATAATTGATGTATCATTGTTGCAATCATGTTGTTTACTTTCATATAGACAAGCAATGCGCATTGTATCGTCCCTATCAATTATTCATTACCGACTAATCAGAAATAATGAAAAAGAGCTTCCGCGGAATAAAATAGTCCCAAATGGCACTCTTTTATCAAGGAATTATTCGCAAAATAATGCGATATTCATCACTTTTATAAATTAACTTTGTTAGGCAAAAGGCGAACAATGGTTTTGTATTGATAGGAGACGAGTGTAGAGCTGTAACCAATTGAAATGATCAGTCATACAGATAGTTCTTTCAATTGCGTTGATTAGGCGGTTCCGTCATATTAGTGTTTATGTGCGGGCATGGATGCAATATCTTTAAGTAACTCACTAATGGTAATTAATAGCTATTGGAATTGTATGGATAGTTGTGCCGACATGGAAACCAACCTCGTTATTAAACATGCGATGTAAAGTTGATGGGAACAAAGAATGATACCATTCCGGTTAGCGCGCTCGCCTCTCACCAATGCAACTGGGTTCGATCCTCGGACCGGGATGTGAGATGGTACGGTGGTCGCCGGATCGGACAGGTGGGTTTTCTCCGGGTACTCCGGTTTCCTCCCACACGAATTACCACATTTTCGCTTTCATCCGCGCCAACGAAAGTGATTAATATAAGTTGTTAAAACTTGCTTCGCAATCATTGTAAAATAAATAAAGTTTAAACTTAAACTTAATATAAGTTGTAAGAACTTGTTTCGCAATCGTTGTAAAATAAATAAAGTTTAAACTTAAACTTAATATAAGGTGTAAGAACTTGTTTCGCAATCGTTGTAAAATAAATAAAGTTTAAACTTAAACTTAATATAAGTTGTAAGAGTTGGCTTCGTGTTCTATGTAGACTAGAGTTAGCTTCGTGTTCTATGTAGACTAGAGTTGGCTTCGTGTTCTATGTAGACTAGAGTTGGCTTCGTGTTCTATGTAGACTAGAGTTGGCTTCGTGTTCTATGTAGACTAGAGTTGGCTTCGTGTTCTATGTATACTAGAGTTGGCTTCGTGTTCTATGTTGACTAGAGTTGGCTTCGTGTTCTATGTTGACTAGAGTTGGCTTCGTGTTCTATGTAGACTAGAGTTGGCTTCGTGTTCTATGTTGACTAGAGTTGGCTTCGTGTTCTATGTAGACTAGAGTTGGCTTCGTGTTCTATGTATACTAGAGTTGGCTTCGTGTTCTATGTAGACTAGAGTTGGCTTCGTGTTCTATGTATACTAGAGTTGGCTTCGTGTTCTATGTATACTATAGTTGGCTTCGTGTTCTATGTTGACTAGAGTTGGCTTCGTGTTCTATGTAGACTAGAGTTGACTTCGTGTTCTATAGTTGGCTTCGTGTTCTATGTAGAAGTGGCCTTGTTTTCTATGTAGACTAGAAGTGGCCTTGTTTTCTATGTAAACTAGAAGTGGCCTTGTTTTCTATGTAGACTAGAATTGGCCTTGTTTTCTATGTAGACTAGAAGTGGCCTTGTTTTCTATGTAAACTAGAAGTGACCTTGTTTTCTATGTAGACTAGAAGTGGCCTTGTTTTCTATGTAGAATAGAAGTGGCCTTGTTTTCTATGTAGACTAGAAGTGGCCTTGTTTTCTATGTAGACTAGAAGTGGCCTTGCTTTCTATGTAGACTAGAAGTGGCCTTGTTTTCTATGTAGACTAGAAGTGGCCTTGTTTTCTATGTTTAACTAGAAGTGGCCTTGTTTTCTATGTAGAATAGAAGTGGCCTTGTTTTCTATGTAGACTAGAAGTGACCCTGTTTTCTATGTAGACTAGAAGTGGCCTTGTTTTCTATGTAGACTAGAAGTGGCCTTGTTTTCTATGTAAACTATAAGTGGCATTGCTTTCTATGTAGATTAGAAGTGGCCTTGTTTTCTATGTAGACTAGAAGTGGCCTTGTTTTCTATGTAGACTAGAAGTGGCCTTGTTTTCTATGTAGACTAGAAGTGGCCTTGATTTCTATGTAGACTAGAAGTGGCCTTGCTTTCTATGTTTAACTAGAAGTGGCCTTGTTTTCTATGTAGACTAGAAGTGGCCTTGTTTTCTATGTAGACTAGAAGTGGCCTTGTTTTCTATGTAAACTATAAGTGGCATTGCTTTCTATGTAGATTAGAAGTGGCCTTGCTTTCTATGTTTAACTAGAAGTGGCCTTGTTTTCTATGTAGACTATAATTGGCCTTGTTTTCTATGTAGACCAGAGGTGGTATTGTTTTCGCAATTACAAATTACGCTAACTACACAAATTAGCTTAGTTTTGTTGCGACATAAGTTCTTACAACTTCAGATTAAGGAGAGGACAATCATAAGCTATACAGCTTTCTGTCCAATTCCTTATATCAGTTGTTGTAAATAATCATGTATTAACAGAAAATAAATATGTTTAAACTAACCTCAGATTAATAATAATAATAAAATATATATAGAGAACTAATTTAACAAATGTTTATCTACCATGAGGCCCTCAACATATATACAAATGTTTATCTACCATGAGGCCCTCAACATATATACAAATGTTTATCTACCATGAGGCCCTCAACATATATACAAATCAAATGCAATCAAATGATACGACTATAAGTAAATACTGCACGTGGAATTATATAGTAATTAACTCTAAATATGGTATTGATAGGTCGCTATGCATTACGATCAGGATCCAAAATGCAGAAATAGTCTAGCTCTATTAGCATAGAAATATGCACAGTTATGTGTATGTTTTACGTTTATTTATCGTCGCTACCGGATGCCCATATGAGCGACGCCTCCTGAAGAGATTAGTCATTTGAGAGTTGTGGAGGATAGTGCAGTGATACAGAGAGAGACCCATTCCAGAGTCTCCTCTGGTTCTTTTACGTGCACGGTGTAAAGCACCGACACGAGACCTCGGTTTAACGTCCCATCTGAAAGACTGTTAATTGTATTAGGGTCAGACGGGGGATCGAACCTGCGATCCCTGGATTACCAGTCCAGCGTGTTACCACTGGACTACAGATCCGTCTGTAACCTAATTGAGGTATTGACATGTGACATAACCTAATGGAGGTAATGACATGTGACATAACCTAATGGAGGTAATGACAGGTGACATAACCTAATGGAGGTAATGACAGGTGACATAACCTAACAGAGGTAATGACAGGTGACATAACCTAAAGGAGGTAATGACAGGTGACATAACCTAATGGAGGTAATGACAGGTGACATAACCAAATGGAGGTAATGACAGGTGACATAACCAAACGGAGGTAATGACAGGTGACATAACCTAATGGAGGTAATGACAGGTGACATAACCTAGCGGAGGTAATGACAGGTGACATAACCTAACGGAGGTAATGACAGGTGACATAACCTAATGGAGGTAATGACAGGTGACATAACCTAACGGAGGTAATGACAGGTGACATAACCTAATGGAGGTAATGACAGGTGACATAACCTAATGGAGGTAATGACAGGTGACATAACCTGACGGAGGTAATGACAGGTGACATAACCTAATGGAGGTAATGACAGGTGACATAACCTAATGGAGGTAATGACAGGTGACATAACCTAACGGAGGTAATGACAGGTGACATAACCTAATGGAGGTAATGACAGGTGACATAACCTAACAGAGGTAATGACAGGTGACATAACCTAACAGAGGTAATGACAGGTGACATAACCTAAAGGAGGTAATGACAGGTGACATAACCTAATGGAGGTAATGACAGGTGACATAACCTGACCGAGGTAATGACAGGTGACATAACCTAACGGAGGTAATGACAGGTGACATAACCAAACGGAGGTAATGACAGGTGACATAACCTAATGGAGGTAATGACAGGTGACATAACCTGACGGCGGTAATGACAGGTGACATAACCTGACGGAGGTAATGACAGGTGACATAACCTAATGGAGGTAATGACAGGTGACATAACCTGACGGCGGTAATGACAGGTGACATAACCTGACGGAGGTAATGCCAGGTGACATAACCTGACGGAGGTAATGTCATGTGACATAATCTAACGGAGGTAATGACAGGTGACATAAATGTCAGCGACTGTAAACAAACTAGTTTCCAGGTGAGAAAATAAGTCCAATAGAGTACACATGTAATTAAACAAGTAAATAAATAATACAAATAAATAAGTAGGTATTGTTTGGCAACATTAAACTGAGATATTTGCATATTCCGTAAACTTACGTCGTTAATAATCGATTTCCGAAGTAAAATATGAGCTTGAGATTATTGTATACTTACTTGATTCAAATATTAACGGTAAAACCCTAACGTATGTCCTGGTCGTAGTTCACGAAAACTCACGAAGGCTTTGGCGAAGATTAATTAGTCTCAGCTTAATGTTACCAAACAATAATACACACATAGTGTATAAATTCATGTTTACCTGCTAAATGTATTACTTGGCAACATTAAACTGAGACTCATTAATCTCCGCCAAAGCTTTCGTAAGTTTCCGTGAACTACGACCAGGACATACGTTAGGTTTTTACCGTTAATATTTGAATCAAGTCAGTAAGTAAGTGTACTATAATCTAAAGCTCATATTTTACTTCGGAAATCCGATTATTAACGAAGTAAGTTCACGGAATATGCAAATGTCTCAGTTTAATATTGCCAAATAATACACACATAGTGTATAAATTCATGTTTACCTGCTAAATGTATAAAGTACAGTCCAATTATTTTATGCACAACTTCATGCAGCAAACTAGGTCAAACTTGACTATTTAGCATGTTCACACAACTGTACTGTGATTGGATGTTACGAGTCGAGTACAACGGTCACACAGAAGAGGATTAACGAAGATTATGTATTTATCTATCATATCCCATTATTAGTAATAGAACATACAATATGTGTGTTTTACGTTTATTTATCGTCGCTACCGGTTGCCCATATGAGCGACGCCTCCTGAAGAGGTTAGTCATTTTAGATTGTTGGAGGATAGTGCAATGATATAGACAGAGACCCATTCCAGAGTCTCCTCTGATTCTTTTACGTGCACGGTGTACAGCACCGACACGAGACCTCGGTTTAAAGTCCCATATTGAAAGACTGTTAATACAATCTGGCGTAGCCATCACATTGTAATGAAGAGTGTGGGTTCGTTCGTTCGTTCGTTCGTTCGTTCGTTCGTTCGTTCGTTCGTTCGTTCGTTCGTTCGTTCGTTCGTTCGTTCGTTCGTTCGTTCGTTCGTTCGTTCGTTCGTTCGTTCGTTCGTTCGTTCGTTCGTTCGTCGTTCTTCGTTCGTGTTCGTTCGTTCGTTCGTTCGTTCGTTCGTTCGTTCGTTCGTTCGTTTCGTTCGTTCGTTCGTCGTTCGTTCGTCGTTCGTTCGTTCGTTCGTTCGTTCGTTCGTTCGTTCGTTCGTTCGTTCGTTCGTTCGTTCGTTCGTTCGTTCGTTCGTTCGTTCGTTCGTTCGTTCGTTCGTTCGTTCGTTTGTTCGTGTTGGGGGGGTGCGTTCGCTTGTGACGTCACATCAGTCTAAATACAAGGGGAAGCAATTTGCCTCGCATCTGCAGGTATGTTCCATTAATGTATGTATGTTCCATTAAAGGTGCAGTGTTACCTGAGGTCGTGCGTCTGATATCTACTGTTCTTTTGTTTTTACGAACAATCACGCGGATTATGATTCTATGTGACGGACTATTTTGCCAATTTATATTCTTAAAAAGGTCTAGCTATTGTATTGGTCTTTAAAGTCGCACCAACAACGCAGGTCATTGGGCGACTCTACAGCTATAATTGGCGGAAGAAGACCATTGGTGACCATCTGTTTCGTTTTTGCAGGCACCAGGGTAGAACCCCTGACCTTCCGCAAGGATAGCTTCCTCACATGAATTAATTCTACAATCCGAGTTGGATTCGAACCTGCAGCGGTTATGTATAGTAACTATTGGCTGTCCGATTAGCGCAGTGGTTAGCGCGTTCGCTTCTCACCAATGCGACCCGGGTTTGATCCTCGGACCGGGAAGTATGTGAGATGGTACGATGGTCGCCAGATCGGACAGGTGGGTTTTATCCGGGTACTCCGGTTTCCTCCCACATGAATGACCACATTTACGCTTTCATCCGAGCCAACGAGAGTGATTAATAGTTGTTAAAGCTTGTTTCGCAATCGTTGTAAAATAAATAAAGTTTAAAAAATGTACATAGGGTGGGTATTATCACAGGAACGTGAAATTGTATCCATAAGCCACCAAATGTCGTGTACCTCTATCCTAGGACCCCCTCCTCTCTCTCTATTAAAACATAGAGGTGGGTCCTAGGATAGAGGTACGTGTCTACGTCCCCGCGAGGGGTTCAACATTAGAGGAAGATAGATAGAGGTACAATACCTTTGGTGGCTTATGGGTATACTTTCAAGTTCCTGTGGTATTATCATAAATATGGGTATATGTGTATATTGTTTACATCTAGGTTGGTATGAGAACATTTTGATGGCACATGTCCAGTTCTGTAGATAGAGTGGGAGATCTGGTCGGAGGGGGGGGGGTATGCTCTCGGAGGATGGGGGGGGGGGTATGCCATCCTTTGTTCTAGCTCCACGCCGAGTGCCTTTGTATAACGATACAGAACCACAAACATTACCCTCTCTCATAAACATGTTTTCGTCATTAATTCCAACAGGAATAAACTTTGATCTTTGTAAACCAAAGAACCCACCATTAAGTAGTTTATTACCATCTACGTTCGTACACGGTGCACGGGTTTTTTTTTACAATCAGGACATAAACATAACATCAAAGCTAATATATATGTACGTATCACGCAATATCAAAATGGCATTGCTATATTTTACCAAACAAGATGTTTATCTCTAGCCCTTGAGGAGACCGTATAGATTACATCCGCTGATTGTTTACCTGCAACATCGCTTATATGCTTCTTCAAATGTCCAGAAACACTAAGTTTACACCGCTTTTGGAACATTCACCATGTTTAGTGACGAAATAATGAATATTGGATAACATTTTCGCTTAATTAGACATCTTTTACCACATTTCCCTTTGATGGCCTCCCAGAGGGCTCATTTACGAGCCATTTCAAACATATGCCTCGCTACTGGAACGAGGCTACGGGGAATTGAACTCACGCCTCGTAAACTCATATTTACAGATAAATTTGATGAGGTCTCGCGAAATCTCACACTTGACGAGATGGTAATCTCCATTTGATTAAGTTTGGCGTATTTTCTTCACACTAAAGTTGGTAACACTGACCAATGATGCGCGGCTGATGTGTTTAATGTGACAATTGAATGGAGGGCAGGACAAACTCGCCTTGTTAAAGCAGCTCCACTAATTACCAGGAATCAACCAAGCGCAATCTCAATTAGCGGCGCTTTCCAGGAACAGACACGGTCATGCATATTTATAAGCTTGCTAACCTCTGCCTCTGTCGATGGTTTATAACATAATACGTTACTGTACGTTATGCATTTCAGACATAAACAATTCATGTAAATACATGTAGGCCTACATTGTAATACAATCAGAGACATTACTGGGTTGTCTATTACCTCCCTTGACATATAAAGTCCGATTTATCCCGAAATATATATTGTGCTTTTAGTTGGAATCCTTTGTTTTTACTGTTGTTCCCTAACAAGATGTTGCGGTATGAATGTAATGTTATCAAAGTCATGCTAATTAATTGATAACCAAATTGACAGTAGAATATCCAATGGGATACTGTAGGATATATGTCGAGACTATTTAATTTCATATAAGATGAGAAAACGGATGAAAAGTATAATATAATAGTATGTTGTACAATGGAAACTACGATAACAACAGAGGAAACCAATTAAGAGGATCAATTTACTCTTAGGAGTATTCAGGGGCAGTAACCGACTAATGTTCTCAATCTAGGCTGGGTGCTCTTTGGCCGAGCGGTTAATGACGATGCCGCCAAATCGCCTGCCTCTTACTGCAGGAGGGAATCTGGAACCTTCCTCCTGTCCTCCACCAATAACAGCTGAGGACTCGCCATGAGACCGTATCTGTCTGCAGGATTTTAAGCCGCAACTTTAATATTAAAAGTATAAACTTTAGTTTGCTTTGTGCCATTACTAATGTGTTGCCTTAAATGTTTGTTTGTTTGGTTTAGTTTGGTTGGTTTGGTTGGTTTTGTTTGGTTGGTTTGATTTGGTTTGATTTGGTTTGATTTGGTTGGTTTGGTCTGGTTGGTTGGTTGGTTTGGTTGGTTTGGTCTGGTTTGGTTGGTTTGGTTTGGTTTTTGGTTTGGTTGGTTTGGTCTGGTTGGTTTGGTTGGTTTGGTTGGTGGTTGGTTTGGTTTGGTTGGTTTGGTTTGGTTTGGTTTAGTTTGGTTGGTTGGTTGGTTGGTTAGTGTATACACATTTATTTTAGCTCGATTGCGATACAAGTTCTCACAACTTATATTAATCACTCTCGAGACCTCATTCCTGGTGTAATCCATAGCCAGGAAGGAGAGAGAAGAGGCAATGTGGAATTTAAATGCCTTGACTAAGGGCACAATCGTAACGGCTCCAATGGGGGAGGCTCGAACTCGGGGCATTTCGCACCTGAAGTGAACACACTACCACTGCGCTATCACGACTTCCACAGTTGGTTGGTTGGTTGGTCTCACACAAATAACTGAGGCTATACGATTGATTTTTCTATTTATTAAAAATTTACTGGATGCCCATTTGAGCGACAGACAGTTTACCTAACAATACCTGTCCTGGGCAGGCTCAAGCGGTTAACCAGTACTTGTTGGACCAACCTCCGTAAAAAAACTGCCAACTTTGTCATATACAGAGACACGGTCTGAGCTTGTCCCGAACCCGTGACCATCAGGGATGATAGGATAGCATCGGTACACAAGTCAGCGACCTTAACCACTCGACCACGGAGGCGCCCTTATTTGTTTAGGTGTCAGCCGAATCATGTATATTGAGAGATTGGACTCGCTGGTAATATTTCATTGTTTGACTTAACAATAGACACAAACTCCCAGTACGCTTTTAGAAGTCCACAAAAGCCATTTGGAAAAACAACAACATGCAAATCGAATAAACATCTTTAATCACAAACACATTGCTTATGTCGCTTATAAATGAAATTTTATCGCTTACGCTAAGTAAATCTGACAAGAAAACGAAAATTTGAATAATTGCTTATCTTACGAAGCCGTTAAAGTCTGAGTGGCAAATCTCGTGACTCGATTATTTCACCATTCGGCCATGCAATAATACGTTAATATTTTCCTCGAATAGCATTCAAATCACCATCATCAACTCATTACTTCAATAAAAGATATTTTCAATACATAATGGATTCGAGATTTCCTAGCACTTCGATTCTGATAACAATGAATAAGAAACTCAATCGCGCAGCAAGGCTTTCTGTCGGAAAATTAGATTCAAAACACCATAGAAATTTGCTGATTGTTATGCGTTCAGGGCATCTTACAAGACAAATCCCGCGGATTGATATTAGATGAAGTAGTGCGGTTTCTGGAGAGACCGTAAGTTTGTATTATTCCGCACTAATCAAGCAGTGCAGACATTTATTGAATCATATGATGTGTGTTTTGAAGATGTTAGCGTCATTCAATGCAAATAATTGATGAGGATTCATGTACATTATAATTGTTTTGAAAATAATAGAGTAGTGTTAGTGCGTAACAAGACGTAAATTGTGTTGTTAGGCAAACTTAATTGCACACATAAACCATACTTGTACAAGTTTCAAAAATAAAATAAAAAGTCCGCATCCGTTGTGGAGTGGTTAATGTCGCTGTGTGTGTGTTTTACGTTTATTTATCGTCGCTACCGGTTGCCCATATGAGCGACGCCTCCTGAAGATATTAGTCATTTTAGATTTTGGAGGATAGTGCAGTGATACAGAGAGAGAGAGAGAGAGAGAGAGAGAGAGCCATTCCAGAGTCTCCTCTGGTTCTTTTACGTGCACGATGTAAAGCACCGACACGAGACCTCGGTTTAACGTCCCATCTGAAAGACTGTTAATTTTATTAGGGTCAGACGGGGGATCGAACCTGCGATCCCTGGATTACCAGTCCAGCGTGTTACCACTGGACTACAGATCCGTCTGTTTAATGTCGCTGATTTGTATACCACTGTAACCTATCATCACTGATTGTCACAGGTTCCAGCCCCGCTCAGACCGTGTCTCTTTATATGAAACAGTTTCTTACGGAGGTTGGTGCACCAAGTACTGGTTAACCGCTGGAGCCTGCCCAGGAAATGTGTTGTTAGGTAGTATGCCCGTCGCTCAAATGGGCAACCAACAAATGGGCAACCATCAAATGGGCAACCATCAAATGGGCAACCAACAAATGGGCAACCAACACATGGGCAACCAACAAATGGGCAATCAACACATGGGCAACCAACACATGGGCAACCAACACATGGGCAACCAACACATGGGCAACCAACACATGGGCAACCATCACATGGGCAACCAACACATGGGCAACCAACAAATGGGCAACCAACAAATGGGCAACCAACACATGGGCAACCAACATATGGGCAACCATCACATGGGCAACCAACACATGGGCAACCAACAAATGGGCAACCAACACATGGGCAACCAACACATGGGCAACCAACACATGGGCAACCAACATATGGGCAACCAACACATGGGCAACCATCACATGGGCAACCAACACATGGGCAACCAACAAATGGGCAACCAACAAATGGGCAACCAACACATGGGCAACCAACACATGGGCAACCATCACATGGGCAACCAACACATGGGCAACCAACAAATGGGCAACCAACACATGGGCAACCAACAAATGGGCAACCAACACATGGGCAACCAACACATGAGCAACCAACACATGGGCAACCAACAAATGCGCAATCAACAAATGGGCAACCAACACATGGGCAACCAACACATGGGCAACCAACAAATGGGCAACCAACACATGGGCAACCAACAAATGGGCAACCAACACATGGGCAACCAACAAATGGGCAACCAACACATGAGCAACCAACACATGAGCAACCAACACATGGGCAACCAACAAATGCGCAATCAACAAATGGGCAACCAACACATGGGCAACCAACACATGGGCAACCAACAAATGGGCAACCAACAAATGGGCAACCAACACATGGGCAACCAACACATGGGCAACCAACAAATGGGCAACCAACACATGGGCAACCAACACATGGGCAACCAACACATGGGCAACCAACAAATGGGCAACCAACAAATGCGCAACCAACAAATGGGCAACCAACAAATGGGCAACCAACAAATGGGTAACCAACAAATGGGCAACCAACAAATGCGCAACCAACAAATGCGCAACCAACAAATGGGCAACCAACAAATGGGCAACCAACAAATGCGCAACCAACAAATGGGCAACCAACACATGGGCAACCAACACATGGGCAACCAACAAATGGGCAACCAACACATGGGCAACCAACACATGGGCAACCAACACATGGGCAACCAACAAATGGGCAACCAACAAATGCGCAACCAACAAATGGGCAACCAACAAATGGGCAACCAACAAATGGGCAACCAACAAATGGGTAACCAACAAATGGGCAACCAACAAATGCGCAACCAACAAATGCGCAACCAACAAATGGGCAACCAACAAATGCGCAACCAACAAATGCGCAACCGGTAACGAAGCTATTATTGGACACTTGACTCGGCCTGGTGGTTTCCAGAGTATAAATACATTTTAAAATTTCAAGATTTGCCATAAAAACATGAACTGCACATTGTAACCTATTTTTAGCATTCTTGTCTCTTCCACACTTGAATGCAATGATTTTCAGCTGATCATGTATATTAATATTGTGTATCATGTCATTAAATAAGCTGTTTATATCATCAATTGTCATAACACGCTGGACTGGTAATCCAGGGATCGCAGGTTCGATCCCTCGTCTGACCGTAATAAAATTAACAGTCTTTCAGACGCTCAATTAAAGGCATAATACATAACTATGAAATGCCTAAATTAAATTAAGTCATTATACACTGCACGTGCCAAATTACCTGTCAATACATTTTATTACATGACAAAAATAATATGACTACATACAGTAGCTGTTATTGAATTGATCATGTACTATATAAATTGACAGATTACAAGTTACATATACTCAGACAAAAAGCAAGCTGTATGTAGATGCCAATACTCTCCGACCGATGATCGAACACATGATGTTCAGATTGATAGAAAAAAAACTCAACATAAGTTTTGTAGTACATTGTGTGGTAACGATAAGATCGGCCGTTATGTAGTGTACATTGTGTGGTAACGATAGCGCTCGGTCGTTATGTAGTGTACATTGTGTGGTAACGATAGCGCTCGGTCGTTATGTAGTGTACATTGTATGGTAACGATAGCACTCGCCCGTTATGTAGTGTACATGTATGGTAACGATAGCGCTCGATCGTTATGTAGTGTACATTGTATGGTAACGATAACGCTCGGTCGTTATGTAGTGTACATTGTATGGTAGCGATAGCGCTCGGCCGTTATGTAGTGTACATTGTATGGTAACGATAGCGCTCGGCCGTTATGTAGTGTACATTGTATGGTAACGATAACGCTCGGCCGTTATGTAGTGTACATTGTATGGTAACGATAGTGCTCGGCCGTTATGTAGTGTACATTGCGTGGTAACGATAGCGCTCGGCCGTTATGTAGTGTACATTGTGTGGTAACGATAACCCTCGGTCGTTATGTAGTGTACATTGTATGGTAACGATAGCACTCGCCCGTTATGTAGTGTACATTGTATGGTAACGATAGCACTCGCCCGTTATGTAGTGTACATTGTATGGTAACGATAGCACTCGCCCGTTATGTAGTGTACATTGTATGGTAACGATAACGCTCGGTCGTTATGTAGTGTACATTGTATGGTAACGATAACACTCGGCCGTTATGTAGTGTACATTGTATGGTAACGATAACGCTCGGTCGTTATGTAGTGTACATTGTATGGTAACGATAACGCTCGGTCGTTATGTAGTGTACATTGTATGGTAACGATAACGCTCGGTCGTTATGTAGTGTACATTGTATGGTAACGATAACCCTCGGTCGTTATGTAGTGTACATTGTATGGTAACGATAACCCTCGGCCGTTATGTAGTGTACATTGTGTGGTAACGATAGCGCTCGGTCGTTATGTAGTGTACATTGTATGGTAACGATAACCCTCGGTCGTTATGTAGTGTACATTGTATGGTAACGATAACCCTCGGTCGTTATGTAGTGTACATTGTATGGTAACGATAGCGCTCGGTCGTTATGTAGTGTACATTGTATGGTAACGATAACCCTCGGTCGTTATGTAGTGTACATTGTATGGTAACGATAACCCTCGGTCGTTATGTAGTGTATTGTGTGGTAACGATAGCGCTCGGTCGTTATGTAGTGTACATTGTATGGTAACGATAACCCTCGGTCGTTATGTAGTGTACATTGTATGGTAACGATAACCCTCGGTCGTTATGTAGTGTACATTGTATGGTAACGATAGCGCTCGGTCGTTATGTAGTGTACATTGTATGGTAACGATAACGCTCGGTCGTTATGTAGTGTACATTGTATGGTAACGATAACGCTCGGTCGTTATGTAGTGTACATTGTATGGTAACGATAGCGCTCGACCGTTATGTAGTGTACATTGTATGGTAACGATAACCCTCGGTCGTTATGTAGTGTACATTGTATGGTAACGATAGCACTCGGCCGTTATGTAGTGTACATTGTATGGTAACGATAACCCTCGGTCGTTATGTAGTGTACATTGTATGGTAACGATAACGCTCGGCCGTTATGTAGTGTACATTGTATGGTAACGATAATGCTCGGTCGTTATGTAGTGTACATTGTATGGTAACGATAACGCTCGGTCGTTATGTAGTGTACATTGTATGGTAACGATGACGCTCGGCCGTTATGTAGTGTACATTGTATGGTAACGATAGCGCTCGGCCGTTATGTAGTGTACATTGCGTGGTAACGATAGCGCTCGGTCGTTATGTAGTGTACAGTGTGTGGTTACGATAACGCTCGATATGAAGTGTACACTTCTCCAACGTTGATAAACTTCTCTGTGCATATTACAGCAGAGAGTCGCGGTCATGGTAGTATATTTCAAATATCTTCTCCTCCACCGCTGTATGTTCGAATACCACCAACGGTGTTATATACATTCATGTGAGGAGCCTATACAACAAGTTTATGTAATGACGGTCGTTCTACACCGACACCGGCCCACGAGGTTCGAAGGAAGATTTTCCTCACCAACTTAAAATCTCATCTAGAAAGTTTTTATATAATTGTTAATCCAACAACCAACACACGGACTATTGTCCTTGCTGGGTGGAGGTTCTTTCTTTTAGACGAAAATCTTTAGGACGTTAAATATGCTACGGTGGCTGGATCAGTTCTAATTGATAGTATAACTACTGTCAAGAACTTCGTCATTATTAGAACACACTAAGGCGCCCGCATGGCAATGTCGTCAAAGGTTCGAACCTCATCTTGGGTTCATTCTGATTTGGGCGGTTGGTGAGCCACCAGCTTGTTAAATAGTAGTTACTGATTGCCTATTAGTCTGGCCCTTGCATGCAATGCTATGATTCCGGAAGTACATAATGTGGTGTCCGTGGTCCAGTGGTAGAGCGTCGTATTTGGAATCGAGCGGTACCGGGTTCGATACTCGGTTTGGCCACGTATGTAGTGTCATTGAGCAAGGCACTTCACACACATAGCTTAGTAATGGTTAACTGCTTAGGTCGGCTACGCCTGCCCAGGAAAACATGTCTAGGTCCCCGCAAGGGGTTTGACATTAATGGAGCATACGTACATCAATGGCTAGTACGTTCAATATGGGCGTCACTATAATAAACAAATACTTTACTTTACAATTTACACTGTTACGGTAGCATTATTCATAACTGATCCTATCTCTTGTAAACGGATGTTTCAGAGACACATTGTCCTTAGACAAACAAACTGGCTATAAATTCTAATTACATGCGCTTTTAGTCTTTCTGGTTTACCATTACGCATTTACGATTCTGTAATCACCACATTACACAGTATCTATTGTTTTACAGACACACATAATCGTCTCCCTGAATAATTTCGAGTCTTTTGCATGATGTCGTGAATGTTAAAGACGTTTTTCCACGATTTCGCTCGATTTGCACAAGTTGTTTCGGAAATTGCAAGACTAAGCGTCACGGCTTCAGCATCTCATATAACCATGACACCGGAAACAGGAAATTTTGGCAAGACTCCGCCACTTAAAGCGATTCTATCCATTAAATATGTCGTGGTTATTGTAATTCGGTGCCTACATTAACATGGACTACATGAACGATATCGATATTTTATCGTCAATTACAGAGGCGTCTGCTAGATCGGGTGAAATTGTACACCATTTTCATGAAGGCGTTAATGTGATGTAGACAGAGAGCGTCAAGGAACCTCAGCTTCAGATACTCGTACATGTTATTTTCTACTTGCTGAAAACAATTTGTAACGTAATTGATGACAATTTTATTAATATAATGAAACAGAGCATGTCAGAATTAGAGAAGCAACGTAAGATAAATCATGTACCGCGCCTGCTTGCATGGTCAAAATTACGAGGGTCGTTTGTGATTCATAATGGAGAAGTTGTCAGTTCGTTGTCCCACTCGTTTAGGCGCTGACTGACAATAGAGAAGTTGTCAGTTCGTTGTCCCATTCGTTTAGGCGCTGCCTGACAATGGAGAAGTTGTTAGTTCGTTGTCCCATTCGTTCAGGCGCTGACTAACAATGGACAAGTTGTCAGTTCACTGACCCACTCGTTAATGAGCTGACTGACAATGGAGAAGTTGTCAGTTCGTTGTCCCATTCGTTAAGGCGCTGCCTGACAATGGAGAAGTTGTCAGTTCACTGACCCACTCGTTAATGAGCTGACTGACAATGGAGAAGTTGTCAGTTCGTTGTCCCACTCGTTAATGAGCTGACTGACAATGGAGAAGTTGTCAGTTCACTGTCCCACTCGATTAGGCGCTGACTGACAATGTAGAAATTGTCAGTTCATTGTCCCATTCGTTCAGGCGCTGACTGACAATGGACAAGTTGTCAGTTCACTGACCCACTCGTTAATGAGCTGACTGACAATGGAGAAGTTGTCAGTTCGTTGTCCCATTCGTTAAGGCGCTGCCTGACAATGGAGAAGTTGTCAGTTCACTGACCCACTCGTTAATGAGCTGACTGACAATGGAGAAGTTGTCAGTTCGTTGTCCCACTCGTTAATGAGCTGACTGACACTGGAGAGGTTGTCAGTTCACTGACCCACACGTTAATGAGCTGACTGACAATGGAGAAATTGTCAGTTCGTTGTCCCACTCATTAAGGCGCTGCCTGACAATGGAGAAGTTGTCAGTTCGTTGTCCCATTCGTTAATGAGCTGACTGACAATGGTGAAGTTGTCAGTTCGTTGTCCCACTCGTTAATGAGCTGACTGACAATGGAGAAGTTGTCAGTTCACTGACCCACTCGTTATTGAGCTGACTGACACTGGAGAAATTGTCAGTTCGTTGTCCCACTCGTTAAGGCGCTGCCTGACAATGGAGACGTTGTCAGTTCGTTGTCCCATTCGTTAATGAGCTGACTGACAATGGAGAAGTTGTCAGTTCGTTGTCCCATTCGTTAATGAGCTGACTGACAATGGAGAAGTTGTCAGTTCGTTGTCCCACTCGTTAAGGCGCTGCCTGACAATGGAGAAGTTGTCAGTTCGTTGTCCCACTCGTTACGGCGCTGACTGACAATGGAGAAGTTGTCAGTTCGTTGTTCCACTCGTTACGGCGCTGACTGACAATGGAGAAGTTGTCAGTTCGTTGTCCCACTCGTTAAGGCGCTGATTGACAATGAACAAGTTGTCAGTTCGTTGTCCCATTCGTTAAGGCGCTGACTGACAATGGAGAAGTTGTCAGTTCGTTGTCCCACTCGTTAAGGCGCTGACTGACAATGGAGACGTTGTCAGTTCGTTGTCCCACTCGTTCAGGCGCTGACTGACAATGGAGAAGTTGTCAGTTCGTTGTCCCACTCGTTAAGGCGCTGCCTGACAATGGAGAAATTGTCAGTTCGTTGTCCCACTCGTTCAGGCGCTGACTGACATGGAAAGTTGTCAGTTCGTTGTCCCACGTAAAGCGCTGCCTGACAATGGAGAAGTTGTCAGTTCGTTGTCCCACTCGTTCAGGCGCTGACTGACAATGGAGAAGTTGTCAGTTCGTTGTGCCACTCGTTAAGGCGCTGCCTGACAATGGAGAAGTTGTCAGTTCGTCGTCCCATTCATTAAGGCGCTGACTGACAATGGAGAAGTTGTCAGTTAGTTGTCCCATTCGTTAAGGCGCTGACTGACAATGGAGACGTTGTCAGTTCGTTTTCCCACTCGTTAAGGCGCTAACTGACAATGGAGAAGTTGTCAGTTCGTTGTTCCACTCGTTTAGGCGCTGACTGACAATGTAGAAATTGTCAGTTCGTTGTCCCACTCGTTCAGGCGCTGACTGACAATGGAGAAGTTGTCAGTTCGTTGTGCCACTCGTTAAGGCGCTGCCTGACAATGGAGAAGTTGTCAGTTCGTCGTCCCATTCGTTAAGGCGCTGACTGACAATGGAGAAGTTGTCAGTTCGTTGTCCCACTCATTCAGGCGCTGACTGACAATGGAGAAGTTGTCAGTTCGTTTTCCCACTCGTTCAGGCGCTGACTGACAATGGAGAAGTTGTCAGTTCGTTGTCCCACTCGTTCAGGCGCTGACTGACAATGGAGAAGTTGTCAGTTCGTTGACCTACTCGTTTAGGCGCTGACTGACAATAGAGAAGTTGTCAGTTCGTTGTCCCACTCGTTAAGGCGCTGACTGACAATGGAGAAGTTGTCAGTTCGTTGTCCCATTCGTTGAGGCGCTGACTGACAATGGAGAAGTTGTCAGTTCGTTGTCCCACTCGTTAAGGCGCTGACTGACAATGGAGTAGTTGTCAGTTCGTTGTCCCACTCGTTCAGGCGCTGACTGATAATGGAGAAGTTGTCAGTTCGTTTATCCACTCGTTCAGGCGCTGACTGACAATGGACAATTTGTCAGTTCGTTGTCACACTCGTTTAGGCGCTGACTGACAATGGAGAAGTTGTCAGTTCGTTGTCCCACTCGTTCCGGCGCTGACTGACAATGGATAAGTTGTCAGTTCTTTGTCCCACTCGTTAAGGCGCTGCCTGAAAATGGAGAAGTTGTCAGTTCGTTGTCCCACTCGTTAAGGCGCTGAGTGACAATGGAGAAGTTGTCAGTTCGTTGTCCCACTCGTTAAGGCGCTGACTGACAATGGAGAAGTTGTCAGTTCATTGTCCCTCGTTACGGCGCTGCCTGACAATGGAGAAGTTGTCAGTTCGTTGTCCCACTCGTTAAGGCGCTGACTGACAATGGAGAAGTTGTCAGTTCGTTGTCCCACTCGTTAAGGCGCTGACTGACAATGGAGAAGTTGTCAGTTCGTTGTCCCACTCGATTAGGCGCTGACTGACAATGTATAAATTGTCAGTTCGTTGTCCCACTCGTTAAGGCGCTGATGACAATGGAGAAGTTGTCAGTTCGTTGTCCCACTCGTTAAGGCGCTGCCTGACAATGGGAAAATTGTCAGTTCGTTGTCCCACTCGTTCAGGCGCTGACTGACAATGGAGAAGTTGTCAGTTCGTTGTCCCACTCGTTAAGGCGCTGCCTGACAATGGAAAGTTGTCAGTTCGTTGTCCCACTCGTTAAGGCGCTGACTGACAATGGAGAAGTTGTCAGTTCGTTGTCCCACTCGTTCAGGCGCTGACTGACAATGGAGAAGTTGTCAGTTCGTTGTGCCACTCGTTAAGGCGCTGCCTGACAATGGAGAAGTTGTCAGTTCGTCGTCCCATTCATTAAGGCGCTGACTGACAATGGAGAAGTTGTCAGTTAGTTGTCCCATTCGTTAAGGCGCTGACTGACAATGGAGACGTTGTCAGTTCGTTTTCCCACTCGTTAAGGCGCTAACTGACAATGGAGAAGTTGTCAGTTCGTTGTTCCACTCGTTTAGGCGCTGACTGACAATGTAGAAATTGTCAGTTCGTTGTCCCACTCGTTCAGGCGCTGACTGACAATGGAGAAGTTGTCAGTTCGTTGTGCCACTCGTTAAGGCGCTGCCTGACAATGGAGAAGTTGTCAGTTCGTCGTCCCATTCGTTAAGGCGCTGACTGACAATGGAGAAGTTGTCAGTTCGTTGTCCCACTCATTCAGGCGCTGACTGACAATGGAGAAGTTGTCAGTTCGTTTTCCCACTCGTTCAGGCGCTGACTGACAATGGAGAAGTTGTCAGTTCGTTGTCCCACTCGTTCAGGCGCTGACTGACAATGGAGAAGTTGTCAGTTCGTTGACCCACTCGTTAAGGCGCTGACTGACAATAGAGAAGTTGTCAGTTCGTTGTCCCACTCGTTAAGGCGCTGACTGACAATGGAGAAGTTGTCAGTTCGTTGTCCCATTCGTTGAGGCGCTGACTGACAATGGAGAAGTTGTCAGTTCGTTGTCCCACTCGTTAAGGCGCTGACTGACAATGGAGTAGTTGTCAGTTCGTTGTCCCACTCGTTCAGGCGCTGACTGATAATGGAGAAGTTGTCAGTTCGTTTATCCACTCGTTCAGGCGCTGACTGACAATGGACAATTTGTCAGTTCGTTGTCACACTCGTTTAGGCGCTGACTGACAATGGAGAAGTTGTCAGTTCGTTGTCCCACTCGTTAAGGCGCTGACTGACAATGGAGAAGTTGTCAGTTCGTTGTCCCACTCGTTAAGGCGCTGCCTGACAATGGAGAAGTTGTCAGTTCGTTGTCCCACTCGTTAAGGCGCTGACTGACAATGGAGAAGTTGTCAGTTCGTTGTCCCACTCGTTAAGGCGCTGACTGACAATGGAGAAGTTGTCAGTTCGTTTCCCACTCGTTCAGGCGCTGACTGACAATGGAGAAGTTGTCAGTTCGTTGTCCCACTCGTTCAGGCGCTGACTGACAATGGAGAAGTTGTCAGTTCGTTGTCCTACTCGTTAGGCGCTGACTGACAATGGAGAAGTTGTCAGTTCGTTGTCCCACTCGTTAAGGCGCTGACTGACAATGGAGAAGTTGTCAGTTCGTTGTCCCACTCGTTGAGGCGCTGACTGACAATGGAGAAGTTGTCAGTTCGTTGTCCCACTCGTTAAGGCGCTGACTGACAATGGAGAGTTGTCAGTTCGTTGTCCCACTCGTTAAGGCGCTGACTGACAATGGAGAAGTTGTCAGTTCGTTATCCACTCGTTCAGGCGCTGACTGACAATGGACAATTTGTCAGTTCGTTGTCCCACTCGTTTAGGCGCTGACTGACAATGGAGAAGTTGTCAGTTCGTTGTCCCACTCGTTCAGGCGCTGACTGACAATGGAGAAGTTGTCAGTTCATTGTCCCACTCGTTACGGCGCTGCCTGACAATGGAGAAGTTGTCAGTTCGTTGTGCCACTCGTTAAGGCGCTGACTGACAATGGAGAAGTTGTCAGTTCGTTGTCCCATTCGATTAGGCGCTGACTGACAATGTATAAATTGTCAGTTTGTTGTCCCACGCGTTAAGGCGCTGAGTGACAATGGAGAAGTTGTCAGTTCGTTGTCCCACTCGTTAATGCGCTGCCTGACAATGGAGAAGTTGTCAGTTCATTGTCCCACTCGTTACGGCGCTGCCTGACAATGGAGAAGTTGTCAGTTCGTTATCCCACTCGTTACGGCGCTGATTGACAATGTAGAAATTGTCAGTTCATTGTCCCATTCGTTAAGTCGCTGACAGACAATGGATAAGTTGTCAGTTCGTTGTCCCACTCGTTAAGGCGCTGACTGACAATGGAGAAGTTGTCAGTTCGTTGTCCCACTCGTTAAGGCGTTGACTGACAATGAACAAGTTGTCAGTTCGTTGTCCCATTCGTTAAGGCGCTGACTGACAATGGAGAAGTTGTCAGTTCGTTGTCCCACACGTTCAGGCGCTGACTGACAATGGAGAAGTTGTCAGTTCATTGTCCCACTCGTTAATGCGCTGCCTGACAATGGAGAAGTTGTTAGTTCATTGTCCCATTCGTTAAGGCGCTGACTGACAATGGAGAAGTTGTCAGTTAGTTGTCCCATTCGTTAAGGCGCTGACTGACAATGGAGAAGTTGTCAGTTCGTTTTCCCACTCGTTAAGGCGCTAACTGACAATGGAGAAGTTGTCAGTTCGTTGTTCCACTCGTTTAGGCGCTGACTGACAATGTAGAAATTGTCAGTTCGTTGTCCCACTCGTTAAGGCCCTGACTGACAATGGAGAAGTTGTCAGTTCGTTGTCCCACTCGTTAAGGCGCTGACTGACAATGGAGAAGTTGTCAGTTCGTTGTCCCACTCGTTAAGGCGTTGACTGACAATGAACAAGTTGTCAGTTCGTTGTCCCATTCGTTAAGGCGCTGACTGACAATGGAGAAGTTGTCAGTTCGTTGTCCCACACGTTCAGGCGCTGACTGACAATGGAGAAGTTGTCAGTTCATTGTCCCACTCGTTAATGCGCTGCCTGACAATGGAGAAGTTGTTAGTTCATTGTCCCATTCGTTAAGGCGCTGACTGACAATGGAGAAGTTGTCAGTTAGTTGTCCCATTCGTTAAGGCGCTGACTGACAATGGAGAAGTTGTCAGTTCGTTTTCCCACTCGTTAAGGCGCTAACTGACAATGGAGAAGTTGTCAGTTCGTTGTTCCACTCGTTTAGGCGCTGACTGACAATGTAGAAATTGTCAGTTCGTTGTCCCACTCGTTAAGGCCCTGACTGACAATGGAGAAATTGTCAGTTCGTTGTCCCACTCGTTCAGGCGCTGACTGACAATGGAGAAGTAGTCAGTTCGTTGTCCCACTCGTTAAGGCGCTGACTGACAATGTAGAAGTTGTCAGTTCGTTGTCCCACTCTTTAAGGCGCTGACTGACAATGGAGAAGTTGTCAGTTCGTTGTCCCACTCGTTAAGGCGCTGACTGACAATGGAGAAGTTGTCAGTTCGTTGTCCCACTCGTTAAGGCGCTGACTGACAATGGAGAAGTTGTCAGTTCGTTGTCCCACACGTTCAGGCGCTGACTGACAATGGAGAAGACTAATATAAACTATGTTGTTCCTAGAAGTGTGTTTGTTGGTAAGACGTAAGTGGTATGGCTAAGTGTGTAAGTGTCTGTGTCGCTTAGGTAGTTAACTTCAAATTCCGTGTGCTTCTGTTTGCTGTATATTCGGATCCCACTAGGGCTGTATAAATCGTTCTTACGTAGAAGTTGCCCTGCCTGCTTGTGGAACGTCGTTGGTTATACCCGAGTACCGGCCGTATATCTGAAGCGATGCTCTGAAAGGGCATCCGGGGTTCATCCACAAATAAAAATTGCCCTGCTGGCTTGTGGAACGTCGTTTGTTATACCCGAGTACCGGCCGTATATCTGAAGCGATGCTCTGAAAGGGCATCCGGGGTTCATCCACAAATAAAAATTGCCCTGCTGGCTTGTGGAACGTCGTTGGTTATACCCGAGTACCGGCCGTATATCTTAAGCAATGCTCTGAAAGGGAATCCGGGTTAATCCACAAATAAAAAGCTCGAAAATCGCCGGATAGCTGTTAGTTCGAGTATGAATTCAAAAACAAACATGGCGTCGTTCCTGTCGTTGTGGCGTCCATGGTCCAGTGTAGAGCGTTGGATTTAGAATCAAACGGTCCCGGGTTCGATACTGTGTCAGGGCAGGTCATTGAGCAAGGCACCTCACACACATTGCTTACTTAGTATGTGTTAATCGCTTAGGTCGGCTAAGTCTGCCCAGGAAAATATGTATAGGTTCCCGCAAGTGTTTTGACATTAATGGAACATATGTCATACATACAGTTTTCATTGGCGGATGATTGGATGACGAGACCTGGTGACGAGGCACACTCAATCATTCCATACTAACAATGTCTTGATGAAAAAAGATTAAAAACAAATTGAAACAGAAACACACCGTTCCTTCTAGAAACCAGTCATTATTTCTGCTGTTGCTGCATCGCACGCACATGTTTTCCCGAGATGCTAAGGAAGTTTTAAAGTACTTCCGGTATTATCAATTTCTTTAAAAGTTCGCTTTATGGCGTTGGAGGAGACTTTAAGACGTCCTGTTGAGAACACACTAAATAATCTCAATTAACAACTAATGATATAAATCTCACGAAAATAACCAGTTTTCTATCAAATACATTTTCCCAGAATTCAGTGCAATCACTTTTATTCCTTATCAAGATAGCGTTAGAACAATTATCGCTTCCGGTTTGCAAGAGTCTTAGTGTAATCGCCGTTGATTGGCTGTAACATTGTAAATAACTTGTATTGTTACGCCTGTAATTCGCCTCATATCCGGCGATTCGTGGCTAATCTGCATTAAAGAAACTCGTCTAATACGTGAACACCACTGAGCTTCCTATCGAAGATTAATTCGGATGATTTTGTTACCATCATCAGAGATCATTAAATGCCTACTTTAATTAGTTTGAAGCGTTAGCTCTGTGGAAATGTCGAAACACTCCGTTAGGGTTACCATAGAAAAGGAAGCGCGATATTCAAATTTCGAGATGCAACGTGTGCTTGTCTATTCATTCATTTTCATCACTTCTGAACGCACGTGACTGCACGTGCTTCATGAAATTATCCTATTGATTGTCAATTGTTTTATTGTTTGCCAGCAATAAAATGTTCTGTTAAGAAAAGTCACATATTTTATGTAGGCCTATCTTCGGAAGGCAAGCTGGAGTGGGGAAACAATTAACGTAAGTCCACCCAAGGCATCATCTGTAGTTCAGTAAGTGCAATGTAATGTTAATGTAAATATATTTATTTTACAACGATTGCGAAACAAGTTTCAACAACTTATATTAATCACGTTCGTTGGAGAGGATGAAAGCGTAAATGTGGTCGTTCGTGTGGGAGGAAATCGGAGTACCCGGAGAAAAACCCACCTGTCTGATCTGGCGACCATCGTACTATCTCACACACTGCCCGGTCCAAGGATCGAACCCGGGTTGCATTGGTGAGAAGCGAGCGCGGTAACCACTGCGCTATTCGGACAGCCGATTTGTGTATTGATTGATATTACGTGTTGCATACACGACTGGTGTCAGGTTTGGCATGCTACAGGTGTTGTTCACGGGCTGCGCGTTACCTGTTCCTTGTGTTTGTTCTCTCACAACATGTCTATTGTAAAGTCTTTAATAGAATGGCCACGTACGTTTATAAACTTATGTTTTTTTTGTTTGTTTTTTTTACGTTTATTTATCGTCGCTACCGGTTGCCCATATGAGCGACGCCTCCTGAAGAGATTAGTTATTTTAGATTATTTTGGAGGATAGTGCAATGATACAGACAGAGACCCATTCCAGAGTCTCCTCTGGTTCTATTACGTGCACGGTGTAATGCACCGACACGAGACCTCGGTTTAACGTCCCATCTGAAAGACTGTTAATTTTATTAGGGTCAGACGGGGGATCGAACCTGTGATCCCTGGATTACCAGTCCAGCATGTTACCACTGGACTACAGACCAGTCTATTATGTGTAAAGTGTGCATATTATATATACAACATAGTTTAAAACACGGTCGTGATGTCATACATTTGTACGTGCAGTCCATTATTATTAATATTGGACTGGTGTCAAAAGGCTAGAGTATTATATTAAATCCTAGGCGTAAATGTACGAAATTAACAATTTTAATTAGTAGAACCTTGTTATATAAGTGTGTGTTTTAAGTAAGATATATGCATCAAACGGACCCAATATGTAAAATATTGGTAGTATTCGGCGCTACGAGCCTCACACAGTCCAATATTTGACATATTGGGTCGTTTTCGGCTTATATCCGATACATATATATAAATGGGACTGAAATAAACAAATATATACAACCACTCATCGCTCTAATCTCATAAAAATGATTAAACCAAATGTTAAAAATGATTAATCCAAATGTTAAAAATGAGTACACTAAATTGTAAAAATGATTACACTAAATTGTAAAAATGATTACACTAAATTGTAAAAATGAGTACACTAAATGTTAAAAATGATTACACCAAATGTTAAAAATAATTAAAACCAAATGTTAAAAATGATTACACTAAATGTTAAAAATGATTACACCAAATGTTAAAAATAATTAAAACCAAATGTTAAAAATGATTACACTAAATGTTAAAAATGATTAAACCAAATGTTAAAAATGATTAAACCAAATGCTACTACACAACGTTTTTGCAACGAATACAAGTGCATGATGCAACTGTTTTAGAAATTGTGATCATTGTTCGTTTGAGAAGGAAAATGTCTTTAAACTAACGTGTATTATTTCTGGCATTGGCGTAGTTAAACGTAGGCACTGTAGGCCCGTGCCTTCATATCATTTTCTAAAATGCTATGTACATATAGTTTCAAAAAGGTCAAAAAGGCTAGGTAGATGTGATCGACTAGTAAATATCTTAGCTATCTCATAATCGTAATACAGAAATTGACAACACATTCCTATTCGTGGTTAGTCGTGATAGCGCAGTGGTATCGCGTTCGCTTCATGTGCGAAATGCCGGGAGTTCGAGCCCCACTGGAGGCGTTACAATTGCGCCCTTAGGCACGTTGCCTCTTCTCTCTCCCTCGTGGCGATGGATTCCATCAGGAATGAGGTCTCGAGAGTGATAAATATAAGTTGTAAGAACTTGTTTCGCAATCGAGCTAAAGTAAATATGTATAACTAACATGTTTCTGTTTTATATGAAAAATTATGTAGTTGCAATCCTATGTTAGTGGTCACCTCTATTAAGCAGCCGCCTGTGTTAAACAGCCATTTTCTATGAGTCCATTGGCTGGCTGTTTAAGACAGGATTGCCTTTAGATTTAATACTTGTATAAATATATCAAATTTAAGCCCACAGAGCACCAAAGTCGATGTAACGATTAAAAAATGTCGCGGGCCCCTTAGCACAATCGCAATTGCGTTGCTCGATAGTCACCCCCCCCCCCGCACCGGCGGTCTGCACATCAATTAAGTCTCAGCTACCACCCTGGCTGTATATACGATACATACATTAGCTTTCAGGTTTAGACGTGAGTGTTCGTTTCGTGGGTTATCGCTAAATGTTCACGTTAATATCGTGTCAATTTTCCGAATGAACACACACGCACCGATTTGACGCGATCACCAGAGTCTAAATAACATTGCAACAGTTGGTGAGGCCAAAGCAAAATATATGCATAGGATATAACATTGAGCTACGCGCCTCACACAGTCTAATATTTTACATATTGGATCCGTTTGAGGCTTATATCTTACTTAAAGCACAGTCATATATAACGAGATCTTACTAATTTTATTTTTGTCCATATATATATATATAATTATATGAAAAAAACAATATTTATATATAATTATATGGAAAAAAAATAAAATTAGTAAGATATTTATATATAATTATATGGGGAAAAAACTATTTATATATAATTATATGGGGGGAAAATAAAATTAGTAAGATATATAATTATATGGAAAAATGGGGGGAAATATTAGTAAGATCTTATGAATGTGATTTAAGTAAGATATAAGTCTCAAACGGATCCAATATGTAAAGATATATCTGTGTGAGGCGCGTAGCTCAATATCCTATCCTATATATATTATTCATTTATTGGCAAACGTCAAAACATTGCGTTTGGCCATTTACAATATCAGTAATATATATGGCCAATACACATTACAAAATGACATATATCATGTTGCCAAAACCTGTTTCTATATTCTTCAAAGACGCTCCTTTTATTTATGTAAATAATATATCCATTTGTTTAATTAAGTGTGTGTCTCTTATCCAGTCCGAGAAACAGCTGCTAATTAGTTCAACCGCGATCTGATCGAGGCTGATAACTGATTTTTTAAAACATTTCTTAAGTGCGCATTAGTGCTTATTTTCCATTTCAGTATTTCAAAATTTCTGGTTTTAATAAGTATTTAATTTTCAATTAGCGACTGTTCCTCGGTTTTAATATGTAAATATAATACTATGTCTGT
>CM026400.1:6713058-6822060 GCA_014843695.1 Archivesica marissinica
GGTGTGGATACTTGTCATTAGTGGAAGTCGGGGTGTGGATACTTGTCATTAGTGGAAGTCGGGGTGTGGATACTTGTCATTAGTGTAAGTCGTGGTGTGGATACTTGTCATTAGTGGAAGTCGGGGTGTGGATACTTGTCATTAGTGGAAGTCGTGGTGTGGATACTTGTCATTAGTGTAAGTCGGGGTGTGGATACTTGTCATTATTGTAAGTCGGGGTGTGGATACTTGTCATTAGTGGAAGTCGTGGTGTGGATACTTGTCATTAGTGGAAGTCGGGGTGTGGATACTTGTCATTAGTGGAAGTCGTGGTGTGGATACTTGTCATTAGTGTAAGTCGGGGTGTGGATACTTGTCATTAGTGTAAGTCGGGGTGTGGATACTTGTCATTAGTGTAAGTCGGGGTGTGGATACTTGTCATTAGTGTAAGTCGGGGTGTGGATACTTGTTATTAGTGGAAGTCGGGGTGTGGATACTTGTCATTAGTTGAAGTCGGGGTGGGTGTGGATACTTGTCATTAGTGGAAGTCGGGGTGTGGATACTTGTCATTAGTGGAAGTCGGGGTGGGTGTGGATACTTGTCATTAATGGAAGTCGGGGTGTGGATACTTGTTATTAGTGGAAGTCGGGGTGTGGATACTTGTCATTAGTGGAAGTCGGGGTGTGGATACTTGTCATTAGTGGAAGTCGGAGTGTGGATACTTGTCATTAGTGGAAGTCGGTGTGTGAATACTTGTCATTAGTGGAAGTCGGGGTGTGGATACTTGTCATTAGTGGAAGTCGGGGTGTGGATACTTGTCATTAGTGGAAGTCGGGGTGTGGATACTTGTCATTAGTGGAAGTCGGGGTGTGGATACTTGTCATTAGTGTAAGTCGTGGTGTGGATACTTGTCATTAGTGTAAGTCGGGGTGTGGATACTTGTCATTAGTGGAAGTCGTGGTGTGGATACTTGTCATTAGTGTAAGTCGGGGTGTGGATACTTGTCATTAGTGTAAGTCGGGGTGTGGATACTTGTCATTAGTGGAAGTCGTGGTGTGGATACTTGTCATTAGTGTAATTCGGGGTGTGGATACTTGTTATTAGTGTAAGTCGGGGTGTGGATACTTGTCATTAGTGTAAGTCGGGGTGTGGATACTTGTCATTAGTGGAAGTCGGGGTGTGGATACTTGTCATTAGTGGAAGTCGGGGTGTGGATACTTGTCATTAGTGGAAGTCGTGGTGTGGATACTTGTCATTAGTGGAAGTCGGGGTGTGGATACTTGTATTAGTGGAAGTCGGGGTGTGGATACTTGTCATTAGTGGAAGTCGGGGTGGGTGTGGATACTTGTCATTAGTGGAAGTCGGGGTGTGGATACTTGTTATTAGTGGAAGTCGGGGTGTGGATACTTGTCATTAGTGGAAGTCGGGGTGTGGATACTTGTCATTAGTGGAAGTCGGGGTGGGTGTGGATACTTGTCATTAGTGGAAGTCGGGGTGTGGATGACTTTGGTCACTTTCAGTGTGAAGTTACATAGGAGAAACAAGCAACATTTTCAAAAAGCATAAATGGAAGTCGTGATAGCGCAGTGGATGTGCGTTCGCTTCAGGTGCGAAAGGTCCGGAGTTCGAGCCCCACTGGAGTCCACTTATGATTTAGCCCTTAGGCAAGGCATTAAAATTCCACGTTGCCTCTTTTCTCTCCCTCGTGGCGATGGATTCCGTCAGGAATGAGGTCTCGAGAGTGATTAATATAACTTGAAATAACTTGTTTCGCAATCGAGCTAAAATAAATTTGTATAAGCTAAAAGCATAAATGAATTCCAACATGATTGCTCAGGGGCCTAGAGAAAGTTTTGATGGGTTGGCATCCATATTGTTTTAAACGTTAACATTTTGACAACAACAACGAGAACAGATTCACACTGTAACATGTAAATAAATCCGGACTTGTCGGCAGGTACAAATGATCGACAGACAATAATTTGTGTAAGTAAAGCCGGACTTATCGGCAGGTACAAATGATCGACAGACACTAATTTGTGTAAGTAAAGCCGGACTTATCGGCAGGTAAAAATGATCGACAGACAATAATTTGTGTAAGTAAATCCGGACTTGTCGGCAGGTACAAATGATCGACAGACAATAATTTGTGTAAGTAAATCCGGACTTGTCGGCAGGTACAAATGATCGACAGACAATAATTTATGTAAGTAAAGCCGGACTTGTCGGCAGATAAAACTTATCCACAGGCAATAGTTTATGTAAGTAAATCCATACTTGTCGGCATGTAAAAATGATCAAAAGGCAATAATTTAATAATTAGTGTAAGTAAATCCGGACTTATCTGCAGGTACAAATGATCAAAAGACAATAATTTATGTAAGTAAATCCGGACTTATCGGCAGGTAAAAATGATCAAAAGGCAATAATTTGTGTAAGTAAATCCGGACTTATCGGCAGGTACAAATGATCAATATGTAGACAATACTTTGCTTAAGTAAAGCCGGACTTGTCGGCAGATAAAACTGATCGACAGACAATAATTTATTTAAGTAAATCCGGACTTGTCGGCAGGTAAAAATGATCATCCACAGTTTATAAAATATAGAAATGTTTCCTCTATGTACTGTTATTGTCTGTAAAATTACACGAAAATCATACTTTATGCATATCTTTTTGTCATAATCATTGGGGTGTATAGAGATGCACCAGACGGGCGGCCTGGGGAGCCCATGATCGGACTAGTCGTGAATACGTTACGCCCGTGTTATTGAATATAACGTGTTATTACGCTTAATCATATTTTATTTTGCTCTATCGTGACGCATAATCTACATACAATATATGCAAAGAAAGCAAAAAAGGTAGAGCCACAAGTTCTTACAACATTAGAGGCAACTACGCTTCAATGCAATTTCCAGTATTTTGATTGAATAACGTTGTCGTAAATATATAAGTTATTGCTCCAGACTAGCCATGGTAAATACGGCTTATACTCCAATCAAGGTAGCTGGATTTGGCATCTAGGTGCAAACTAATTGCAAAATAATGTATCATTTAGCAGTTATCACTATGATAATGTGTGAATTGTTTGCAATTAATTTGAACCTAATATCTATATTGACTGGAGTATTAAGATACTTCCATTTCGTGTGTCTCGTGATTCTTAAAATAAAACCGGAAGTTGCGCATACGGTTTGACTATGCGCAAAGCATGTGTACAAGGCACCTAATAATTATGGACAGTTTACACCATTTAAATATGAATAATTTCTTAGCACACGGTGAGACTAACACGATACGATAATCTATTGAACATTTATAAGGTCCCAAATCTGGACGTACCGGTGTCAAGATAAAATTCACACATTCGCGAAATTACTCAATTGACGCAGTCGACGAAAGAAAAATGTTAAAATAAAATCGACGACAATCCTTGAAAAGGTTACTGAAAACATTGTTTTTAAAGCGACATTACATCGCAAAAGGCCCCCAAAAAAGTTCACTTATAAATACATTGCTACAAATTCTACCACTAACATTGAATCAATAAACAGTGTGTTTTCGGTCTACAAGTAGGATTTAATATAACGGCCATCCACACTCCTGAATTGACGTTTGTTTGTACTTGGAGTCAATACTAAACGCGTGATATTGTCGTTTAGAGATAATTTAACTAAGATTAGTGTACAAATAAATATGGATAGGCACTAATGTGAAATATAACGGTAAATATGTATCATAAATAGTGTTACTCAGGATACGTATCGCGCCTTGTATTACGCATGGATGTCTACCCTATTTACATTATTTTGTCAACAAACCGCGTATACGACGTTTGTTTTGAGGCAAGTATTGGAAAGAAATTATACCATATTATAAGTAAATTACATTCTGCAGAAATGTGTGTATTCACTGATGTATTGTCGCTTTAAGCTGGCTCGGGAAATGTGTGTGTGTTTACGTTTATTTATCGTCGCTACCGGTTGTCCATATGAGCGACGCCTCCTGAAGAGATTATTCATTTTATATTTTTGGAGGATATTGCAATGATACAGATAGAGACCCATTCCAACGTCCCATCTGAAAGACTGTTAATTTTATTAGGGTCAGACGGGGGATCGAACATGCGACCCCTGGATTACCAGTCCAGCGTGTTACCACTGGACTACATATCCGTCTGTTTAGGGAAATGTGTGTTTTACATTTATTTATATTCGCTACCGGTTGCCCATATGAGTGACGTCTCCTCAAGAGATTAGTAATTTAAGATATTTGGAGGATAGTGCATGACAGAGACCTCGGTTTAACTTCCCATCTAGAAGACTGTTAATTATATTAGGGTCTCGTGTCGGTGCTTTATCTGGCGACAACCATAACATATCGCATGCTCCCGGTCCAAGGATCGAACCCGGGTTGCGTTTGTGATAAGCGAGCGCGCTAACCACTGCGCTAATCTGACAGCAAATGTGTGTATTGATTCATTTTACGTGTTACATACACAAGTATTGATTATAATTCATAGGTCCTAGAGATTAATCATTTATTTGCATGACCACCATTATTAAATATTAGGATTTCCAGTCAGCCAAGAAATATATGTTTGATTCAACTTTATATTTCATCTTGATATATTTCACGCCAGGCAATTCTTGTGTCTCCATTCCATTTCACACTTTCTCACCCGTATACCGGCTAGAGAAGATCGTTCGTTTGCCATGGACAAAACCTGTTTCGCGACAGAATGATTTCCATTGGTTTTCTAATTAAAAATATTATTCGCCCGAAGTGGGCTTGATTGTGTGCATAAACAGAGTTTGTTCATGAAAATACCAGTGGGATTTTCATCGAGTTGACTCGGTTTAATCAATCAAGCAGAGGGTGAATACATTCCTGTTGAACCGTAAACATTTCGATCGACATGGCGTCGTGTTTTTGACGTCTTGCATATGCTGACAGTAGGTGCGTGTATTCACAGTACCCATGCAATACACTATAATCGGAAGCCTAAAGTCTGCCCCACTTACCAGTGAAACATCATGATTTGCTCATATTAAAAGTAAATTTTAAAATAATAAACCAGATAAAAAAAGGAGTTAAATTTTGCAATTTTGACAATTTTACAATTTTGATATTTCCCATAAATGCAAAAATGACGCAAACGTCAAAATCACAATGATGTGAGTTTTTTTCCAATGGCGGTAATGCAATGCGGCGTCACATCACTTTACATTAATGTCCGTACGAATTATGAAACACAACAAAATTGTTCTGATTTCCAAAATATGGACCAATTGAAAGATTTTTTTTAAAACCACACCCGTTTCACTGGACTGTATTGGTTTATTTTGGACTTAAATCCCATTTCCTTCACTTAAAAATAAATCGAGAAAAAAGACTGCCCTGGAGAGGAATTAATATAAGTTTTCTGAAAACTTGTTTTCCAATCCAAACCATTCACAATTTATGTAATTTGTAATATTTGTTGTGTTATACATGTACATTTATTGGAATAAATACTGTTTACACCAAGGCTGTCCTGAATTGTAGCAATCGAAACTAGACTTATTTGAAGGAATGAATCGAGGGTTAACAGTTCCATTGGGGTTAGTCCTATAAGTAAGACCTACATAAATTGTTTTCTGTTATTTCGAGGCCTTATCGTTAAAGCTCATTTTCTTCAGGTGCGAATGGTCCGGAGTTCGAGCCCCGCTGGGGCCGTTACGATTGTGCCCTTAGGCAAGGCATTTAATGTGTTAATTTATTCCACGTTGCCTCTTCTCTCTCTCTCTCTCTCCCTCGTGGTGATGGATTCCATCAGGAATGAGGTCTCGAGAGTGATTAATATAAGTTATAAGAACTTGTTTCGCAATCGAGCTAAAATCAATTTATATAAACTAATGCTCATTTTCGCATATCACTTTCCGCACTGATCCGATGGCGGGATTTCTGACCAATATTTTGAAGCTTTTCGGACATGAACGGTTATAAATGTGTGCATTGGTGTTAAGAATAATCCTAAATATAGATATTAAGAACGTTTAAAATATATTGTCTTACCGTTGTGCATGTCATTTAGCTGTTTGAAGTCGACAGGTGAAATTCTCCCATTTTTTCTGCGCAAGTCTTCACAAAAGAAATCCGAATGATTTATTATGGCATGCGTATGGACAATTGGATTAAACGAAATCTTATTTGGTTCACCGTAATGGCACAGAGATAAATCTTGTAAACATTTTCGTCTATTTCTATTTTTCGCAATAATCAAATATTCAAAATATCCGATTTGGAATGGCGAAACTCTGCTATGAAATTTAAACGTTGATTTATTGTATAATATTGTGTCAAGAGATGTTATAGACTGTGCAGAATTCAAACAACGGTATGTCACTGTGTTCATCTTGTTAACAATTTTAATTTATAAAAACGACTTTTTAGAATATAAAATATGTGACGCGTAATTGAGGTTTAGCGCTTAGACTTTGAAAAATGTGACATTTAACTATCCCGGTATTTTTATAAATAGTTGGGCTACATGGGGGTATGAACTATATTGGGCGCGGTGGTTAAAGTGTGTGGCGGCCGAATGCATCCAGACTAACGTTAAGCACGCCCAATGTAGTTCATACCCCGATGGAAACTATTAACCCGCCATTCATTACACGTTTATATTTACATTACTTGTTCTTGTCAATGACACAAATAAAAACAATAGCACACATTGCATTTTAAATGTATTTGGACAAGATTTGCAACTAACCGCCTGTAAATAGCTCATCCCTGGAACAGCGTAAACTGTAAGACACGCCTTTCATCGCGAAGAACGCTACCTAACATTGCGAATGCGCATGCCCGTAACTTCGAGTGCACATGTCAGCTGCATATCATTAGTTGGTAACCCTCATACGAATCAGACGGATGTGTAGTCCAGTGGTAACACGCTGGACTGGTAATCCAGGGATCACAGGTTCGATCCACCGTCTGACCCTAATAAAACAGTCTTTCAGATGGGACTTTAAACCGCGGTCTCTTGTCGATGCTTTACACCGTGCACGTAAAAGAACCAGAGGAGATTCTGGCATGGGTCTGTATTATTGCACTATCCTCCAAAACTCTAAAATGACTAACCTCTTCAGGAGGCGTCGCTCATATGGGCAACCGGTAGCGACGATAAATTAACGTAAAACACACACACACACCTCATACTAAATTGTATACATTCAGAGCGCATACGTTCATCGAAGGAAATACAATATGGATGTAAATATCCTGAAATGGTTCTGACAGTACAGTCAAACCTGTGTTAGTGGTCACCTCTATTAATACAGTCAAACCTGTGTTAGTTGTCACCTCTATTAAGCAGCCAGTTTCCAGATTCCCAATATGTTGTTTAATTATACATTGGACCTCTATTAAGCAGCCAGCCTGCATTAAGCAACCAGTTTCCAGATTCCCAATATGTTGTTTTATTATACATTTGACCTCTATTAAGCAGCCGTTTTATAAATAGGAAACCACAACACAGCAAAGATGTTGGTATGCATGCAATGTTCACTGCACGATTCAACGTCACCGAAACGTCAGTGTACATATATAGTGCATAATTCCACGACTGTACATATACGTCATTTAAAAACAAGACGATGTTTCCACTTCCTGAACACACTGTGTGTGCGCTCCTCCCCTCCCCCACTCTGTGTGTGCACGCCCGACTCCCTCTCTGGCGACTGTTCTAGCTACATAACATAAGTGTCATATTGTCGTAGATTCAAATCACTTGCTCCACCCGCTTCAGATTCGAATCTCACTGGCAGGGCGTGTCGAATTCTTCCATGTAGCAGAATGTATGTTGTTCTACCCTGGTATCCGCCCCTGTATGTAATACCGCTCTGATGTGCACATGGCCTGGAGTTTATAAAACCTTTTCTCCAATCACAAAATTCAGTCTCAAGCGTCTGATTGGTTCAGCTGACAGTAACACTCGGACTCAACCAATCAGATCATTTGAGCTTGCGTTTGAGATCTGATAAAAGGTTTATAGCCTCGGGGCATGGACTCATCTCTAAGTCTCCAATTCACAAACGGATCTGTAGTCCAGTGGTTAACACGCTGGACTGGTAATCCATGGATCGCAGGTTCGATCCCTCGTCTGACCCTAATAAAATGAACAGTCTTTCAGGTGGGGCTTTAAATAGAGGTCTCGTGTCGGTGCTTTACATCGTGCACGTAAAAGGACCAGAGAAGGCGATGAAATGTGGAATAGGTCTCTGTCTGTATCATTGCACTATCCTCTAACAATCTAAAATGTGTAATCTCTTCAGGAGGCGTCGCTCATATGGGCAACCGGTAACGACGATAAATAAACGTAAAACACGCACTGATTAAGATCGTTGATTACAATTCAATTATCGAACACTACGCTATCACGGTTTCCACCACCGTGACACAGTTAAACCCACAACACAAAAACAAAAACCACATGTAAAAAAACACACAAAGTACATTAAAATTTTATTTATTTCCTGATGGTAAGGAATAATATATATATATATATATAATTTTATATATATCAATAAAAACCAAAGTACATACACAGTATAACAATAGTGCCTTTCATTTTGGACAATTCTACAGTAGCAATAAATTAAATACATGTACAAGTAATACAATTGTGAATAGAAAACAAATAATGTTTTCCATTATCATTTATAATACATAATAATTAATTTAACGCACGCACGCACGCGCGCGCGCACATTCACCGTATGACTCATACATTTCCCCTCATCGTGTGAACAAAAAAAGTAAAGTAAAGTGTTTGTTTATTATAGTGTCACCCATATTGATAGGCCCGGCCCAGCCATTACTGATTTATGATGTCTTATGGACATCTGTACTTCCTGCAATCCGTAACCATTATTTAACTAGATGGCGGCTCACCAACTGGCCATATCAGAATGAACCCCTACCGAGGTTCGAATCTTCGACCTTCTGCTCCGTAGGCAGGTCGAACTTCCGACCTCCCGCTCCGTAGGCGGACACCTTAACCATTAGACCACGGAGACGGTATGTGAACATGTATATGCATCATGATGTGTGGCAGCCACGTGCAGGTTTCACAAAATAGCAAGTTTCTTGTCATAGGCGAGTAAAACAAAAAACGACCTGTTGGACCGGATTATCAGTTCATACAAATTTATTTTAACTCGATTGCGAAACAGGTTTTTACAACATTATATTAATCGCTATTGAGACCTCATTCCTGATGGAAGCCATCGCCACGATGGAGAGAGAAGAGGAAATGTGGGATTTAAGTGTCTTGTTTAAGGGCACAATCGTAACGAGAGCTCCGGGGCCCTCACACCTGAAGCGAACGCTCTAACACAGCGCATTATTAAGATAAACATTCTAATAATGGTATTTAGCTAAAATAATAGTTATTGCAGTAAAGTTATTATTCTAGGAAATAAACATTTTACATATAAATTAACAGCAATAGACTTAAAAAAGAATCTTAAAACATTTCTATTATGCTTTCAAATGGATTAGTGAACATATGGCATGTTCTCTGTCACAGCTTGAGTTTCGTATTCCTCCGCCGATGGATTTACTTTTGTGTGTTCCCGATTTTCTGACAATCATGAATAGTTAATTTAAAAGTAATATATTCGAATGAAGTTGTTTTGTCTGTAGTTTTTAATGCTTAGAGCAAACAGAGACTAACTTGAAAATAATACAGGAACTATTTCGTAGTACGGACGTTCAAACTAACAGAAGCGGCTGTGCGGTTGTGTCATGTAGTGCAATGAGCTCCAGGCGGGGCAGTTAAAATGAATAAAATTATATTAGAACATACGATTTGTGTTAACAACACTCGTGGAAATATAACTTTCGGTGATCATTCGAGAAATAAAATCCTCTATAACATTTAAATGAATGTGTGAAAAAAGTTAGATCATAAAAAGAATAGAAGAGAAATGTCCTTTTAATTAATAATGGTATTCACATTTCGTAGGAAAATAAACAGAGAGGTGTACGTTGTTTTTTAATCGTGTTCCTTGTCTGTGCTTATTAAACTGCTATGTCAGTAAATTATGTTTAAAGTTTAGTTTAAATTTTAAAGTTTAAAAAGTTTAAAGTAAATTGTGTTATGCTGATGTACTTTGTGTACTTAGCATATATTTACATAATAAATTGCACACGTGTTTGCTGATAAAAATGTCATGATTACGTATTGTTAATCACCATTTTATGCTGTTTCACTCAAATCTGCACGAAAAATTCGTGTATTTTCGTATAATATACGGAGTACCTTGCCCCAATGTTATAAAACTTCCCCAAATCTCAAACCCAGTCTCAAGCTTACGATTGGTTCAGCTGAGTGTAAATATCAGAATCAACCAATCAAATTTCTGAGCTCGAATTAAAACGTCATTGGGTGGGAAATGGCTGCCCTCGCCACTCCCCAACCCTAATCAAAATCAACAAATAATAGAGCGCAAGTAGGTAGCAGTAAGGAACAAATGAAAAACAGCAATACGACCATCATATGTTGGACCACACCTTCTAGAACATTTCTAGGAATTAGTAGCGGATAAATGCCTGTCACACATCATTGTCACACTAATATTCGGTATGGCGTAGAACGAATAGTGTACACAGACGAGGAACAGGCTACCATACGGTATACGGACAATTCCGCTTTAAGGTCGTTCCATTCCCTATATTCTATTTTCTCCGTGCCTGTGATAGGCAGCACACAGAATGATATGCCACTTAAGTTCGTTCCACATTCTAATTCCAAATTATACTCTCTATATCTGGACTAGGCAGCACAAGGGAATAACATCGTCACTTAGCGTCGGCGAATTTCTGCTTTATCCGAAACACGCCTACTTTTGGCTATTTCAGATGACGCACCGTTCCACATTCTGTTTTCATCGAACAATCCTGGGCTAGGTACCACAGGTCGCGGACATGTCTACGTTATGTGTTTTCAACATAAGTGAGTGGCCTGATAATGTACGTTCATTTTTCTAATTTCTATTTTCTCCGAACATGCCTGGGCTAGGCAGGTGGTTTACGTGCTGCTGCAATCCGTGTATGAACATCCGGGGCAATGCTGGTCTCTGTGCAGCCTGGGTAAGTGAGCTCTCCGTCTGTGGCCTGTAGTAGAGAGCGTCTAAATTCGAGATGATTCCGGCCGCCTGGGGGTGATACGTGAACCAGTACGGATTGGTCTGAAGCATACGCTGTACTGCGGCATAGTTCCCGGCCTCCGCGAGTAGTTCGAGCCCCACGGCAGTTTGACGTTTCCACTTTGTCCTAAAATATGAATTAAGAATAATATTATATTGAATGTTGCGGCAATATAATTTAACCATCATCTGCCGAATATCATGGACGGAGTATGCAAACAACATAGATCCAGATCAGCTGTCTAATCAGGATATATGTTGAGTGGAAGTCGTGATAGCGCAGTGGTAGCGCGTTCGCTTCAGGTGCGAACGGTCCGGAGTTAGAGCCCCGCTGGAGCCGTTACGATTGTGCCCTTAGGCAAGGCATTTAAATTCCACATTGCCTCTTTCTCTCCCTCGTGGAGATGGATTCCATCAGGAATGAGGTCTCGGAGTGATTAGTATAAGTTGAAAGAACTTGTTTCGCAATCGAGCTAAAATAAATTTGCATACACTACAATGTACTATTCAGATAAGTGTTTTAGCTCCACAATCCGAATAGCAAATAGCATAGAGCCTGATCAGACGGCACATTCTTCTCTGCTTTAGAAGTCACATATTGTAAGTGTGTTTCCTCGCATTATCAGTAAAACAAAGACATAACACGCCATTTATGAGTTTACGCTATATGTCTAATGTTTCCATCCTCACTGAAAATAAAATAAATCGAGAGGATGGTATACCGGCAAAAATAATTGTTGGAAGTTCACTTTTTGAATATTTGTTGGTAGCTATGACGTCATAGCTACAACATTTATTTCGTGTTAGCTAAATTAATGGAAACATATGTCTGAACTTTTGTCTGCTTCGCTTTTGTCGCCAATTGGGGAAAAACTGGAGCCAATTTGAAACACTTGAAGGCGATTAAGAGCAATAAAGATAAATATTTGAAGCCATGTATTTGACAAAACATGTGCAAAAAAAAAAAAGAAAAAAAAAAAGTTGCGCCTAAAATGTTCGCCAATTCATAAAATTTGGCGCCAGAATTTGTTTTAGGCGCCATTGGCGACCGGCAGCAGCAACCCGGAATATACAACTGATACACAAATAAATCAACTTGTTAAATATTATATATATGTAGCTATGGTAAAAGAAGTATTTGTGTTGATAAAATGAGTATACATGTACTGTACTTTGATTGTTTAGAAATTTATATGTTCCATCAATGGAAAACCCCTTTGCGGTGACCTAGCCACATTTTCCTGGGCAGGCTTAGTCGACCTAAGCGGTTAACCTGTACTAAGCAATGTGCCTTGCTAAATGACACTACATACGTGGCCTGACCGAGTATCGACCCCGAGACCGTTCGATTCCAAATCCGACGCTCTACCACTGGACGACGTACGCCACATGTGACTTGGTTAGTCCAAAATTATATCATCGCGTTATATCTTTGATTGAGTTTTATTTATTTTAGAATTACGAATTTTAAGATTTGAAGTACATATGTATGCATTTGTGATATGTGATATTCTGAATAATAATACTAATAATAATAATAATAACGACGTTTATTTACGAGAGATTGTAGATTAGCGGTGACCTCGTTTTCCATGTAAACTAGAGGTGGCCTTGTTTTCCATGTAAACTAGCGGTGACTTCGTTTTCCATGTAAACTAGAGGTGACCTCGTTTTCCATGTAAACTAGAGGTGGCCTTGTTTTCCATGTAAACTAGAGGTGGCCTTGTTTTCCATGTAAACTAGAGGTGGCTTTGTTTTCCATGTAAACTAGAGGTGGCCTTGTTTTCCATGTAAACTAGAGGTGGCCTTGTTTTCCATGTAAACTAGAGGTGGCCTTGTTTTCCATGTAAACTAGAGGTGGCCTCGTTTTCCATGTAAACTAGAGGTGGCCTCGTTTTCCATGTAAACTAGAGGTGGCCTCGTTTTCCATGTAAACTAGAGGTGGCCTCGTTTTCCATGTAAACTAGAGGTGGCCTCGTTTTCCATGTAAACTAGAGGTGGCCTTGTTTTCCATATAAACTAGAGGTGGCCTTGTTTTCCATGTAAACTAGAGGTGCCTGTTTTCCATGTAAACTAGAGGTGACCTCGTTTTCCATGTAAACTAGAGGTGACCTCGTTTTCCATGTAAACTAGAGGTGGCCTCGTTTTCCATGTAAACTAGAGGTGACCTCGTTTTCCATGTAAACTAGAGGTGGCCTCGTTTTCCATGTAAACTAGAGGTGACCTCGTTTTCCATGTAAACTAGAGGTGGCCTTGTTTTCCATGTAAACTAGAGGTGGCCTTGTTTTCCATGTAAACTAGAGGTGACCTCGTTTTCCATGTAAACTAGAGGTGGCCTTGTTTTCCATGTAAACTAGAGGTGGCCTTGTTTTCCATGTAAACTAGAGGTGACCTCGTTTTCCATGTAAACTAGAGGTGGCCTTGTTTTCCATGTAAACTAGAGGTGGCCTTGTTTTCCATGTAAACTAGAGGTGGCCTTGTTTTCCATGTAAACTAGAGGTGGCCTTGTTTTCCATGTAAACTAGAGGTGGCCTTGTTTTCCATGTAAACTAGAGGTGGCCTTGTTTTCCATGTAAACTAGAGGTGGCCTTGTTTTCCATGTAAACTAGAGGTGGCCTCGTTTTCCATGTAAACTAGAGGTGGCCTCGTTTTCCATGTAAACTAGAGGTGGCCTCGTTTTCCATGTAAACTAGAGGTGGCCTCGTTTTCCATGTAAACTAGAGGTGGCCTCGTTTCCATGTAAACTAGAGGTGGCCTTGTTTTCCATGTAAACTAGAGGTGGCCTTGTTTTCCATGTAAACTAGAGGTGGCCTTGTTTTCCATGTAAACTAGAGGTGGCCTTGTTTTCCATGTAAACTAGAGGTGACCTCGTTTTCCATGTAAACTAGAGGTGACCTCGTTTTCCATGTAAACTAGAGGTGGCCTCGTTTTCCATGTAAACTAGAGGTGACCTCGTTTTCCATGTAAACTAGCGGTGACCTCGTTTTCCATGTAAACTAGAGGTGGCCTCGTTTTCCATGTAAACTAGAGGTGGCCTTGTTTTCCATGTAAACTAGAGGTGGCCTTGTTTTCCATGTAAACTAGAGGTGGCCTTGTTTTCCATGTAAACTAGAGGTGGCCTTGTTTTCCATGTAAACTAGAGGTGGCCTTGTTTTCTATGAAATAAGTTCTTAAAACTTCAGATTAATAATAATAATAATAATAATAATAATAAAATAAAATAAAAAATAATAATAAAAATAATAGAGATTAACAAAAGTTATTCTAACACGAAGCCCTCAACATAATTATATACAAATATAATGCAATGAAAAGGGAAAACTGCACATTGAAATTATATAGTACTGCTTAAGCTAAGAAGTAGATAAACTACATGTATATATAATATGTTATGGAATATGATGATATATGTAATTATCTAGTAGAGTAGAAAAGGGGAATGAGACAATTAATGACAATAAATCTATGTAACAATCTGCAGATATATGACTTGTATTGGTACCTTGAAAATAATTATGAAATCAGCTTAAAGATAGCCATTCACAGAATCTAGTAACTATAGCAAGGTAATGCTCAAATGTTCTAAAGTATAAAGTATAAAGTACAATATACATGTAGTCTGAAGTAATAATAGTAGAAATATGTGATTAATTTGTATTGTTATTGTTAAACCTTTGTACTTATATATTCTCACACTAAAGACATTGTGTTTGTTTTGTTTTACGTTTATTTATCGTCGCTACCGGTTGCCCATATGAGCGACGCCTCCTGGAGAGATTGGTCATTTTAGATTTTTGGAGGATAATGCAATGTTACAGACAGAGACCCATTCCAGAGTCTCCTCTGGTTCTTTTTACGTGCACGATATAAAGCACCGACACGAGACCTCGGTTTAAAGTCCCATCTGAAAGATTTTATTAAGGTCAGACGAGGGATCGAACCTGCGATCCCTGAATTACCAGTCCAGATCCGTCTGTACTAAGGACATGTTCGATGATCGGTTATTTAATGACTTACACCTAACCGTGTACCTCGGCTTTGAAGTACATATGTATGAATTTTGTTTTAATAACGTTTTAATTTAGTTTAAACATATTTATTTTCTGTCAATATATGATTATTTACAACAACTGATATAAGGAATTGGACGGAAAGCTGTATAGCTTATGATTGTCCTCTCCTCGTTTTAATTTGACAATTAGCTACTACTTCTCAGTTTTACCATATACATACAGTTTACATCCGCTATGTCAAAGTCAGTTATGTCACAATTAGTATCATTATGTAATAACTTCAATATGTGATCAGGTTGTTGTTGTAGTGTGATCAACTTATGAATGTTAAAACTAATAATATGACTGAATCGAGCTAAAATAAATGTGCACCACTTGTTCCCACCACTGCCTTGTACCCGGCTTGGAAGACCCTCGATATGGACTATGACATCATCAGAGACCACCAACGGAGAGGGCGTAAACGTGATGACAAATCACACTATTATTCCTTCCAGCATTTACCAAATACATGCTTAGAATACTCGACTGAAAGTTTCAGTTTGGACCAAGCGACGTATGCTTAATCGATCCCTAACATGACGTTCACAGATTAAGTGTTCGGCGTGGCAGCTGTAAGGTCAATCGGTACGCTTCTGGTACTGTACCTAGAGACCGGAATAACTCTAACATCTCTATATTATGCAGCAATTTCCAGATGAAAGAAAGTCCTTAACCAGCTGTTAATACAGTGGCTTGATTTTCAATATATACAAATAAGGCTTATCAAATTGGGTATAGTCTTTTCAGAAGTTGTAGGAATATAATTAGTTCATACCACAGAACGTTCTTTTACAAAATTGTTTCCCATGTAAAATATAATACAGGAAATCTAGTCGATATTTAACAGTTTTAATTTGCATATGTTTTATATTAATATTATTGGTCAATCTATGGTATGTATCATTTAACGCTGATCAATAAAGGACCAACGCCTTTGGAGATTGGATTAAACTGTTAAATACGCTGGTTTGCACGTTTGTTGCCATAAAACCGCCGAGACTAACCCACGCAGTGGGTGAAATATGTGGATATTGATTCCGCTTAAATATTCATTGAGTGAAAACAAGAAAACAAAACATTGGATGAAGACAATAAAGCGAGGTACAAATCAGTGTTGGCCTTTGTAACCATAGTTGTTTGAGGAAGTGGCTTTTTGCATCAGAAAGTTAAACTACCCCCATATTCACCAACTTTCATCTTTTCAGTCATTTCTATTAAATTTGCTTGTATCATGTAACATGTTGTATAAACGTTTTGTGTGAATCGTTTATTGGACGTTGAGTCTCACCAACAGCTGTAGTGTCAACCGGGAGAGTTGTCCCACACGCGGAGAACATAAGTGTACACATACTAACTGATTATAGGGTATATAGTAACGGCAAATACTGAATATGTTTCACAGACGGATCTGTAGTCCAGTGGTAACACGCTGGACTGGTAATCCAGGGGTCGCAGGTTCGATCCCCCGTCTGACCCTAATAAAATTAACAGTCTTTCAGATGGGACGTTAAACCGAGGTCTCGTGTCGGTGCTTTACACCGTGCACGTAAAAGAACCAGAGGAGATTCTGGAATGGGTCTGTATCATGCACTATCCTCCAACATCTAAAATAACTAATCTCTTCAGGAGGCGTCGCTCATATGGGCAACCGGTAGCGACGATAAATAAACGTAAAACACCATGATCGATGTATTTCGGCTCACAAGAATAGCGTATAATCAACGGAATACTTTGTTAGTAACGGGAAGTCGTGATAGCGCCGTGGTAGCGCGGTCGCTGCAGGTGCGAAAGGCACGGAGGTACTAAAGGAATAACGCATAGTCAAGGGATAACGCACATCTATTTATAGATATCCATAAATGCTGAGCAAATAGCAAAACGGAGCTCCTGGATTTATGGATATCTATAAATGCTGAGCAAATTGCAAAACGGAGCTCCTGGATTTATGGATATCCATAAATGCTGCGCAAATTGCAAAACGGAGCTCCTGGAATTTTGGATATCCATAAATGCTGAGCAAATAGCAAAACGGAGCTCCTGGATTTATGGATATCCATAAATGCTGCACAAATAGCAAAACGGAGCTCCTGGATTTATGGATATCCATAAATAACGGATAAATAGGAAAAACGGCGCCCCATAGATATCCATAAATATATTATTGGATATCAATAAATCGATTATTGGATATCCACAAATAGCTTGGAATTATGGATATCAAATAATTGAATTATGCATATCTAATAATTGAATTGTGGATATTCAAATATGGAAGGAATTATGGATAGCCATAAATCGAATTATGGCTATCTATAAATACTGAATAAATAGCAAAACGGCGCCCCATAAAAGTGTTCCACCAAGTAAAACGTATAGTCACATAATGGCTGGCATATAGCCTAGGAACAGGCGTCGATATATTTTGCCTGGTCAGTCAAATAAATATATTTTAACACCGATACTATTAATTGGGCCGTATTGAGTTTCTGATCATATCAACATTTTGAAAAATCGACAGACTGGAACCCAGGCTAGTTGGCCTACACTCATTTGGATCTATGCTGCCTGTGATGCATGACTGTAAGCCCCACAAGAAACAAATAAACATTGTACAGTCCGGAAAACCGACTTGTTACTTTTCCTTGCCTAATGACTGAAAGATGAAAGTGTCAATACTATGAAAAACAGCAGCTGTATCACTCACCATTCTCAGTTCTTACTTATAACATAGTTCAGGCAACCGACAGCTTAAGTCATATGGCGACACTCCAGCTGTTGGTTGTGATGGTGTTTGTCGTGGTGGTGTTGGTCATGGTGTAAGTTGTGGTGTTGGTCGTGGTACTGTCGTGTTGCTGTTGGTTGTGTTGCTGTTGTTTGTGGTGCTGTTGTTTGTGGTGGTGTTGGTTGTGGTGGTTGGTGTTGGTTGTGGTGGTGTTTGTTGTGGTGGTGTTGTTTGTGGTTGTGTTGGTTGTGGTGTTGTTTGTTGTGGTGGTGTTTGTTGTGGTGTTGTTTGTGGTGGTGTTGGTTGTGGTGTTGTTTGTTGTGGTGGTGTTTGTTGTGGTGTTGTTTGTGGTGGTGTTGGTTGTGGTGGTGTTGGTTGTGGTGGTGTTGGTTGTGGTGTTGGTTGTTGTGGTGGTGTTTGTTGTGGTGTTGGTTGTGGTGGTGTTGGTTTTGGTGGTGTTGTTTGTGGTGGTGTTGGTTGTGGTGTTGTTTGTTGTGGTGGTGTTTGTTGTGGTGTTGGTTGTGGTGGTGTTGGTTGTGGTGTTGTTTGTTGTGGTGGTGTTTGTTGTGGTGGTGTTTGTTGTGGTGATGTTGGTCGTGGTGGTGTTGGTCGTGGTGGTGTTTGTCGTGGTGTAAGTTGTGGTGGTGTTGGTCGTGGTACTGTCGTGTTGGTTGTGTTGCTGTTGGTTGTGGTGCTGTTGGTTGTGGTGCTGTTGGTCGTGGTATTGTCGTGTTGCTGTTGGTTGTGGTGGTGTCGGTTGTGGTGGTGTTGGTTGTGTTGCTTTTGTTGTGGTGGTGTTGGTCGTGGTACTGTCGTGTTGCTGTTGGCTGTGTTGCTGTTGGTTGTGGTGCTGTTGGTTATGGTGGTGTTGGTCGTGGTACTGTCGTGTTAGAATAGAAATACTATTTGTAGGTGCGTTGTTTATAGTCGAATAAATCATCGTTTGTCTGTCTGAGCGCCGGAATTAACCACTTACGCCTGCATGGTTAATTCCTACGCGTCAGTACTCCAAACCATGTTTTATTTGCCAATACATAACGGAAAGACAAATATTATTTCTTAAACCATATATCTTACCGTCGATTCTGGTACCACGTTTTAACTTGCGTATCCGTGAGATTTAGTTTGGCTGCTAGTTCCATGCGGTCTTGTACACTGAGATATTTCTGTCTCTCGAATGTCTTCTCGAGAGAGTTCAACTGGTGGTCTGTGAACGCTGTTCGGGCCTTTCTGGGTTTTTTGGGCTTTAGAAGATGAGATGCGCTGTCCCTCCCAGATGCGTCATGGGACTCGGAGTTGTCTGTAAACGGAGATAACGTATTGGTTTATTTCGTATTTATTATTCTAACATTACTTGATATTTTATTCCTAGCAAACAAGGAACAAATCTACCGTTGTTAAATCTGCAATAAACAACGGTTACGGCAATCGGCAATTCTCGGCTATTTCCGTAATCCTGAAACAGACCTCGAATGTATCAAGCGGATGTATATGTTCAAATTGAACACATTCTCTTCGCCGGAAGCAAATAGAGAAACAAATAGTTCTTACGGAAGCGAACGTACAATCGGAAAACCTCGTCCAAGATGACTGCCTTTGATTACTGTGTCTCAGTTGCTGTGTCACAAATGAAGTTTCCACCCGATATAAATTTGAAACCGGCACAATTAGATGTTCTGCGGGCAGTGTATGACAGCCGGGACACGGTGGCTGACGCCATTTTGAAAAGTAGTACCAATGGCGGCCTCATATATGCGCCCGAGGTCTGTCGCGAAGCATGATGGACGAGGTGTTCCGATTGCGGCTACGGCTGTTGAATTTTGCTCCCCCAACTTTTAATAAGTTTACATTGGAATTGAATACAGGGATTGGACAGGATTTGTAATCTTACTATCCAGCCATACAGGAAAGCATTCGTTTATCTAAGTATAGAAAACGCACACCTACATTATATACTAGAGGACATAGAAAACGCACACCTACATTATATACTAGAGGACATAGAAAACACACACCTACATTATATACTAGAGGACATAGAAACGCACACCTACAGTATATACTAGATGACATAGAGAACACACACCTACATTATTTGCTAGAGGACATAGAAAACGCACACCTACATTATATACTAGAGGACATAGAAAACGCACACCTATATTATATATAGTTGAAATACTCGGTTTTTGAGGCAAATATTTATACCATTTAATAAGAAATTACATTCTGTAGAAATTTGCGTTTTCACTGTAGTGTCGCTTTAATAGTAAAATGTAAATACAGTATGGTATTGTATGAACTCAGCAAGATCCTATACGTCTAAGATATTGCTTCATGCTATGTTTCTGCAGTTATTTTGCAGCAAGGAATAACGTAACGTGAACGTTATTATTACGTCATTAACATTCCTTATTATTGGAGGATATGTCAGGGGAGGTAACTAGAGCCACATAGTTATGTATAATGTTTGTGTATAGACAGACACACATGATTTCAAGACTCACATGCATTGAATATTGTATCAGATAGTGTACACAAACAGTCTTAAATTTATACAACGTTAATATTCAAAATTTGAATTAAACATAAACATCGTCCTTACCAATACGGCTGAATTAATCGGCTGTGAAATATGAAATTATTAAAATGGTAAAAGTGTTTATTCTAAAGCTATATATGCCACATTGCATTATCCATAGAAACTATAGAATTACGTTCACAGACGTTTGGAGTCTGGGTAACTGGTTTCGGGTTCAAAACCATAATTCTTTTTATAACAATATTTTGATACACTTGTGTGTTTTACGTTTATTTATCGTCGCTACCGGTTGCCCATATGAGCGACGCCTCCTGAAGATATTAGTCATTTTAGATGTTGGAGGATAGTGCATGATACAGACAGAGACACATTCCAGAGTCTCCTCTGGTTCTTTTTCGTGCACGGTGTAAAGTACCGACACGAGACCTCGGTTTAACGTCCCATCTGAAAGACTGTTAATTTGATTAGGGTCAGACGGGGGATCGAACCTGCGATCCCTGGATTACCAGTCCAGCGTGTTACCACTGGACTACAAATCCGTCCGTTTTTGATACACAATCATGGCTTGGCACTATATACAACCAAGATGTTTAGGCGTTATCCAAGCATGTTCAGAAGTGCTCTGATGGTGACGGGGTGTCATTTTAAACATGCTTGGACATGGCCTAAACATTTAGTTTTTTGCCTTAACATGTTCTTAAAAAAATATATAAAAAAATGATTTATTAAATTATGGTTTTAAACACGAAACCATTTGTAGAGACCCCAATCGTCTCCGTCATCACGATTGATTCCACAATGGAAGTTATGATAGCGCAGTAGTAGTGCGTTCGCTTCAAGTGCGAAAAGCCCGAAGTTCGATCCCCAATGTAGCCATTACGATTATGCCCTTAGGCAAGGCTTTTAAATTCCACCTTGCCTCTTCTCTCTCACTCGTGGCGATGGATTCCATCAGGAATGAGGTCTCGAGAGTGATTAATATAAGTTGTAAGAACTTGTTTCGCAATCGAGTTAAAATAAATTTGTATAGACTAATTTAATGAGGAATCGAGAACGAATACACTGATGTTGTAAGAACTTGTTTTGCAATCGAGCTCAAATAAATTTGCATAAAACTATTAAAACCATCACTTGTATTGCCGGTTTGAATTAAATGTTAAGATCCATCAAGTGAATACTGGGTAAATAGTATGTGGCATTTAGCGCGTGTCTGTAGACGTGGGAGGTTAGCATAAAGCACTAAATTAAGTAATGAGTCATTTTTCTGAAATTTGAAATTGTTATAAATATATTCATATCAGACATTTATATTTTTTTCACACGTGAAAAGTCTTCATTTCTTCCTAGCGTACATGTTTCTATTTTTCAAGCAAAGCTGTGCGCAGGCCACCCAGTTCAACGTATTTCATATCTTTATAGATCCGAAACAGGCGTGTTATTGCATTTGTTGACTTGTAATACGCATTACTTCATACCCTGTTGGGCGCTTTCACCGGAACATAGAGAAGCAAATCGTCTGGCATATGACACTTAGTACATATATTTAAATTTCTTAATACATTACGCATACATCCATTTATATATTGAACTCTCATGTGTGTATGTTCAGAAATAGATGTTTATCTGTTTGCCTTTAACAGTTGTACATAAACCTGCCTTAGTTTTCTCGTAAACCGACGCCATGTGTGTTTTGCGTTTATTTATCGTCGCTAACGGTTGCCCATATGAACGACGCCTCCTGAAGAGATTAGACATTTTAGATTTTTGGATGATAGTGCAATGATACAGACAGAGACCCATTCCAGAGTCTCCTCTTGTTCTTTTACGTGTACGGTGTACAGCACCGACACAAGACCTCGGTTTAAAGTCCCATTTGAAAAACTGTTAATTTTATTGGGGTCAGACGGGGGATCGAACCTGCGATCTCTGGATTACCAGTCCAGCGTGTTACCACTGGAAACTTAAAACACACACATAATTAATGAAAGCTGTGACAGATAAGCATCACGGTGCAGTAGTTATAGTGTGTGTTTGTACAACGCAGATGTAATCTGCAACATTCTCGAAAGGCCTATAGGGAATATACCCATGCATGCATGCATCTAACCATACCAACAGGAGACAAGTGTGTGTTTACGTTTATTTATCGTTTATTTATCGTCGCAACCTGTTGCCCATATGGGCGACGCCTCCTCTATCGATTATCGATCATTTTAGATTTTAGAGGATAATGCAATGATCCAGACAGAGACCCATTCCAGAGTCTCCTCTGGTTCGTTTACTTGCACGGTGTAAAGCACCGACACGAGACCTCGGTTTATATATCATTCTAATATGGATCTAGATATACGCATTAACTTCAAACCCCTGTGAAATAGGCATATATATAGTATTTGTATGCTGTAATAAATATAATTATATTCGATTTCCCGTCAACGGTGTGTGAGTTTTACGTTAGTTTATCGTAACTTCCGGTTGTCCATATGAGCGACGCCACCTGAAGAGATTAGTCATTTTAGATGTGTGGAGGATAGTGCAATGATACGGACAGAGATACATTCCAACTTCCCCTCCGATTCGTTTACGTGCAAAGTGTAAAGTACCGACCTCGGTTTAAAGTCTCAATCGAAAGACTATGACATGAGTCGTTTTAGTATGGCATAGCGGAGTATCGAACCTGTGACCCATGGATTACAAGTTCATCGTCTTAGCCACTGGACAACTGGTCCCCTGCGTTAGTTTATACAAATTTATTTTAGCTCGATTGAAGCAAGTTCTTTCAACTTATATTAATCACTCTCGAGACCTCATTCCTGATGGAATCCATCGCCACGAGGGAGGGAGAAAAGGCAATGTGGAATTTAAATGCCTTGCTTAAGGGCACAATCGTAACGGCTCCAGCGGGACACGAACTCTGGACCTTTCGCACCTGAAGCGAGCGTGCATTCACTGCGCTAGATGGGACTTTAAACCGAGGTCTCGTGTCGGTGCTTTACACCGTGCACGTAAAAGAACCAGAGGATACTCTGGAATATGTCTCTGTCTGTATCATTTCACTATCCTCCAAAATATAATATGACTAATCTCTTCAGGAGGCGTCGCTCATAATTATGGGCAACCGGTATCGACGATAAATAAACGTAAACCTCAAATGATTAAGATCGTTGATTACAATTCAATTATCGAACACCACTGTAGTTGTGTTAAATGTAAGCTAGTCATACAGCTTGGGAACGTTTCTACCCAGTTGCCCACCGGTGCCGGAACTCGCTCGATCGGAGTGGCACCTGGTTCCCCCCTCATCAATAGAATAATAGTATGCAATATTTGTACCCCTGTTATATTTACCATAAAATGAATACGGCTGATGCCAGCGCTCAACGGTATCCGAACCATTGTAAACAAAATATTAGTAAATAGTTTATGGGTTCTGTCACGTTTATCATAACGACATCTTTAACCAGAATCCGGCACTTGTGTCGCGATTACGACACTGGTTATATCAATCATTCTATGTCAATGTTAATATAATGTTTTTCTTTTTAGAATGTCAAATATAATTGTACACCTACAGTGACAGCCATTTTGTTTTATGAGCCCAATCTGCTAGTGACGTGATTAATTATGCTGTTATCTATATAACAAGTAATATCATATATTTTATAATATTTTATAATATTTTATTTTATGGGTTTTAAGTACTATAACACATGGTCTATTTTCGGTGATTTAATTGCGTCCTATTTGGCGCTGAATGAAATAATAAGTACAAATACCGAGGATTTCGTTATAACGCCATTCTATACAATATTAAGCACACTTTTCCAGAAAAATAGATTAATATAAAGCGAGACATTTCACGTTCTGTGTTATTGCGTTGTGTTCATTATAGCATTAATAACGAAATAAATAATAGCGAAATAGTACCGTTTGTTTGTTTAATTTCGCACCGACAGCTTAATATATGTCTTAATTACGGCGACTACAGTTGTGAGTGTTGGTCCAGATACCATACGAGCAGTATTTCTAGATGTGTCGCCCCCGATTAATCGGAAAATTGCTGTCTTTAAGTTGATTTCATACATATTTTGAAGATACCACTACAAGTCAAATCTGCACATTGTTAGATAGATCTAGTATCATTAATTGTCTCATTCCCATTTTCTACTCTGCTAGCCAATTCCATATATCATCATATTCCATTACATATTAAGCATAGTTTCTCTATTTTTCAGCTTTTACATTATTATATTATTCCAATGTGCAGTTCTCACTTATAGTGCTATCTTTTGATTGCATTTGATTGTATATATGTTGAGGGCCTCATTGTAGATTAACTTTTGTTAAATGAGTACTCTCGTTAAATAAAGTCTTTATTATTATTAATATTATTATTATTATTATTATTATTATTATTATTATTATTAATCAGGGAGGGGACGATAAGTAAACAAAATATAATTTAAAATTAAAAATAATAATACACGTATCAAGAAACTACACTATATCTATAAGTGTATGTAAATAAATAGGCAACAAAGAATGGGCATCAACTGTATATAGATCTATTCGCCGCAAAATTAGCTAGTGATACAGCTGCGCTGACAGTATCGCTCCTGTTTTTGTACAGTGTGACGCTTAAGAAATTTGACAAATTTACTACAATTAAAGTGTTATCGGCGTGTGATCAGAGCTTGTAAGTTGATGCGCGTTTTGCTCACTAAACACTATCTGCCGATAAGGCGGAAGAATTTCGGAAACAATCCTTGACAGGGGATATTTTTCAAACAAGGAATGTTGAAATTGTTGGCAGCGGAGAATGAATTAATAGAGTATCAAGTGTGCCGTAGTCCGTTTGGCTGCACATTGACGTCCTCGTCTCACACACCAGAACGATAATTGGGACATAGCCGGTCGCGCTAGGTTGTGACGTCATCGTCTCACACACACCAGAATGAACGTAGGGACATAGCCGGTCGCGTCAGGTTGTGACGTCCTCGTCTCACACACACCAGAATGAACGTAGGGACATAGCCGGTCGCGTCAGGTTGTGACGTCATCGTCTCACACACACCAGAATGAACGTAGGGACATAGCCGGTCGCGTCAGGTTGTGACGTCCTCGTCTCACACACACCAGAATGAACGTAGGGACATAGCCGGTCGCGTCAGGTTGTGACGTCATCGTCTCACACACACCAGAATGAACGTAGGGACATAGCCGGTCGCGTCAGGTTGTGACGTCATCGTCTCACACACACACCAAAATGAACGTAGGGACATAGCCGGTCGCGTCAGGTTGTGACGTCATCGTCTCACACACACACCAAAATGAACGTAGGGACATAGCCGGTCGCGTCAGGTTGTGACGTCCTCGTCTCACACACCAGATAAAATTTCGAAACACGTGCTAGCTGTACCCAGCATACCCTGCGAAACAGTTCTCAATCTTATATATATAATTAAATATCAAATTCAACACTTGTAATTACCGAAGTCATCCCTCATTTTGAATCGATTTCAGATACACATAATGTATATTTATCAATGCTAGAATAGATCTTAACCAAAGATATTGTCTTATTTGTAAATCCGGTGATATAGAGGATGAATTTCATTGTGTTTGTATTTGTAATGCATATAGTGATGTACGCAAACGTTACCTTAAGTAGGTGTGCGTTTTCTATGTCCTCTCGTATGTAATGTAGGTGTTCGTATTCTATGTCCTCGAGTATATTATGTAGGTGTGCGTTTTCTATGTCATCTAGTATATAATGTAGGTGTGCGTTTTCTATGTCCTCTAGTATATAATGTAGGTGTGCGTTTTCTATGTCCTCTAGTATATAATGTAGGTGTGCGTTTTCTATGTCCTCTAGTATATAATGTAGGTGTGCGTTTTCTATGTCCTCTAGTATATAAAGTAGGTGTGCGTTTTCTATGTCCTCTAGTATATAATGTAGGTGTGCGTTTTCTATGTCCTCTAGTATATAATGTAGGTGTGCGTTTTCTATGTCCTCTAGTATATAATGTAGGTGTGCGTTTTCTATGTCTCTTATATGTGTGTGCGTTTTCTATGTCCTCTAGTATATAATGTATGTGTGCGTTTTCTATTTCCTCTAGTATATAATGTAGGTGTGCGTTTTCTATGTCCTCTAGTATATAATGTATGTGTGCGTTTTCTATGTCCTCTAGTATATAATGTAGGTGTGTGTTCTCTATGTCCTCTAGTATATAATGTAGTATGAAGTAGTATTATGTCCTCTAGTATATAATGTAGTATGAAGTAGTATTATGTTAGCCCGAGTGTGTTCAAGTCTATGCAACTTATGCAGAATACAAACCGTAACATTGAAACTAAATTGTGTAAATATGTAAATGAATGATTTATCATACAACAGAACATTGTTAATATAATCGTACTACCATGCTTATGACTACTTGTATTATTTACGACGTATAACTGGCTATTCGTTTGTTGGAACGGTCTAGTGCTATGCTATCAAGTTGCAGGTATTAGTATTGTATAAAACATATGTCAACTTCTTGTAAATACCCCACATATGTAGTCCAGTGGTAACACGCTGGACTGGTAATCCAGGGATCGCAGGTTCGATCCCTCGTCTGACCCTAATAAAATTAACAGTCTTTCAGATGGGACTTTAACCCGAGGTCTCGTGTCAGTGCTTTACACCGTGCACGCAAAAGAACCAGAGGAGACGCTGGAATGGGTCATTACACTATCCTCCAAAACTCTAAAATGACTAATCTCTTCGGGAGGCGTCGCGCATAATGGCAACCGGTAGCGACGATAAATAAACGTAAAAACACACACTGTAAATACCCAGGCATGCTCATGCATGTCCAACCTCATGTATGTGTTGTTTCTTGCTGTGGGTTGGTCCATCGGTGTCATGTTATATTGTATACAGTATCATAAAATACAAATCTTGTGATGTTGAATCCGCTTCCGTGGTCGAGTGGTTAAGGTCGTCGCTGACTTGTAACCTATCATCTCTGGTGGTCACGGGTTCGACCACCGCTCAGACCGTGTCTCATTTATATGAAAACGTTGGTAGTTTCTTACGGAGGTTGGTGCACCCAAGTACTGGTTAACCGCTGGAGCCTGCCCAGAAAAGGTGTTGTTAGGTAAACTGCCCGCCGGCGGTATAGCCCAAAATGGTGCTGATGCAGGCGTAAAACCCGAAATATAACACAATATTGTCATGTTGATAACTTATATGTTAATATATTTTTGATCACGTAACTAGACACATTGTATGTTTACGTTACTTAATAAAATATAGAATCGTGAATACTATTGAATAGTATACAAGGAATGCACGTGCGATGCACGTGAGGAAGTTGAGGAATGAATGTACGGTGTATATGTAATGCTGGCTACTTGGCACCGAATAATACTATATAAGCCTAAAACCTGTATTCACGTACAGGATCAGGTATGGATTCGTGTACAGGAAAAAAAATACATCATGTCAACTTGTGCAGGGTTGTAAATGTTAAAATAATGTTGTGTGCGTTTTTGTACAGTTCAATATAAAATGTATGTGTTTTTCCAGTAAGCAAATTCAGTAAAATAACCACAGCAATTCTTTACGTTGCGAGAAAATGTGGAGAGAGACAAGTCATAATAATATAGTAATAATAATAATAATAACATAATCATAATCATAATATAATAATAATAATTAATAAATAACATAATAATAATAAATAATGATAAATAAATAACATAACATAATAATACTGTTTAAGGAATTCTTCTTTCCGATGCCACTGTATCAGCTGTGTTTTATATGATCGTATTGTCTAACAGAAAGCAGACGTATTGACAAACACGCACGTCGGAGCTGATTAACTTTCCGATACCAAACCCAGTTAGTACTGGCCATATCGAAGCTGGTTAACTATCCGATACCAAACCCAGTTTGTACTGGCCATATCGAAGCGGGTTAACTCTCCGATACCAAACCCAGTTAGTACTGGCCATATCGAAGCGGGTTAACTCTCCGATACCAAACCCAGTTAGTACTAGCCATATCGAAGCTGGTTAACTCTCCGATACCAAACCCAGTTAGTACTGGCCATATCGAAGCTAGTTAACTCTCCGATACCAAACCCAGTTAGTACTGATTATATCGAAGCTGGTTAACTCTCCGATACCAAACCCAGTTAGTACTGGCCATATCGAAGCTGGTTAACTCTCCGATACCAAACCCAGTTAATACTGGCCATATCGAAGCTGGTTAACTCTCCGATACCAAACCCAGTTAGTACTGGCCATATCGAAGCGGGTTAACTCTCCGATACCAAACCCAGTTAGTACTAGCCATATCGAAGCTGGTTAACTCTCCGATACCAAACCCAGTTAGTACTGGCCATATCGAAGCTAGTTAACTCTCCGATACCAAACCCAGTTAGTACTGATTATATCGAAGCTGGTTAACTCTCCGATACCAAACCCAGTTAGTACTGGCCATATCGAAGCTGGTTAACTCTCCGATACCAAACCCAGTTAGTACTGGCCATATCGAAGCTGGTTAACTCTCCGATACCAAACCCAGTTAGTACTGGCCATATCGAAGCTGGTTAACTATCCGATACCAAACCCAGTTAATACTGGCCATATCGAAGCGGGTTAACTCTCCGATACCAAACCCAGTTAGTACTGGCCATATCGAAGCTAGTTAACGCTCCGATACCAAACCCAGTTAGTACTGGCCATATCGGAGCTGGTTTGTGGACACGTATAGCTAAGCAATAAAAGAATAAGAAAACCTCAGTACCATTTTTCAATTAAAATAACCTAAGAGATTGAACAGATAAAACATTAGTTACCAATGTGTAAGCTGTAATAAAGACCGTATAGCTACGCCCATGCAACCCGATACAACACACGATTTCTACTGTGAAAAGTTGACACAACGGAATTTTAGTTTATACAAATTTATTTTAGCTAGATAGATTGCAAAACAAGTTCTTTCAACTTATATTAATCACTCTCGAGACCTCATTCCTGATGGAATCCATCGCCATGAAGGAGAGAGAAGAGGCAATGTGGAATGTAAATGCCATGCCTACGGGTACAATCGTAACGGCTCCAGCGGGGCTCGAACTCCGGACCTTTCGGTCTTTACTTACTTACTTTGTAAACACTGCAATTGACAGAGTATTGGTTTTTTTAAATAGTAAACAAACGTTAATTCATGAGCGTAGCTGACCACTATATGAAATCCTACTTTCACTTTTGAGACTTTGTCTACCACAAAAACACTGTTTATGTATAGAAAGTTAGCGTTAGAATTATTTCGGAAGAATTTGTAGTATCAATGCTATTTATAGTTAAAACGAATTTATTTATTGTTGACGATGTAATGTCGCTTTAAACCAGACGATGTAATGTCGCTTTAAACCAGACGATGTAATGTCGCTTTAAACAGAAAGTAATGAATGAAACAAAAAAATAATAATCTTTATTTACTTTAATTTTAATCCTACACTGTATTATACAATATATTTTATAATTTTGTCTTTTAAATAAAAAATTAAAATCATATTTTTTTATTATTATTATGAGATGTTTGTGTTTCAACTATTTATTATTATTGTTTTTGCTATTGGTTTAAACATATTTATTCGACATTATATAATACAATTTGCAACAAATAAGTATGTACACAATACATACAAGTGGATTGAAATGAAAGCTAAAAGCAACACTTTTGTTACTATTAGAAGTAGTAATTATTATTTAATATTATTAATTATTAATAAAACAATATTATTATTAGCAGTACCACATTAAATATTATGTAATCTAAATTATCAATGTATCATACACATTCTCTGAACAGTTTGTCAAAATCAATTTAGATTACATAATATCCAATGTGCTACTGCTTGTTATTGACTTTAATTGCTGATATAAAAATACCTGTGCTAACTTTTGTCCTTGAGTATAAAAAAAATGTAACTCTACTTTAGGTGTCCCGTTTTCTATGCCATGAATTGAAATAAAAACAGGGTAAAGGGGATATACGCCCATTAAATCGACACTACATCGGTGAAAACGCAATTGATACAGAATGTAATTTCCTATTATATGGTATAATTTGTTTCAAAATATTTGCCTCAAAAATTGAGTATTTCAACTAATAAACAAGCGTCGTATACGCGGTGTGTTGACATAACAAAATAATGTAAACAGGGTCGACATACATGCGTAATACAACCTGTGTATCCCGAATAACGAGATTTATGGTACAGAGTTACCGTTATATCTCACATCTTGTATAAAGTATATATATATTATGTAACACTATGATAATTAATTAGCATTATGATTTGCTCCAAATTAAGCTAAATTAATTAAATTGACTCTTTTTCTACCCTGTTAGACAATTTCATATATCATCATGTGTGTTTTACGTTTATTTATCGTCGCTACCGGTTGCCCATATGAGCCTCCTGAAGAGATTAGTCATTTTAGATTGTTGGAGGATATTGCAATGATACAGACATAGAACCATTCCAGAGTCTCCTCTGGTTCTTTTACGTGCACGGTGTAAAGCACCGACACGATACCTCGGTTTAACGTTCCATCTGAAAGACTGTTGATTTTTATTAGGGTCAGACGGGGGTTCGAACCAGCGATCCCTGGATCTACACTGGACTACAGATCCGTCTGTTATATCATCATATTCCATAACATATTATATATATAGTTTCTCTACTTTTCAGCTTTAACAGTACTATATAATTCCAATGTGCAGTGGTCACGTATAATCATGCGATTTGATGTGTATATATGTTGAGGGCCTCATGGTAAATTAACTTTTGTTAAATGAGTTCTCTCGTAAAATAAAGTCTTTATTATTATTAATCATTCCCAGAGAAGATCGAACATGTTTGCAATGTACTATGAATGTAATTGAAAATGAATTTCACTTCCTACTGGTCTGTCCAAAATACTATAATTTACATAGAACATTGTTTAAGCCATATTTTTGTCATTGGCCGACACTACAGTCAGTGGTTAACACGCTGGACACTCTAAAAACCCAAAATTAATTCATAATCTATCAACATATTTGCATTTCGCTTTTAAAGAAAGAGAACGAACAATTAATTAATTTATATGAACTATTAATAGTTTTTGCTTTAAAGATCATCATGTACTTTTATTTACAATAGAAAATAAGGGAGAACACGATATTATTTAAACCTCTGTAAATTATCTTTGCACTTTACAGATTATGTTAATTTTGTTGGCTATAGATGCGTTTTATACCATTTAATTCCTAAAAAAATATATGTTATTTTATGTTATTATTAGTATCTTCATTATCATTATATAGAACATGGTATGACAACATGATGGACATAATAATAATATATTGAAATTTACAATTTCATCGTTGGGTTAAATACCGTTTTCAACAATTTACTAAATAGTATAATTTATGCAAAATTTATAATACGGTATTGCCCGTTATTGCTAAATAAAATTGCAAACTGAACAATACTGAACAATAATTATGCCACTGGTGGGGGAAACTGCATATGTCCTCTAGTATATATGTAGGTGTGCGTTTTCTATGTCCTCTAGTATATAAGGTAGGTGTGCGTTTTCTATGTCCTCTAGTATATACTGTAGGTGTGCGTTTTCTATGTCCTCTAGTATATAATGTAGGTGTGCGTTTTCTATGTCATCTAGTATATAATGTAGGTGTGCGTTTTCTATGTCCTATTGTATATAATGTAGGTGTGTGTTTTCTATGTCCTCTAGTATATAATGTATGTGTGCGTTTTCTATGTTCTCTAGTATATATAATGTATGTGTGCGTTTTCTATGTCCTCTAGTATATAATGTAGGTGTGCGTTCCTATGTCCTCTAGTATATAATGTAGGTGTGCGTTTTCTATGTCCTCTAGTATATAATGTAGGTGTGCGTTTTCTATGTCCTCTAGTATATAATGTAGGTGTGCGTTTTCTATGTCCTCTAGTATATAATGTAGGTGTGCGTTTTCTATGTCCTCTAGTATATAATGTAGGTGTGCGTTTTCTATGTCCTCTAGTATATAATGTAGGTGTGCGTTTTCTATGTCCTCTAGTATATAATGTAGGTGTGCGTTTTCTATGTCCTCTAGTATATAATGTAGGTGTGCGTTTTCTATGTCCTCTAGTATATAATGTAGGTGTGCGTTTTCTATGTCCTCTAGTATATAATGTAGGTGTGCGTTTTCTATGTCCTCTAGTATATAATGTAGGTGTGCGTTTTCTATGTCCTCTAGTATATAATGTAGGTGTGCGTTTTCTATGTCCTCTAGTATATAATGTAGGTGTGCGTTTTCTATGTCCTCTAGTATATAATGTAGGTGTGCGTTTCTATGTCCTCTAGTATATAATGTAGGTGTGCGTTTTCTATGTCCTCTAGTATATAATGTAGGTGTGCGTTTTCTATGTCCTCTAGTATATAATGTAGGTGTGCGTTTTCTATGTCCTCTAGTATATAATGTAGGTGTGCGTTTTCTATGTCCTCTAGTATATAATTGAGTTCTCTTGTCATAGTTCACGATTTAAGTAAGTAAGTAAATGATTTATTATTGTGACATGTGCATATTAACAAAAGCATTTTAACAGCACCAATTAACATTCAACACCCGGCCCAATGGGCCTATATGTCACCAATACAATAATACCATACTATGACATGAATAAATTAAATTAAAAAGCGGGTACAGTAACATTCTATAAGAACAACGTCATACAAGCAAATTATACATGTATTGAGTAGAATTTTTAGAATAGAATTAGAATAGATATATATTTTTTTAGAGAGTACAAACTTTAAAATTACAAATAATTTATTTAGTATGTATGCTAAATATACATGTGCATGTCTACTTGTTTATTCTGGGAAACAAGGTAAGTATATTGAAGGTTGCTTACTGCTTATTCTGCGTACAACTATATACAACTTTACATGGTACACAGTGTACAATGTTGTCAATCGTCGGCACCAACATTAAGTAATCTAAATACCTTCTACATCCGTTATGTCTAATTTCGTCGGACGGAACAAAATACTTCGACATAACCGAAGTTTGACTTAACGAAATTCTATATAAACGTAGCCAGTTATATGTAAAAATGATAGTGTCTGAAACGGGACTTTGATCGACTTCGAGATAACCGGAGATTTCGACATAACCGACTTTGACATAGCGGATGTAGACTGTATCTAATAGTGTATACAATGTGGGTGTACATAATGCATGTAGTGTAGTAGTTGTATGTATATTAATATTCATATTATGGAAGATATTAAATAATAATAAAATATTGATGTTGTTATTTTTTTTTAATTTGTATGTTATTTTACATATTGCACACAATTTAAAACATGCATGTATGCAACATTAATGATTGAACCTCTCAATGACCTCATAGCACCTGTCTATCTCCAATAGTCATTAAGATTTATTTCCGATGTTCGAACTAAAAACAAGTGTTCATCCTTCAATCTCCAAACTCCAACTTTCTTCCGTCGCAAAATACTGAACTTTTTAGACATCCCTTCCTATATGCAGGATCACACTTTTGGAATTCCCCCCTTATCACACCAATACAGCACATTATGTCGGTGTGTGCTTTACATTGGTTGTACAGGGTGTGTATTATGATGTGTCCTCGTCTTAACTAATATGTATAGGATATAAGCCTAAAACGATCCAATATGTAAAATATTGGACTGTGCGAGGCGCGTAGCTTACTTAAAACACATACTACTCATACTAATTAAAATTGTTAATTTCGTATATTTACCCGTAGGATTTAACACGTGTAACATAATACGCTGGCATTTTGAAAGCAGTCCAATATTAATAATAATGGACTGCAAGTTTAAATGTATGACGTCACGACAGTGTTTTAACGTCAGTTTGTGACCCGTGACCAATAACGATTATTGCTGTGTGTGTGTGTGTTTTACGTTTATTTATCTTCGCTACCGGTTGCCCATATGAGCGACGCCTCCTGAAGAGATTATTCATTATAGATTTTTGGAGGATAGTGCAATGATACAGATAGCGACCCATTCCAGAGTCTCCTCTGGTTCTTTTACGTGCACGGTGTAAAGCACCGACACGAGACCTCGGTTTAACGTCCCATCTGAAAGACTGTTAATTTTATTAAGGTCAGACGGGGGATCGAACCTGCGATCTCTGGATTACCAGTCCAGCGTGTTACCACTGGACTACAGATCCGTCTGTGATTATTATTGTTGCTAAGAAACACACTTATTTACTATAGTTTGGCACATTATTGGCCCAGGGCATTAGTAATGGTAGATACAGCTGTACTTCAACAGGAACAGAACAGAATTTTATTTCGAAAGACTTATGCATGATACATCGTCTTAACAAAATTAGTAACAACATTATACAATTAATGATCACGTGACAATTGAAATTTAAGTGAGAGTAATATATAAATGTTGACAATTACACATTTATATTTCTAATAACTAACGATAATTTTATAAAATTTGACTAACTTATTATTATTATTATTATGTATATTATTATTATGTATATTATTATGTATATTATTATTATATATATTATTATTATTATTATTATTATTATTATTATCATTATTATTATTGTTAAATATGTATACAGACATAATTTGTATTTCAACGAAACATACACTGTGTCAACTGCATTACATGAACAATTTAGCAAATCATAAAAGTTATATGACAACTTAACATGATTTGTTATTTATGTAATATATGATAGATAGATATAAATATATCTTTATTTCGTAATAAGCCATTTCTGGCCCATGAACAAAGCATCAATACAAAACATTACAAAGTGAAACATGTATGGTAATATGGTGACGTACACTAATCTCAACGAACACTTATGGGAGCGACAATATTATAAACCAAAACAACACACAAAATAAAATCAACTAAGTATTCGTCATTGAAAACAATATTAAAGCGACATTACATCGCAAAAAGCCAAAAAATGCATTGTTCACGTATAAATGCATTTCTACCACAATGTGTGTGTTTGTGGTCTACAAGCTTTCAAAAGTGAATGTAGGATTTCATATACCGGTCATCGACGCTCCTGAATTGACATTTCTTTATCATTGTAGTCAATACTAAACTAAAAGATTAGTAAATAACCATAGGCACACATGTGAGATATAACGGTAAATCTGTACCATAAATCTCGTTATTCGGGATACACAGGTTGTATTACGCATGTATGTCGACCCTGTTTACATTATTTTGTTATGTCAACAAACCGCGTATACGACGCTTGTTTATTAGTTGAAATACTCAGTTTGAGACAAATAATTGGAGAAAAAAAAAACGATATAATAGGAAATTACATTCTGTATAAAGTTGCGTTTTCAATGATGCAGTGTCACTTTAAGTAGATTTGTTTATATATTAACAAATGATCTGCTTTTAAAACGTATCAATATAATTTCCGAACTTCATGTTCCGTTTATATTTGTATTAACTCAACACATTTAACCATATTAGGTTTAGCCAATAATATTGCTTGATGAAAAGTGTTCCTAAATCAGTATAAAGTGAACATTAAATAACAAACTGATATTCATCCTCTAACTTGTTACATACATTGCATTTCCTTTTATTTGAAGATATATGACAACTTTATATGATTTGTTATAAGTTATTTAATATATGAAGCTACACGCATGTCTGCATTATATGACCACATGCAAAATTTAATTTATAATACTTAATATTTCGGGGTATGGGTCTCCGACCCCTATCATACTTATTACGGAGATTAGGTTACTCCTAATTGGTCCCGGAGAACACACATACAAAACCTTAGTTTCTTACGTAGGTTGGTGCACCCAAGTACTGGTTAACCGCTGGAGCCTGCCCATGAAAGGTGTTGTTAAGTAAACTGCCCGCCGGCGATATAGCCCAAAATGGTGCTGATGCAGGCGTAAAACCCGAAATAACATAACATAACAAAAACTTAAAATTTAGCAATTAATATGGTTTTGAAGGGTTTACTGATCGGCCATGTTCTACAACCTTGCAACATTTACACAAGTGTGGGGCATAATAATATTACATTTTAATATTAATTAACAATCTTCATATATGTTACAAGTTCAAATGTTTATGTTTCTTTTTGTGTTTTGTTGCGTCTTTATACTGTCTCCATGTTGGAAATAAAGTACTGTGTTTGCTTTACAATAGACAAGATAAATATTACATGTAATTTCACATAGGTGTTACATAATTAATTAGATATATTGACGTAGTGAATTGCTGTCGACATATTTATGTATAGGTACATGTATGTCACATGGGTCTGAGACCTTCTGGATTTAAACAAATAAAAAACTTTTTAACTTTTTGAAACATACACGGTTATGTTTGTGGGAGCTCACATTTATTTGTACATAGCTTGTGCATTATGTTTGCACTGTTCGCTAACTGTATTTAGTGTTTGAAATTATTTTTGCTCCAATGAGATGGCAGTATTTTTCAAACTTTGAACGAATTAATTTTAGTAAATCAGCTTTAAAACACTTTTTTTTTCTTTAAGTTTATTTAACGTCGCTACCGGTTTCCCATTTGAGCGACGGGCAGTTTACCTAACAACACCTTTCCTGGGCAGGCTTCAGCGGTTAACCAGTACTTGGTGCACCAACCTCCGTAAGAAACTGCCAACTTTTTATATAAATGAGACACGGTCTGAGCGGGGGCTCGAACCCGTGACCATCAGAGATGATAGGTTACAGTGGTATACAAGTCAGCGACCTTAACCACTCGACCACAGAGGCGGTAAAACACTAAACAGGTTAAAGACGTTATTGCGCATGTGTGCCTTGGGGGTGTACACAAATAATTTAAAACACTAAGCAGGTTAAAGTTTATTAGTACGTATTTACAAAATTAAATTGATCAGGCACGGTGCATGCCGTACTAATAAACTTTAACCTATACATAATATGTATGTATGTCCTGGAATTTAATCAAATATGTCTATGTCATCATCACTATAACCCGTGTGTGCTGGTTGAGTTGGGTTATCCCCCATCGAAGGGACGGTATATTAATGTGCGTTCAGTCACATATATCATCACTATAACCCGTGTGTGCTTGTTGAGTTGGGTTATCCCCCATCGAAGGGACGGTATATTAATGTGCGTTCAGTCACATATATCATCACTATAACCCGTGTGTGCTTGTTGAGTTGGGTTATCCCCCATCGAAGGGACGGTATATTAATGTGCGTTCAGTCACATATATCATCACTATAACCCGTGTGTGCTTGTTGAGTTGGGTTATCCCCCATCGAAGGGACGGTATATTAATGTGCGTTCAGTCACATATATCATCACTATAACCCGTGTGTGCTTGTTGAGTTGGGTTATCCCCCATCGAAGGGACGGTATATTAATGTGCGTTCAGTCACATATATCATCACTATAACCCGTGTGTGCTTGTTGAGTTGGGTTATCCCCCATCGAAGGGACGGTATATTAATGTGCGTTCAGTCACATATATCATCACTATAACCCGTGTGTGCTTGTTGAGTTGGGTTATCCCCCATCGAAGGGACGGTATATTAATGTGCGTTCAGTCACATATATCATCACTATAACCCGTGTGTGCTTGTTGAGTTGGGTTATCCCCCATCGAAGGGACGATTAATGTGCGTTTAGATCATAGTTACATAGAACTAAATCGTTGAGACATGGAACCAGAACTCTCACATCTGATAAATGCAATAGTGGTGCTACAGACCGTATTATGATACTGTTTATAACGCTTGTTTCTAGTGACCCCTATACATAATACATAGTTTCAAAGTTTCAAAGTTTTATTTGTTTAAATCCAGAAGGTCTCAGACCCATATGGCATACATGTACATATACAAAAATATGGCGACAGCAATTCATTATGTCAATATATCTAATTAATTATGTAACACTAAAGCAAATATTTATATATATAAATATACATAAGTAAATTTCTTAAAAAGAAAAATACATGGATAAGTCACGTTATTTCGATTAATCTCATTTTGAAGTAAATAAAAATACATATTTGCTATATCCATTGTCCATAGACCATAAACTAAGCGAAATGATGCGTCTCCATTTGTTTGCGACAAATAGATTGAAATACAAAGTGATGTCACGTCAATGCATCGCAGGTTCGATCCCCCGTCTGACCCTAATAAAATTAACAGTCTTTCAGATGGGACGTTAAACCGAGGTCTCGTGTCGGTGCTTTACACTGTGCACGTAAAAGAACCAGAGGAGACTCTGGAATGGTTCTCTGTCTGTATCATTGCACTATCCTCCAAACATATAAAATGACTAATCTCTTCAGGAGGCGTCGCTCATATGGGCAACCGGTAGCGACGATAAATAAACGTAAAAACACACACACCTACAATATCTAAATATGTATTGCATGGCCAAAAGTGAAGAGATAATCAATAATGTGCTATAAATTAATTGATAATGAATTAAATTTGCATATGAAACTAAAAAATGGCAACGGACATTTTATTTTCTATTGTTTTAATCAATAATAGAATAGTTCCCACATTGCTGAGATCTATTGAGAAAAAAAATGAAAACTGGTTATCCGAGGCAACGCCTCCAGATATATTAGGCATTCATTGTTTTGGAGGATAGTGCAAGATACAGAAGGCGCTGCAATTCCAGAAGCGTCCTTGTTTCGTTTACATACCCGGTTACATGAGCCCTCGATGTAAAATAATAATTTCCATTCACAAAATTATGTTAAAGACAAATAACCATAATAATTTGTATCTAATATAATTGTTTCTTCTTGTTAAAAGTACTTGATATTATACGATATTCTGCTTAAATATAATATTCATCCTCTGTTACACAATGAACACACTTGAATATGTAACTAACAAGTCACGTGATGTAAATAAATATATTATATATTATGTATTATATGATTATGTACTATGTACAAGTCTGATAATAAAATGTTGTTCTGTTCTGCATATTCCCATCTGAAAGGCTGTTAATATTATTTGGGCGTGAGAGTACCGGGGGTTCGCAGTTCAACATGTTAATTGCTGGATCACTACCCATCTTCAATTGAAACAGTTTAATACGTAAATAACCGTACTACTGTATCAGTGGCTGTCCGATTAGCGCAGTGGTTAGCGCTCGCTTCTCACCAATGCAACCCGGGTTCGATCCTCGTACCACGAAGTATGTAAGGTGGTACGGTGGTCGCCAGGTCGGACTGGTGGATGGGTTTTCTCCGGGTACTCCGGTTTCCTCCCACACGAATGACCACTAATACGCATTCATCCGCACCAACGAGAGTGATTAATATAAGTTGTTAGAACTTGCTTAAAATAATAAGTTTAAATGTACTGTAGCATTTTGCGTACTCTTTTCAGGAAAGAACCTCACTCATTTAGTTTAATCAAACATTATAATAATAATAATAATAATAATAATGATAATAATAATAATAAAGACTTTATTTAACGAGAGAACTTATTTGAACAATTAAGTCAATCTACCATGAGGCCCTCAACAAATTAAAACATGAAATAGCATAATTAAACATGTACACAGTAACCAGTACAACTTTCATAGCTACATATCATCCACAAAGCGTTTCGATCGGTGTGTGGATTCGATGTTTGAATGATTATTAAGTATTTTCATGTCCAACTGTCCCTTCTTAGAACAGTACTTCTTGCATAAATGTATATAGAATATCCGCCTCAAATTACACTCGATTTTAGTATTATTCTTTATACCTACCGAAAACGTTGCAAATATTTAATATGTACATTCCCATTGGAGAGGAATTAATATAAGTTTTCTGAAAACTTGTTTTCCAATCCAAACCATTCACAATTTATGTAATTTGTAACATTTTTTTGTGTTATACATGTACATTTATTGGAATAAATACTGTTTAAACCAACACTTTCATATGAAATACGATATACGCTTGACTTTCTGATTTCCGATGTCTAATGTTGTTAATGTTTCATGCTATGTATTGATCATGTATGTGTTATGACATATGTACTATTGATTTGCAATAAAATAAGATTAAACAAAAATAATTGGAATAAATGTAGTACAGTGTTCCTCTGCCTGCATGCCTGGCATAGAAACACAGACATTGTAATGTGCGTTCTTCAGCAATAATAATACATTACTTGCCCGTATAAATGTCTGAATATTTTATACTGCATTAACTATTTAAAGTCCAACCAGGACTGGCACAAGTGAATGGTTAATAGAGTAGAGGGTAAATGTATAATAAAACAACATATTGGAATATGGAAACTGGCTGCTTAATACAGGTTGGCTGCTTAATACAGGTTGGCTGCTTAATGGAGGTTTGACTGTACATGTATTCTAGCTGTATACAGATAACAGACTATTGACTTTAGTACCTATGATACCTTATGCAAAATATCGGATAATTGTTCAATTAATACCATGATGGGTGTGTGTTTCTTTGAACAAACTAGGCATTTACATTGTAACTATGAATATAAATTAATGAAATTAATATTGGATTTGTTGTATAATAATACTTATCTCTGGTTCTTGCCTTCTGTTATTTATAAGATGATGTTGTAATGCGTTCCTCATTAATATATATCTGTCCGATTAACGCAGTCACCAAGGCAACCCGGGTTCGATCCTCTGACCGGGAAGTATGTGAGATGGTACGGTGGTCACCAGATCGGACAGGTGGGCTTTTTCCGGGTACTCCGGTTTCCCCCCACACGATTGACCACAGTTGACCCGCGCCAACGAGAGTGATTAATATAAGTTGTTGAAACCTGTTTCGCAATCGTTGTAAAATAAATAAAGTTTAAACTAATACATGTATCTATCAATTGTGATTATCATTAAATATGATGATGACCCATATAATTACAGCATTTTCATTTATACTTTATTTATTTTACAACGATTGCGAAGCAAGTTTTAACAACTTATATTAATCACTCTCTTTGGCTCGGATGAAAGCGTATATATGTGGTCATTCATGTGGGAGGAACCCGGAGTACCCGGAGAAAACCCACCTGTCCGATCTGGCGACCATCGTACCATCTCACATACTTCCCTGTCCGAGGATCGAACCCGGGTCGCATTGGTGAGAAGCGAGCGCGCTAACCACTGCGCTAATCGGACAGCCATTTTCATTAAAAGCATAACAATTATATATTTTTAAATAATATTTATATAATAGTATCACCTTCATTATCCGAGTTGTCATCATCACAGTCACTGTCATCGGTAAACCTATGGACGGCTCCGCTTCCAGGATCGGATCCACACGAGCTCGCAGTCATCGGCCGGTCTATAAAATGTCGGTGTGGTAGTGACAGTAATCGAGGATCTGTAAACATGCCCTGACACACTTCACGATCCTTCCGGTTACTATCTGTTGAGAGGATATCCGTGATCATGAAGGAGGGCCTGTGTGTCTGAGGTTTGGGTTCCTCTTTTGAGTCACTGCTAGAACTAGCTTGAACTTTCTGTGAAAGACTTGAACTGTACACATGTGAATGTTCTGATACGGACGTTGAAGATTTCAGTCTGTCCTCAAATAATGAGCCAATGGTTGAACTAGATTTTGAATTGATAATACTATTTATTGCAAGTCCAGTGCTGTGAACAGCACTTAACGTTTTTAATGAGGCGTCCATTGGAAATATTTGTTCACTATTAAAGCTTGTTGAAGATTGTTCGTCCGTCCGTATTCTTAAATCATCATTCATAAACGTGTGTGGATGTTCATGACTTGATTCGATTTCAGAATATTTCCGTTTCAAATAATTGTCTGATTTTCTATTGTGAATAGGAACAAAACCATTTCTTTCGCTACCACTCTTTGAATAGTGTTCAGTCTCTTTCCCGTCGCCTTCAGTCTTATCATTGCTTTCATTTACTACACCGTCTCCGTGTAACCTTGCTTCCTTCTCACCCTCTCTGGTACTATTATCAACCGACGGTTCTTCACTCCCGACGTCTATATCATCGTCGTCAATCCCTGCATTCTCTTTGTGTTCTTTCTCAATCTCTGTCGTCATCTTGAATTTGATGTTTGTGTCTTCAAATTCTAGCGATTGATCCAACTACGTCTCGAACCAATATATCCGATTACTATACGAACGCCTTCTTAATCAACTAACGCTTATCTGTTATAAATGAATGAATCTTCAAATGGTTTCTTGTTTCAAAATAATTGCAGTTTACGATTTAATATTGAAATATCTTTGCCCATTCCTTACCAAACGCTTCATCATGTTCAACCGCACTCTTCAACGAAAAAAGTCCAAATCAGTATTTTTATCGTTTTGCAATTGATACTTTCAAATGAGAATTTTATTATATTGACACATTTATAAATATTCCTGTTAATATCGTGAATATGTTAATACATTCATCTAATTTTTCTCTTTTTGTTTGCTTGGCGGAGGATAAAATGTTAATAATTGAGAGTCCAATATTTCTATTATATCTTAACAGTTCATAAATAAGTAAATTCTACCCACGAACAATACACCTAAATATGTGCTTTTATATTGTTAAGATGCCTTCATTTGTCAAAGTGATGCTATCTTTCCAAATGTCTCATCCGGGTAACTGACACCTTAACCATGGGGCCGAACTCATTTCTATATGTTCTTTGTCGTAGAATAGCAGTATTTAGCTGAACCATCAATGGCCGCGCAATAATTTGTGTGTGCTAAATATAATGTCAAATGGCTGATACTGTGTCTATTTATTTTCTATTGAAGAGCCAATGAGGGTCTATTTAACACTACACATCATATGTTTGATGTATATTCATCTAGATGTCAACTTTGGAAACTAGATACTTGTTTAAATCATTTAGCGTTTCACTTCTCCGATTACTAGGCGCTCGTGAACTACTGTAACATTTATCATTTATATATACACTAGACTCTTTCTTCCAGTTGCTTGCTATTTGTCAATGTCTAAGTGATACTCTTTATATCTCCTCACATCCAGTTGTAACCAATATTCGCGTATCTCTTCCGTATCTCTTCCGTGAATTAGCAGAAACCCTAGCCAAACCTGCTTATGAAAAGACAACCAAACTGTTCCTTTGGAAACACTAAGCTACACCGTTTCTATGGAAACTGGAATAACGTTGTCACCTGCGTTTTTAGGCCGTTTTTGAAACACTCGGTGAAAACGTCTCTTGGTGTTGCACTTTTAATTGAATGTAGTCACAAACCCTTGCACAAGTAGTATTTCCGGGTTTAATTAGAACATATCACACAAAACAAAACGTATTCCTGGGTATCATTATTTGTAAACAAAGCTAGAATTCTCGTTTTGGGAGAAATATCCGTGTATGCTGCGTAACTCACAAAACATTCCTAGACGAGGTTCAATCCACATTCATAAACTTGTCAAATACGTGACAGATTTCGCCAAATCATGCAGATACTAACTCGAAGGTATAGATGTGGGTAGACCTCACACACGTTGTAAGATTCCAAGCGTTCAGCAGTCCAAACAAGTGTCGGATTAACTGGTCATATAGGGCATTTTCACTTTCCATCACATTACCGTCTGCTCATTGGCCAATAGCGCCCACTTTTACCATAATTGGAAATTACAGTCAATTTACATACACACAAAAACTCTCGCTGAATCGTGATACAGCGGATTTGACGGTAATAGTAATTATTGAACATTGGAAAAAACGACCAATAGAAGCCGTGGAGGCTGCAGAGTTTTTAATGAGGTCATGAATATGCATGAGATGATCGCTGTATAGAATATATATGTTATCTGGTAAATAGTATTCTGATATCGAAATCGGACGCATGCCCATATAATTTTAATTCACAGCAGCGCTATTTGTATAGCGTGGCGAACATTTTGAACTCTTCTCCGTACGCATAGTCAGTGTTGTTATCATTATAAACATGTCATAGGTGTAGAGTATTGAAGTCAACCAATCAGCGTAGTTTTATGCAACATGTTTGCGCTTACTTGCTATACTTTCATTTAAAGCGACATTACATCGCAAAAAAGCAAATAAAAGGCATTGTTCACGTATAAATGCGTTGCTACTACAAATTCTTCCGAATACATTCGAACACTAACATTGAATCAATAAACAGTGTTTTGTGATCTACAAACTTTCAAAATTGAAAGTAGGATTTCATATAACGATCATCCACGCTCCTGAATTGACGTTTGTTTGTCATCAGAGTCAATACTAAACGCGAGATAATGTCGTTTAAAGATAATTTACGACTAGTCTACAAATAAATATGCATAGGGTTATGTGAGATATAACAGTAAATCTGTACCATAAATCGTGTTATTCAGGATACACGAGTTGTATTAAGCATGCATATCGACCCTATTTGCATAGTTTCTTATGTCAACAAACCGCGTATACGACGTTTGCGTATTAGTTGAAATTTGAGGCAAATATTTGGATACAAATTATACCATATAATAGGAAAATACATTCTGTAGAAATTTGCATTTTCACTAATGTAGTGTCGCTTTAATCATATGTTATTGTTCGGTTAATTTAAATGTTAATGAAAATACAAAACATTACAACTTCAAGTAAAGCAAACACTAGCAACATTAGTTAGCTTAGCTTTAGCTTTATTTATTTTACAACGATTGCGATAGAGGTCTTAACAACTTGGCTTATATTAATCACTCTCGTTTGGCGCTGATGAAAGCGTATATGTGGTCATTCGTGTGGGAGGAAACCGGAATACCCGGAGAAAACCCACCTGTCCGATATGGCGACCACCGTACCATCTCACATACTTCACTGTCCGAGGATGGAACCCGGGTTGCATTGGTGAGAAGCGAGTGCGCTAACCACTGCGCTAATCGGACAGCATTAGTTACGGCCCTTCCCGACAAGATAGTAAATGAAAAAATAGCGACTACTGATTTCAAGCATAAGGAAAGATATATAGTGGTTTTTGACATACCTTCATTTATAGGGAGATAGGGAGGGGGAGAGAGGGAGGGTGTGTGGATGATGGGGCGAGATGGGGGAATGGAGAGGTACGGAGAGACGGCGAGATGGAGGGTGTGTGGATGATGGGGCGAGATGGGGGGAATGGAGAGGTACGGAGAGAGGGAGATATGTAGGGTGGTGGATGAGGGGCGAGATGGGGGAATGGAGAGGTACGGAGAGAGGGAGAGATGGAGGGTGTGTGGATGATGGGGCGAGATGGGGGAATGGAGAGGTACGGAGAGAGGGAGAGGTGGAGGGTGTGTGGATGATGGGGCGAGATGGGGGAATGGAGAGGTACGGAGAGAGGGAGATATGGAGGGTGTGTGGATGATGGGGCGAGATGAGGGAATGGAGAGGTACGGAGAGGGAGGAGAGAGAGGGAGGGATATGTGAATGATGGGGGAAGGGAGGGGGAGATATGGAGGGGTGTGGGGATGGATATAGATGGGGAAGGGAAAGGGGGAGGGGGAGAGATAGGAGGCGTGTGTGGATGATGGAGAGAGATCGTAATGGACAGAGAAAAGGAGAATAGATAAAAACAACAGATAGAGCTATTAGTTTAATACTGCTAGTCGGCGCGGGTTCGATACCTCAAACATGGTGCCTGGTGATGGGTGTGGCAATAGTATCGAACCACAACGGCTCACACCATCGTCTGTGGCTGAAACATATTTAGTACAGTATATTGTGACGTGTCCTTCAATTAAAGGAACTCAGCTACTAAATTGTTTACATTTATACCCGAGATATCTGTGTGTTTTATGCTTATTTATCGTCGCTACCGGTTACCCATATGAGCGACGCCTCCTGAGGATTTTGGCCATTTTAGATTGTTGGTGGATAGTGCAATGATACAGACAGAGACCCATTACAGAGTCTACCCTGGTTCTGGTAGAGCACCGACATGAGACCGCGGTTTAAAGTCCCATCTGAAAGACTATTAATTTTATTAGGGTCAGTCGGGGAATCAAACCAGAGTTATCTATCCGTGGACCTTTTTATACATAAGTAAATTTCTTAAAAGAATAATACATGGATAAGTCACGTTATTTCAATTAATCTCATTTTGAAGTAAATAAAAATACATATTTGCTATATCCATTGTCCATAGACCATAAACTAAGCGAAATGATGCGTCCCCATTTGTTTGCGACACAATATATTGAAATGCAAAGCGATGTCACGTCAATGGAGCGCAGGTTCGATCCCCCCTCCCCGTCTGACCCTAATAACAGTCTTTCAGATGGGACGTTAAACCGAGGTCTCGTGTCGGTGTTTTGACACCGTGCACGTAAAAGAACCAGAGGAGACTCTGGAATGGGTATATGTCTGTATCATTGCACTATCCTCCAAAATTCTAACATGACTAATCTCTTCAGGAGGCGTCGCTCATATGGGCAACCGGTAGCGACGATAAATAAACTTAAAAGACACACGTCAATGCATATTACGGTCACGTGCAGCTAGAACAAATAACAAAATTACCAAATTTTAATTGAAAATACAATTTTGAAATGATTTGATGTGAACATCAAACATGGAGTAGGGACATCAAACATGGAGTATGAACATCAAACATGGAGTAGGAACATCAAACATGGAATAGGGACATCAAACATGGAGTATGAACATCAAACATGGAGTAGGGACATCAAACATGGAGTAGGGACATCAAACATGGAGTAGGGACATCAAACATGGAGTATGGACATCAAACATGGAGTAGGGACATCAAACATGGAGTAGGGACATCAAACATGGAGTAGGAACACCAAACACGGAGTAGGGACATCAAACATGGAGTAGGAACATCAAACATTGGATTTGAACAGAGAAGAGAGAGAGAGATAAGGGAAAGATGGGAGAGAAGAGAGAGAGAAGAGAGAGAGAAGAGATAGATAATAGAGAGAAGAGAGAGAGGAGAGAGAGAGAGAAGAGAGAGAAGAGAGATAAGAGAGAGGATAGAGAGAGAGGATAGAGAGAGAAGAAGAAGAGAGAAGAGAGAGAAGAGAGAGAGAAAGAGAGAAGAGAGAGAAGAGAGAGAGGAGAGAGAAGGAGAAGAGAGAAGAGAGAAGAAGGAAGAGAGAAGAGAGAAGAGAGAGAAGAGATATATAATAGAGAGAAGAGAGAGAGAAGAGAGAGAAGAGAGAGAGGAGAGAGAAGAGAGAAGAGAGAAGAGAGAGAAGAGAGAAGAGAGAGAAGAGAGAAGAGATAGATAATAGAGAGAAGAGAGAGAAGAGAGAGTAGAGAGAGAAGAGAGAGAAGAGAGAGATAATAGAGAGAAGAGAGAGGAGAGAGAGAGAAGATAGAAAAGAGAGAGAGGAGAGAATATGATTAAACTAAAAAGTACACATTTATGTTTAATTAAATGTCGTTTAGCCAGAAGTAAAAAAGTGTGAATATTCGACAGACTGGAACCCAGGCTAGATAAATAAACACAAGACACACAAACTAGTTATGTCAGACGGGTCAGCAGTCAACACGTTTGGTTGTGAGTCAAGATATCGCTGGTTCGATCCCACCGCTTGACACTACTAATATTAACAGTCCTTTAGATGGGACCTAGATCTCGTGTCGGTGCTTTACATCGTGCACGTAAAAGAACCAGAGGTGACTCTGGAATGGGTCTCTGTCTGTATCATTGCACTATCCTCCAAAAATCTAAAATGACTAATCTCTTCAGCAGGCGTCGCTCATATGGATAACAGGTAGCGACGATACATAAACGTAAAACACACACAAACTAGTTACGTTAGAGTTTGTGTCGTGACTTGTCTCTGCGCTTCCGGAGAATTGCCTTTCCGAACTAAGTTTTATAGATACGTCTCTTGACCATTTCTAAATACACGATTTGATAAGTTAGTATATGAACCGTACTACTATACACATATATTTCCAGTACATGATTAGTATGCAACGTGTCCGCCTCCGTGGTCGAGTGGTTAAGGTCGCTGACTTGTATACCACTGTAACCTATCATCACTGATGGTCACGGGTTCGAGCCCCGCTCAGACCGTGTTTCATTTATATGAAAACGTTGGCAGTTTCTTACGGAGGTTGGTGCACCCAAGTACTGGTTAACCGTTGGAGCCTGCCCAGGAAAGGTGCTGTTAGGTAAACTGCCCGCCGGCGATATAGCCCAAAATGGTGCTGATGCAGGCGTAAAACCCGAAATATAATAATAATAATATGCAACGTGCGCAGTTCATATCGCATTAGTTTAATAACAAAACCATGTCTTGATGCGCTATGTCGAATCATATTAATAAAGAAACATCTATCATACGCAATTAGATACAGCTCTGCGTGATTGATGCAGATTTCGCAAAATGTAAGCATCAAAGATTTTCTGAAGACCAAATTACGTGTCATACATTAACAGAAAATATGTTAAATCCAATGGTTACACCATCTGCCTACTAGGGCCGTGGGGATCGCTGACATGCAATCCTTTAACAGTAAATGTCCTACTTAAATGCGAATGGGAAATATGTTCAACAGTTACCCCATATGTTCAGGTGAAAATTGCCCTTGGATTGTTTTCACTGAGAAGTTTAATTAAAGCGATTGTTGAGTTGGCTTATACATAATTGAGAGAGTGATCGGGGGCCAGTAATGTTCAGTTATCTCCCTAGTGCGGACTATCATTGACTTTAATTGAAGAAGATAAAATGTAAAGACACGTTGATGCCTCATGCATGTTTGATGCTGCAGCCAAATTGGTTTCTTTGAGGCACCATTCAACTCTGTTTGTACACATTTGGTTTATTTCGTCGGTAAAAGGCTGCATAAAACGGATACGTTGCTTATCTGGTCTACTTGCATGTAATGAATGAGAGACATCTGTAATGTTCTATTACTTTCCTTAGCAGATAAGTCTGATTTATCCCAAAATGTAAATAGATCCTTTTAGTTGGAATCCATTGTTATTACTGTTTACCTAACCAGATGTTGCGGTATGATAAATGTGATTTTATTCGTGTTAATTAAGTGATAACATTCTTTTACAAATAAATACCCATTGTATATACTGTAGGAGATATGTCGAAATATAGTAATTTAATAATCATAAGAAGCGATAGTGGAATAAAATTGCTAGCATGTTGTGCAAATGAAACGACGATAAAAACAGAGGAAAACACTTAATATGACCTTTCTACTTTTAGGGACTATTCAGGGGCAGTAACTGACCGATGCCTCTCACTGAATAGTTGTATATGCAAAATACGTTACACGAAGGATAACACCACGCCCGTGTATATATTTTTTTATTAAATTAGACATGCCAGATAAATTTATAAGTATGATACCCGTATGTGCCAAAGTAGTCACGTGGTTTTTTAGAGTCAAATGTGCAATGCCGTGATGCCATACACTATGACCTATTGACAATATTTCCCGGGCAGTCTTAGCCGACCTAAGCGGCTAACCATTACTTCTAAGCACCAGGTGTGGCGTGCCTTGCTCAATGACTTTACATACGTGCCGAGGCCGATTATCGAACCCGGAACCCATCGATTCCAAATCCGACGCTCTACCACTGGACCACAGGTGCCACTGTGTTATACAAATGTTCATGTTTTGTTTTAGTTCCTACATACCTTGCATTGAGTCAAAATATACTGTAGTATTATACAAACGAAATTACAAAGCTAATATATACTTTGGTGTCTTAAAATTGGCAAAAGAGAAGTCAAAATTAGTATTGCAGGAAATTCAGAAATACATTTGGTATCTTTTGTGTTTGTTTCTCGGGTTTAGTTTATACAAATTTATTTAGCGAAACAAGTTCCCCACAACGTATATTATTCACTCGCGATACCTCATTCCTGGTGGAATCCTACGCCACGAGGGAGAGAGAAGTGGCATGTGGAATTTAAATGCCTTGTCTAATGGCACAATCCTAACGGTTCCAGCGGGGCTCGAACTCCGGACCTTTCGCACCTGAAACGAACGCGCTACCACGGCGCTATCACGATGTGCTCTAGCCTTTTAGAAAACATCTATCACGACTTCTCGGGTTTGAAATATCACCAACAATTTAATACATCTGACGGCTCTCCGACTGATATTGGTGACGGAAGAACCCAAACTGCCCCTCCGTTCAGTAGTTCAGACCAATGCATGCACCCGAGTAGAACCACCGACCTTCCGCAAGCCAGCTGGATAGCTTCCTCACAAGAATGAATCCCCCAGTTAGACTTGAACCTACAGCAGTGAGAGTCAAGAAATGACCTTAACTACTCGGATCCGTCGGAGGCAATTAGGAGACGACACAATGAGCACCCATCACCCCCCTTGCCCAGTCTCAGATTTAGAAAGTCTATGAATAAATAAGGAACCAAACACTCTATACTGCTGCCTAGAGCACAGGAAGGAACCAAGCACTCTATACTGGTGTCTAGAGCATAGGAAGGAACCAATCACTCTATACTGCTGCCTAGAGCACAGGAAGGAACCAATCACTCTATACTGCTGCCTAGAGCACAGGAAGGAACCAATCACTCTATTCTGCTGCCTAGAGCACAGGAAGGAACCAAACACTCTATACTGCTGCCTAGATCACAGGAAGGAACAAAACTCTGTATACTGCTGCCTAGAGCACAGGAAGGAACCAAACACTCTATACTGCTGCCTAGAGCATAGGAAGGAACCAAACACTATACTGCTGCCTAGAGCATAGGAAGGAACCAAACACTCTATACTGCTGCCTAGAGCATAGGAAGGAACCAAACACTCTATACTGCTGCCTAGAGCACAGGAAGGAACCAAACACTCTGTACTGCTGCCTAGAGCATAGGAAGGAACCAAACACACTATACTGCTGCCTAGAGCACAGGAAGGAACCAACACTCTGTACTACTGCCTAGAGCACGGGAAGGAACCAACACTCTGTACTGCTGCCTTAGAGCATAGGAAGGAACCAAACACTCTGTACTGCTGCCTAGAGCACAGGAAGGAACCAAACACTCTATACTGCTGCCTAGAGCATAGGCAGGAACCAAACACTATATAATGCTGCCTAGAGCACAGGCAGGAACCAAACACGCTATACTGCTGCCTAGGGCATAAGAAGGAACCAAACACGCTATACTGCTGCCTAGAGCATAGGAAGGAACCAAACACTCTATACTGCTGTCTAGAGCACAGGAAGGAACCAAACACTATATACTGCTGCCTAGAGCATAGGAAGGAACCAAACACTCCGTACTGCTGCCTAGAGCATAGGAAGGAACCAAACACTATATACTGCTGCCTAGAGCACAGGAAGGAACCAAACACTCTGTACTGCTGCGTAGAGCATAGGAAGGAACCAAACACTCCGTACTGCTGCCTAGAGCATAGGAAGGAACCAAACACTCTATACTGCTGCCTAGAGCATAGGAAGGAACCAAACACTCTGTACTGCTGCCTAGAGCACGGGAAGGAACCAAACACTCTATACTGCTGCCTAGAGCATAGGAAGGAACCAAACACTCTATACTCCTGCCTAGAGCACAGGAAGGAACCAAACACTATATACTGCTGTCTAGAGCACAGGCAGGAACCAAACACTATATACTGCTGTCTAGAGCACAGGCAGGAACCAAACACTCTATACTGCTGTCTAGAGCACGGGAAGGAACCAAACACTCTGTACTGCTGCCTAGAGCGCGGGAAGGAACCAAACACTCTATACTGCCTGCTGCCTAGAGCACAGGAAGAAACCAAACACTCTGTACTGCTGTCTAGAGCGCGGGAAGGAACAAAACACTCTATACTGCTCTCTAGAGCACAGGAAGGAACCAAACACTCTATACTGCTGTCTAGAGCGCGGGAAGGAATCAAACTCTCTATTCTGCTGCCTAGAGCACAGGAAGGAACCAAACACTCTATACTGCTGTCTAGAGCGCGGGAAGGAATCAAACACTCTATTCTGCTGCCTAGAGCATAGGAAGGAACCAAACACTCTATACTGCTGCCTAGAGCACAGGAAGGAACCAAACACTATACTGCTGCCTAGAGCATAGGCAGGAACCAAACACTCTATACTGCTGCCTAGAGCACAGGAAGGAACCAGACACTCTATACTGCTGCCTAGAGCACAGGAAGGAACCAAACACTCTATACTGCTGCCTAGAGCACAGGAAGGAACCAAACACTCTATACTGCTGCCTAGAGCACAGGAAGGAACCAAACACTCTATACTGCTGCCTAGAGCATAGGAAGGAACCAAACACTCTATACTGCTGCCTAGAGCATAGGAAGGAACCAAACACTCTATACTGCTGCCTAGAGCACAGGCAGGAACCAAACACTCTATACTGCTGCCTAGAGCACAGGAAGGAACCAAACACTCTATACTGCTGCCTAGAGCATAGGAAGGAACCAAACACTCTATACTGCTGCCTAGAGCATAGGAAGGAACCAAACACTATATACTGCTGTCTAGAGCACAGGCAGGAACCAAACACTATATACTGCTGTCTAGAGCACAGGCAGGAACCAAACACTCTATACTGCTGCCTAGAGCGCGGGAAGGAACCAAACACTCTATACTGCCTGCTGCCTAGAGCACAGGAAGGAACCAAACACTCTGTACTGCTGTCTAGAGCGCGGGAAGGAACCAAACACTCTATACTGCTCTCTAGAGCACAGGAAGGAACCAAACACTCTATACTGCTGTCTAGAGCGCGGGAAGGAATCAAACTCTCTATTCTGCTGCCTAGAGCACAGGAAGGAACCAAACACTCTATACTGCTGTCTAGAGCGCGGGAAGGAATCAAACACTCTATTCTGCTGCCTAGAGCATAGGAAGGAACCAAACACTCTATACTGCTGCCTAGAGCACAGGAAGGAACCAAACACTATACTGCTGCCTAGAGCATAGGCAGGAACCAAACACTCTATACTGCTGCCTAGAGCACAGGAAGGAACGAAACACTCTATACTGCTGCCTAGAGCACAGGAAGGAACCAAACACTCTATACTGCTGCCTAGAGCACAGGAAGGAACCAAACACTCTATACTGCTGCCTAGAGCATAGGAAGGAACCAAACACTATGCTGCTGTCTAGAGCACAGGAAGGAACCAAACACTCTATACTGCTGCCTAGAGCATAGGAAGGAACCAAACACTCTATACTGCTGCCTAGAGCACAGGCAGGAACCAAACACTATATACTGCTGTCTAGAGCACAGGCAGGAACCAAACACTATATACTGCTGTCTAGAGCACAGGCAGGAACCAAACACTCTATTCTGCTGCCTAGAGCGCGGGAAGGAACCAAACACTCTATACTGCCTGCTGCCTAGAGCACAGGAAGGAACCAAACACTCTGTACTGCTGTCTAGAGCGCGGGAAGGAACCAAACACTCTATACTGCTCTCTAGAGCACAGGAAGGAACCAAACACTCTATACTGCTGTCTAGAGCGCGGGAAGGAATCAAACTCTCTATTCTGCTGCCTAGAGCACAGGAAGGAACCAAACACTCTATACTGCTGTCTAGAGCGCGGGAAGGAATCAAACACTCTATTATGCTGCCTAGAGCATAGGAAGGAACCAAACACTCTATACTGCTGCCTAGAGCACAGGAAGGAACCAAACACTATACTGCTGCCTAGAGCATAGGCAGGAACCAAACACTCTATACTGCTGCCTAGAGCACAGGAAGGAACCAGGCACACTATACTGCTGCCTAGAGCACAGGAAGGAACCAAACACTCTATACTGCTGTCTAGAGCACAGGAAGGAACCAAACACTCTATACTGCTGTCTAGAGCACAGGAGGGAACCAAACACTCTATACTGCTGTCTAGAGCACAGGAGGGAACCAAACACTCTATACTGCTGCCTAGAGCACAGGAAGGAACCAAACACTCTATACTGCTGCCTAGAGCACAGGCAGGAACCAATCATTCCCTCTTGACCAGTCTCAGATTTAAAAAGTCTAGAAATAAATAAGGAACCAAACATTCTATACTGCTGCCTAATATGGATTGTGGCCGCTCTTACTAATCCATCTGATGTTTTGTAACAAGTATTGAACCAAATTAAATCGGTATGTAATTCTGCATTCCTTTTTGTGCTCGCTCTTACTAATCTATCTGATGTTTTGTAACCAGTATTGAACGAGGTTAAATAGATAGGTACTTCTGCATTCTTTTTTGCTTCTGAAGTAGCGGGAAATTCTGCCAAACAAAATGTAATAAAATGAAAGGAACAGTCCATGCTTACTAAGAGAGAACTGATTAAATGGATGGCACACGCAAACTGGAGCAGTTAATTGACAAATACAATGCAAAAAAACACGAGGCTGAAACTAACTAAGGTCTAATTGCTTTGTGGTACGGGAACGTGTGCATCATAGCAATTAAATACTGTAGAATATTTACAGAGGCCGCCTTAGCCGAGTGGTGAAAGTAGGTGACTTCAAACATTTAACACTTACTATTGTAAGTTCGAAGCACTGGATTGGAATCCACAGAGCACACGGAAAAGAGGTCGACCAGTTACGACATGGCGAAGGACTCTGGACAGTGAGCTGCGCCAAAGCAGGATGTCCTGGGGGGAAGCCAAGGCAGCAGCAACGGACCGGTCCAAGTGGAGAGCAGTGGTGAAGGCCCTATACCCCAACTGGGGTGAAGAGGATTAAGTAAGTAAGTAAGTATTGTAAGTTCGAATCCCACTAGGTCATTCTTGTCTACCCTCAGGGTGTCCACCCATGCCTGAAATGGTACTCGGAGGGTCTTCGTCCACCATTGAAAGCTTGAGAATCGCAATATGGCGACTGTAATATAATCGACGAGATAAATCGCAATATGGCGACTGTAATATAATCGACGAGATAAATCGCAATATGGCGACTGTAATATAATCGACGAGATAAATCGCAATATGGCGACTGTAATATAATCGACGAGATAAATCGCAATATGGCGACTGTAATATAATCGACGAGATAAATCGCAATATGGCGACTGTTATCTAATCGACGAACAAGGCGATAGCTGATGGAGTTCACCAGTTTATTACAGAACAATGAGATTGTGTATCTTCGTTCTTCCAGCTTCGTCTGAACCATTCCCATCTCCCTCTCTCCCCTCTCTCCCCCTCTCTTTTCCCCTCTCTCCCCCCTCTCTCTCTCTCCCTCTCCCTCTCCCTTTCTATATATCCCTCCATCGCTCTCCATATATCTCTCCCTCTCTTCCTCTCTTCCTCTCCATTTCTATATATCCCTCCCTCTCGCTCCCTATATATCTCCCTCCCTATCTCTCTCCCTCTGTCCCTCCATCTCCCTATCTCTCTCCCTCTTTCCCTCCCTTTCCCTGTCTCTCTCCCTCTTTCCCTCCCCCTCCCTCTCCCTATCTCTCTCCCTCTTTCCCTCCCTCTCCCTATCTATCTCCCTCTTCCCTCCCTCTCCCTATCTATCTCCCTCTGTCCCTCCCTCTCCCACTTACATACACTCCCCATAGAGTCGTCATATGACCTAAGTTATCTATGCGACTTTTAAACCTACACAACAAATAAACAAATCATATAACAAATGTGTGTTTTACGTTTATTTATCGTCGCTACCGGTTGCCCATATGAGCGACGCCTCCTGAAGAGATTAGTTATTTTAGATTTTGGAGGATAGTGCATGATACAGATAGAGACACATTCCAGAGTCTCCTCTGGTTCTTTTACGTGCACGGTGTAAAGCACCGACACGAGACCTCGGTTTAACGTCCCATCTGAAAGACTGTTAACCCTTTCAACACCACAGACCTCTAAATAGGCTTACAAAAAGTGTAGATCCAGATGAGCCGGCTCGTGACGAGCCGTCTCATCAGGATCTGCACTTTTTGCCAGTGATATGACTATTTTTAGACATAATTACCCATTTTGATAAATGAACTAAATGTGATTTTCTGATTCATTTATTGGTTTATGAATATCATGGACCAGTCCATGTGAGTTACTTGGTGTTGAATGGGTTAACAAATGTTACATTCATGTTTAATATACCCGTGAACACAAAACATGAACACGCTCAGTGGACTAGGATTAAATTGCATACAAATTATAGTATTATTATTTTTCCAACTGAAGAAAAAATGAAGGAAATTACAATTTTTTAACAAAATCACTAATAACTCTGTAAATGATGGTTTTACTAAAGTTAACACTAGGATAAAACTGCATACAAATTATAGTATTATTATTTTTCCAACTGAAGAAAAAATAAAGGAAATTACCATTTTGCAAATTACCTCCCTTTATGGCTATTTTTTAACAAAATCACTAAGAACTCTGTAAATTTTTACTAAAGTTAACATTAGGATAAAACTGCATACAAATTACGATATTATTTTTCCAACTGAAGAAAGATAATGCATAAAGAGACTTTAATCATTCGGTTGGGCAGCATGGAGGAATCATCTTCCAAATCAGTTTGGGAAAAAGTGGCTATTACATTTCCCAAATGGCTACCATATTTGGACTCCTTTTCTACAGACGGATATGTAGTCCAGTGGTAACACGCTGAACTGGTAATCCAGGGATAGCAGGTTCGATCCCCCAACTAACACTAATACAATTAACAGTCTTTCAGATGGGACTTTTAACCGAGATCTCGTGTCGGTGCTTTACACCGTGCACGTAAAAGAACCAGAGGAGACTCTGGAATGGGTCTCTGTCTGTATCATTGCACTATCCTCCAACAATTTAAGATGGCTAATCTCATCAGGAGGTGTCGCTCAGATGGGCAACCGGTAGCGACGATAAATAAAGTCGGGTCAGACTACAAGTGCAAGCATTAGTTACGGGCGTCGGATCCTTCCCGTGTCAAATTAATTCGAACGATAAACTGTAACAGGATAATCTATTTTAATGTGGAGTTAAATTGGATAAAATCATTTGTACTACGGATCAAGTCTCTGTGAGGACATTGTTACAATCGTTGACCAAGAAGAATGAGACAACCCTCGCCAAAATTCAACAGTATTTAATAGTGGCCATCTTTGTTAAGAGTTCATTTAATGGACACTTTATTAACAGGGTACTGGTTGCGGTGAAAGCACACCGAATCTATTGTCGTCTTGTAATTCACTTTTAATATTTAATTTAATTTAGAAGACTGAACATATGGAATTATTGACATTTACCCGCCTCCCATTGTGGCCGTAACTCGAAAATCTGTAAAGTTTGAAGCGATAAGCTTAATTCGATAAAAATCTGGGGTAGTTGTTCGACTATCTATTTCAAAAGACGCTTAATTATTTGTTTGCACAGGTATTGTGGTGTAAAATACGCTAGTTTAAAAACCTTTAAGGTGACGGAGATGTCACCCGAGCCCCGATGATACCCGAATATTGGAGCCCACTTGAAGCATAATGATCCTTCAGTAGGAGTCTGATGACAACATTTATGGCGTGAAATGAACACGCCGTGATGTTCACAAGTTAATTTTATGAGTTTAGAGTTGACAGTAAACGTCATTGTATGAAAGACTTGGATTTTAACGGATTATCTGTAATAGGAAGCCACTTGAACCGGCTTAAGACACGTTTGGTATCAACTTGAACACGTGTTGCAAGTTGTCTGAGGCATCTAAGACAGTGGCCGGATGGAGGACGTTGACCTCAAATCGATTGCCGTCCCGCCGCTGTAGGTTCGCATCCCATCAGGGAAACTATCAAGTTGGCCTGTGGGAATATAGCAGTTCTACCCGGGTGCCTACCCGAGTGCCCGTCTGTGCCTGAAATATGACATAGCTCACTCACTGTACCCCATGACTCGTTCGAACAGTCATCAATCTTGATTACATACACTTTGCTTAAATGTTGATGGTGTTACTTGTTAGTATAAAGTAACCTGCTGGTGTACCATAAGTGTTTTACGTTTATTTTTCGTCGCTACCGGTTGCCCATATGAGCGACGCCTCCTGATTATCCTCATATGGGCAACCGGTAGCGACGATAAATAAACGTAAAATACTCATTCTGATAGAATCCATCGCCGCGAGGGAGAGAGAAGGGGCAACATGGAAATTAAATGCCTTGCCTAAGGGCACAATCGTAACGGCTCCAGCGGGGTTCGAACTCCGGACCTTTCGCATCTGAAGCGAACGCGCATCCACTGCGCGATCACGACTTCCAATGTGATCATGTTTGTATGACTGTGATATTCTAAATTATGGCTCCCGTAATTCAATTCTAATGAATGGCTATGTACTGACTTCCAATGTGATCATGTTTGTATGACTGTGTGATATTCTAAATTATGTCTCCTGTAATTCAATTCTAATGAATGGCTATGTGCTGTTGTATTATGTTATGTTTTATTAGTTGTATATGTACATAGTTGTGACAATAATAAAATGTGACAATAATAAAATGAATAATAAAATGTGACAATAATAAAATGTGATAATAATAAATAATAAAATGTGACAATAATAAAATGTGATAATAATAAAATGTGACAATAATAAAATGTGATAATAATAAAATGTGACAATAATAAAATGTGACAAGAATAAAATGTGATAATAATAAAATGTGACAATAATAAAGATTAAGACCTAGTGATAATCTTTAATATTTTCAAAGATTCACATGCACACTGAAACGGCTAGTTTTTAATTTAATTTGTTTGACCAGGCTGACTGGAAGAGTATGGGTGTGCATGCCCATTTGAACATACAAGTAATTAGATTTGTATTATTAAAATTTGTGCGAAAGATGGCTTTTGTGAAAAAGCACAAGACGATTCATAAATGAATTCATTCACACGACAACCTACATACTTGTGCTGTGTGTGTTTTACGTTTATTTATCGTCGCTACCGGTTGCCCATATCAGCGACGCCTCCTGAAGAGATTAGTCAGTTTAGATTGTTGGAGAATCGTGCAATGATACAGAGAGAGACCCGTTCCAGAGTCTCCTCTGCAACGACACGAGACTTCGGTTTAAAGTCCCATCTGAAAGACTGTTAATTGTATTCTAGTAGGGTCAGACAGGGGATCGAACCTGCAATCCATAGATAACCAGTCCAACGTGTTAATCACTGGGTTACATATCCGTCTGTGCGTAGTGGTTACTTGCCCCTCGTCGCTGTATGTTCAAATCCCACAGGTTGTGTCGAATTATTTCACGTGAGAAAGCTATCCAGCTGTCTTTAAAATATTTTAGAAAAACACATTAAGACGAGAGGAAATGCATGCTTTCTGCTTGCTTATATACTAGTGTATCAATTGGTTAACGTAAGCAATCCCCCGTCTGGTAATCCAGTGATCGCAGGTTCGATCCCCCGTCTGACCCTAATAAATTTAACAGTCTTTCAGATGGGACGTTAAACCGAGGTCTCGTGTCGGTGCACGTAAAGGAACCAAAGGAGACTCTGGAATGGGTCTCTGTATGTATCATTGCACTATCCTCCAAAAATCTAAAATTACTAATCTCTTCAGGAGGCGTCGCTCATATGGGTAACCGGTAGCGACGATAAATAAACGTAAACAAACAAAAAAGAAAACAAACAAAAAAGTAAGCAAACAGTCTAAAATCTAATCTTAAAGTTGAAACTTTTATTTATTTTACAACGATTGCGAAACAAGCTTTAACAACTTATATTAATTTGCGCGGATGAAAGCGTGTATTTTTCTTAAGCGGCCCTTCGAGTGTGTGGGGGAGGGGCGGAATACCCGAAGAAAACCCCATATGTCTAATTTGGCGACCATGGTGCACCGAACTAAATGTCATTGTTGAACAGTGTTGTATTTTATAATAATGCATTTTATGTAATAATAAGTTGATTTAAATTGTCATATTCCACACCTTGGGAACAGACGTCGATATATATTGCCTTGTTTGTCAAATAAATATATTTTAACACCGAGATTATTGGGCCGTATTGAGTTTCTGATCATATCATTTTCCCAGAAGTTAAAAAGTGAAATATTGACAGACTGGCACCCAGGCTAGTATTCACCATATATATTCCTATCTTCCAAGTTTTAAATTTGAAAAACAAAAGTATCTTTGTGTTGTACCGTATAGTTCACCTACGTATAGTTCACCTACCTATACACATGTACCGTATAGTTCACCTACCTATACACGTGTACCGTATAGTTCACCTACCTATACACATGTACCGTATAGTTCACCTACCTATACACGTGTACCGTATAGTTCACCTACCTATACACATGTACCGTATAGTTCACCTACCTATACACATGTACCGTATAGTTCACCTACCTATACACATGTACCGTATAGTTCACCTACCTATACACATGTACCGTATAGTTCACCTACCTATACACGTGTACCGTATAGTTCACCTACCTATACACATGTACCGTATAGTTCACCTACGTATAGTTCACCTACCTATACACATGTACCGTATAGTTCACCTACGTATAGTTCACCTACCTATACACGTGTACCGTATAGTTCACCTACGTATAGTTCACCTACCTATACACATGTACCGTATAGTTCACCTACGTATAGTTCACCTACCTATACACTTGTACCGTATAGTTCACCTACCTATACACGTGTACCGCATAGTTCACCTACCTATACACATGTACCGTATAGTTCACTGCGTTAAATCTTAGAACTAATAAAAAAAAGTTCCTAGTTATTGCTATGTTGTTTTTTTCTTAATGTACACACCCCCTGGCAACCACCACTACGATGGCGGAACATTCATGGTATATACGGTGTGAAATCTTAGAACTAATAAAAAAAGAAGTTCCGAATTATTATTAAGTTGTAGTTACTTAATGAACACCCCCACACCCACATCCACCCCCCCCCCCCCCCTTGCAACCATTACGATGGCGGAACATTCATGGTCTATACGGCATGAAATCTTAGAACTAATATAAAAAATCCGAGTTATTATTAAGTGTTATTTCTAAATTTACACCCCACACCCCCACCCACCCCCCACCCACCCCCTTGCAACTACTACGATGGCGGCCATTCATGGTATATACGGCGTGAAATCTTAGAACTAATATAAAAATAGTTCCGAGTTATTATTATGTTGTAATTTCTTAATGTACACCCCCCACCCCCATCCACACCCCACCCACACCCACACCCCCACCACCACCCCACCCACACCACCACCCCCACCCACACTACAGCCCCAACCCAATGGCAACCACTACGATGGCGGAACATTCATGGTCTATACGGCATGAAATCTTAGAACTAATAAAAAAAGAAGTTCCGAGTTATTATTAACTTGTAATTTCTTAATGTACATTCGCTTTATGATGTTTCTGTTGAGCTCCGTGCTGTAATTAGGTGTATGGTAGTGTTACGCTTATATTCACTTGTTGGCAATTTAATATTGTTACCAACAGACACTATTCAATTAATTAACGTTGATCGCCGTTAAGTGATGATTTTAGCTCGGAATTACATCTATTAAGGCAATTGAAAGCTATACCCTTGGGAGTTAAGAACAGTAATTACAATATTATATCGCAGCGGCACGTTATCGCATAAAGCAACACTTTCTGGCCAATTAGTACGCGGACAATTTTCACCTTTGCGTGGCGGAAAAAAAAATAGTCCCGCGTGTTGACTCGGTGGTCGGGAAACAGCGAGAATTAATCGGTAATTGAAATTGGAAAGTGATGCAAAAAGAACAACGACGGGGATTCAATACTGTAATGAATTTGATAATGGCTAAGTAGAGAAGATAAAAGTGTCATGTCATGCAATCTAACAATAAAGTTGGTTCCCCTGGTATCCGCGGAAGAAATGCGATCTCCGTAGACTGATTGCCGTAAGTAAAAAGGCCGATACAGCTTAAATAAAACATATCAACAATCGTTAAGTAATTTCCCTGGATGACTTGTAAAGTCAAAACGGCGAGTGTTCAAAGAAAGCTAGGCGTAATTGAATATAAAGATATCAGTTTTTCTGTTCATTAAGCTTACATGTAATTTGGCAAGTTGTGTCAATTCCAACGTTGATGGTTTTTACTTCATTTTTTTGTTATCACTAATTCTTGCTATTCTTATGTTGTTTGCGTGCCATATATGTGTAAGCTTCATGGCATGTTTTTTTTATAGTGTTTGCGCTGTATTTTGCATTAGTAATGTAGTTGATGCTATCGGTAGCATTGGCAATGTAATGTGTTCATAAAAAATAATCTTAAAGCGACACTATATCGTATGGAATAAAATTTGAAATGTTCAATGCTACTACGTATTCTTCCATTATAATTTATCTCTAGTCAGTAAACTGTGTATTCTGCAACATAACAAATTGAAAATAAAAGTAGGACTTTCCTGAATCGTTTCGACACACCCTGCGTAAATTCGGAACTTACCACCTTCAATCGGTAATCAGAACAAGCATCTATGGTAGCTGTTCAACATCCGGTGTTGCGCCAAGCGTGCATCATTAAGTAGTGTTTACACACGTGTGTTGATTATACGACTCTGCAATATGTCTTTGATTTTTTTCGTTTCTGTTCGCTTATTTTGGCTTTTTTAAACACACAGTCATTGGAAATTATCTTTAAATATATGAGACTTATTACCAACAAACATGCTTTATTCCAATATAGTGTCGCTTTAAAGGGAAAATACCACCATGCCACGTTTTAAATATTGAATAAATGGTGACATATTGAATGTGTAGCCTAGCTATGACGACATAACTAGATACATTGTACTTCCGGTTAGAGAAAATAATAAAATTGATTTTGATGCTAAATAAAATATATGTTTGTTGTTTTATAAATGTAATGTGTCATTTGAATCTAGTATAACTATGCCAAATTATGCTAAATAAAATATATGTTGTTTTATAAATGTAATGTGTCATGGCGAATCCAAGATGGCCTCCTCCATTACAGAAATAAATACAACTTGGCTAGGGTCTAACACAAACCTAATATCACGGTCTGGGTACTCGTTTACTGCCTCACCAACAATTGATTTCAGTCCATTTCAATTGATAGAGCTGGCTAACCAGTCTATATCAGTTGATAGAGCAGACTAACCAGTCTATATCAGTTGAAAACCCCGTAAATGACGGCTTCCAAACCAGTCTGGAAGCTTGTATTGCCCTGTCACATTGGTAGTTAAACTGGGTAATTATTCTGTAAATGATTCCAACGTAAGCATTAAAACTGGAAAAAAGACAAAGTGCACGCATTGAACTCGTGTGACCAATACCACGGCATCTGTAAAATTGGTAATCTGTCACGTGATGGTAGAACTCGAGCTAAAAATAGCCACACGTGGTAATGGTTAATACTTTGAATGGAGGACTATTGTTTCAAATGGAATCTGCTTTATTTCTTAGTCGTCACTCCATAAATGTATGCATAAGGCAAACCAAACACAAAACAAAAACACGGGACAATAATTGGAAGTGGTGATAGCTCTGTGTGAGCGGGTTCACCCTTTCCCTCATAGAAGCACCTCTTGACGCCATTACCAATACCACATACATTAACCCTTTCCCTCATAGAAGCACCTCTTGACACCATTACCAATGCGACATACATTAACCCTTTCCCTCATAGAAGCACCTCTTGACACCATTACCAATACGACATACATTAACCCTTTCCCTCATAGAAGCACCTCTTGACGCCATTACCAATACGACATACATTACTTAGAGCCTACCAATTCATTAACCCTTTCCCTCATAGAAGCACCTCTTGACGCCATTACCAATACGACATACATTAACCCTTTCCCTCATAGAAGCACCTCTTGACGCCATTACCAATACGACATACATTAACCCTTTCCCTCATAGAAGCACCTCTTGACGCCATTACCAATACGACATACATTAACCCTTTCCCTCATAGAAGCACCTCTTGACGCCATTACCAATACGACATAGAAGCACCTCTTGAAGCCATTACCAATACGACATACATTAACCCTTTCCCTCATAGAAGCACCTCTTGACGCCATTACCAATACGACATACATTAACCCTTTCCCTCATAGAAGCACCTCTTGACGCCATTACCAATACGACATACATTAACCATTTCCCTCATAGAAGCACCTCTTGACGCCATTACCAATACGACATACATTAACCCTTTCCCTCATAGAAGCACCTCTTGACGCCATCCAATACGACATACATTAACCCTTTCCCTCATAGAAGCACCTCTTGACGCCATTGCCAATACGACATACATTAACCATTTCCCTCATAGAAGCACCTCTTGACGCCATTACCAATACGACATACATTAACCATTTCCCTCATAGAAGCACCTCTTGACGCCATTGCCAATACAACATACATTGACAATGTAGTAGCCAAACCAATGTTCATATTAAAGGGAAGAATTTCATGTAGTCCCAGTAATATATCTATGGAGGTGGGATAGATATGGCGACTACTTATCCACTGCATGATAGCTAAATGGCTGTCGTTTGTATGGAGATATAATTGTATATTAACCAAAATCTCTTTGTAGTTCCAGTAATATCTATGGAGGTGGGATAGATATGGCGACTACTTATCCACTGCATGATAGCTAAATGGCTGTCGTTTGTATGGAGATATAATAGTATATTAACCTAAATCTCTATGAAGGAAAGGGTTACGCGTGAGAGGCCCGGAGTTCGAGCCCAGTAGTAGCCGTTACGAGTGTGCCCTTCGAACAGGCGTTACTGGATTTACTAAAATAAATTCGTTGAAAGTCTGAAGAATGCTATATATAATGAATGTTAAGTCTATATGCACTATCTATTTAGTGTTTGAAATTATTTTTGGTCCAACGAGATGGCACCATTTTTCAAACTTTGAACGAATTTATTTTAGTAAATCAGCTTTAAAACACTAAGCAGGTTAAAGTTTATTAGTACATATTTACAACATTAAGTGATTTACCGACGGTATTGCGTATGCGTGCCTTGGAGGCGTGCGCCGTGCCTGACCAATTTAATTTTCACATTGAGGCACACCGAAGCAGTTGCAACGGTTAAAATTAAATAAATCAAATGCAAAAATATCCCTTTACTGTATAAAATGTTGACTGCTTGAGATCTGAAATGTCAGTATATAAGTATACGTGTAAACTCATTAAATCAGAAAAAGCAGGAAATCGCTTCTATATCCCAACAATTTTAAGGCGGAACATGCTCCGGACCCCCCCCCCCCCTAAATAACCTTTGTTGAAATTTGCCTCTGGCTACGGTACTGTGTAATTGTCATTATTCCAACATTATGGTATGACTGCGTGTTGGTAAGCCCGGAAGCTGTCTATTATCAGTTCGGAGACATCGAGTGTTGATGTTCTAAATATAACCCATCGCGCATGCGATAATAAAGTGTAAATATTTGCTACTATATTGAAATTATAATTTATATTTTGCCTAAAACCATTTTGCTCTATATAATTACTGTGTACGAACGTTTCGGGTGTTTAATGGCTGGCGTGTAGCTGTTCACACATAATGTACGCGTGTAGCTGTTCACACATAATGTACGCGTGTAGCTGTTCACACATAATGTACGCGTGTAGCTGTTCACACATAATGTACGCGTGTAGCTGTTCACACATAATGTACGCGTGTAGCTGTTCACACATAATGTACGCGTGTAGCTGTTCACACATAATGTACGCGTGTAGCTGTTCACACATAATGTACGCGTGTAGCTCTTCACACATAATGTACGCGTGTAGCTGTTCACACATAATGTACACGTGTAGCTGTTCACACATAATGTACGCGTGTAGCTGTTCACACATAATGTACGCGTGTAGCTGTTCACACATAATGTACGTGTGTAGCTGTTCACACATAATGTACGTGTGTAGCTGTTCGCACATAATGTACGCGTGTAGCTGTTCGCACATAATGTACGCGTGTATCTGTTCACACATAATGTACGCGTGTATCTGTATTTATTATAGGCTGGCGTGTAGCTGTTCGCACATAATGTACGCGTGTATCTGTATTTATTATAGGCTGGCGTGTAGCTGTTCACACATAACGTATGCGTGTATCTGTATTTATTATAGGCTGGCGTGTAGCTGTTCGCACATAATGTACGCGTGTATCTGTATTTATTATAGGCTGGCGTGTAGCTGTTCGCACATAATATACGCGTGTATCTGTATTTATTATAGGCTGGCGTGTAGCTGTTCGCAAATGTGCATTTGGGTGATGATAATGTATGCGTACATCTGTATTTATTATTGGCTGGCGTGTAGCTGTTCGCAACGTTGCATTTGGGTGATGATAATGTACATGTGTATCTGTATTTATTATAGGCTGGCGTGTAGCTGTTCACAACGTTGCATTTGGGTGATGATAATGTACACGTGTATCTGTATTTATTATAGGATGGCGTGTAGCTGTTCGCAACGTTGCATTTGGGTGATGATAATGTACGCGTGTATCTGTATTTATTAGGCTGGCGTGTAGCTGTTCACACATTTTGCATTTGGGTGATGATAATGTACACATGTATCTGTATTTATTATAGGCTGGCGTGTAGCTGTTCGCAACTTTGCATTTGGGTGATGATAATGTACGCGTGTATCTGTATTTATTATAGGCTGGCGTGTAGCTGTTCACACATTTTGCATTTGGGTGATGATAATGTACGCGTGTATCTGTATTTATTATAACATCTAAAACAGTGGAGGTGTTTGCACGGTTTACTCACAGACGCTTGGTGTCTGTGCAAGTGGTTTCTGGTTCAATACAACATTAATATTTGTTTATAAGAACATGTTGATCAACCATAAGCTTTATTATTAGTATGGTCCATAACATAATATCAGGTGATAGACTATGACGGCATGTAATGTTTAAATATGCTTGGATATGGTCTAAAAGTGTTGTATGTATGGCGTCAAGCCTATGGTTTATCAACATATTCTTAAAAAACCTTTGGTTTCAACCATTAACCACACCATACCCCTCCCCCCCCCCAACGTGTGTGGGTTTGCTAAGCATGCGAATGTTCAAATCGTGCATTCCATTAAATACTAGTGCTTGAAGTCATCAACTGGGATACAATATAGGGGTCTGTCTCCGTGCTCAAGTGGTTACGGTCGTTCACTGTAACTATCATCGCTGATGGTCACGGGTTCGAGCTTCGCTCATGCCGTGTATCATTTATATGAAAAAGTTGGCAGTTTCTTACGGAGGTTGGTGTACTTAGAATTTGTTAACCACTGAAGCCTGCCCAGGAAAGGTGTTGTCAGGTAAACTGCCCGCGGCAGCGATATAGCCCAAAATGGTGCTAATGAAGGCGTAAAATACAGACGAATCTGTAGTCCAGTGGTAACGCACTGGACTTGTAATCCAGGGATCGCGGGTTCGATCCGCCCTCTGACCATAATACAATTAACAGTCTTTCAGATGGGACATTAAACCGAGGTCTCGTGTCGGTGCTTTACACTGTGCACGTAAAAGAACCAGAGGAGACTCTGGAATGGGTCTCTGTCTGTATCATTGCACTATCCTCCAACAATCTAAAATGACTAATCTCTTCAGGAGGCGTCGCTCATATGAGCAACCGGTAGCGACGATAAATAAACGTAAAACACACTGAAGGCGTAAAACCCGACCAAACAAAGAGTATCGAGATATATTTACTTCATATAGCAACATTTTAAATGTATTAACTCTTTCAGCGCCGAATAAATTCAGAGCATGTGCAAACAACATAGATCCAGATCAGCCGCGGCGTAACGCAAACAACATAGATCCAGATCAGCCGCGGCGTAACGCCGCGTCTGATCAGGATATATGTTGTTTGCTATTCGGACAGGTGCTTGCGTAGCAAGCTGTACCAATCACAAGCACTCTCGTTGACGTGGATGAAAGCATAGTTGTGGTCATTCGTGTGGGAGGAAACCGGAGTACCCGGAGAAAACCCACACTGTCCGATCTGGCGACCACCCTACCATCTCACATACTTTTCGGTCCGAAGATCGAACTTGGGTTGCATTGGCGAGAAGCGAGCGCGCTAACCACTGCGCTAATCGGACAACAAGCAAACAATAATACGAAGATTGACTCACAACTGAAAGCCACAGGTTGGGTCACACGTTCTATTAACATTATGTATATTCCTGTGGTTATTCTCAATTTATGTTAAATCTAAGTTTATACAAATTTATTTTAGCTCGATTGCGAAACAAGTTCTTACAACTTATATTAATCACTATCGAGACCTAATTCCTGATGGAATACATCGCCACGAGGGCGGGAGGGAGGAGAGGCAATGTGGAATTTAAATGCATTGTCTAAGGGCACACTCGTAACGGCTACAGCTGGGCGCGAAGTCGCGGCATTTCGCATCTGAAGGTCCTCTGATGATACAGACATATACGATGTTGATTAAGCTTATTTACCCTCGCCTCCAGCGAACCATATGGGCGAGCGTACAGACATATACCGATTACATAGTGCTTTTTATCAATATACAGTCAACCTGTAGTTAGCAACCAGCCAATGAAATCACGGAAATTGCTGTTTAGCACAAGCGGCTGTTTAATAGAGATCAACTGTATAATAAATCAACTTAGCTGGCTGCTTGGTTTAAACAGTATCCAATCAATTTACATGTATAACACAAACATGTTACAAATTTCATAAATTGTGAATGGTTTGGATTGGAAAACAAGTTTTCAGAAAACTTATATTAAGCTGGCTGTTTAATGGAGGTGTCCACTAACATAGGTTTCATCGTAACTCATTTTTATGAAATCACTTTGCGATTATTGTGTTTTACAGACTATTCAGCTAATACATTATATATCCAGTTAAGTTTTCTTGAAAACATATTCACAAATTATACGTCGGAGACAAACAGCCAACAGTATCAGGCTGAAATAGATGGATGTTTGGCTAATATAAACATCATGGAACACATTTCTGGCAAACTATTCTGGGCAATCATATGCCCTTTTATGGCCAAAAACGATGAAATACATGCCATTTGATCTCATTGGCGCCCTCTTATACCAAGGGAGATAATCATTATACCGGAAATAGTAGAGTGACAGCTTATTGAAATAGTATCTAATGTTTTGCTAGCGTAACGATCACGTGACATCGATTAATGCGCGAGATATTGTAATCTGTAATTGGCCGGAAATGTAATCTTTCAGATTTATTGCGTGTGAGCACAAGAGCGTGGCCAGTTCTGGCTTCTCATTTCCAAGGCGATAAATACCGAGGTTCTACGAGTGTAAGATGTCCATTCATTATGCTGACCACTGTCCAGTAAAGTATATATATTGTCAAGCTTGGTAGATTCTATCAGAATGATCTACTGGGAAAGAATTTCTGGGACACTTCTGCATAGAAGAAAAAACACCCGAATCCGAAATAGTTTTTTCGTTTTTTTAAGTGTGTAAGGCTCCAAAACGTGGCACATGGTAGAATATGTCCGCTTAGTGCAGTGGTTAGCGTGCTCGCTTCTTACCAATGAAACCCGGGTTCGATCCTCGGACTGGGAAAGTATGTGAGATGGTACGTACGGTGGTCGCCAGATCGGACAGGTGGGTTTTCTCCGTGTACTCCGGTTTCCTCCCACGCGCATGACAACATTACGCTACGCTAAATTTTACTTTATGAATTAGATTTTAGGCTGTTTGCTTGCCGTAGCCAACTTTTATACACTAATATATAAACAACCAGAAAGTATGCATTTCCATTAATCTTAATGCGTTTTTAAATATTTTAAAGTCAGCCGGATAGCTTTCTCACAACCCGGGTTCAATTTTCGGACCGGGTAGTATGTTAGATGATACGGTGGTCGCCAGATCGGACAGGTGGGTTTTCTCCGGGGACTCCGGTTAACTCCCACACGAATGACCACATTTACGCTTTCATCCGAGCCAACGAGAGTGATTAATATAAGTTGGTAAAGCTTGTTTCGCAATCGTTGTAAATAAAAGTTTAAACCTATGCTATGATGATCTTTTTTTTTTAAATATTATTTAGTTTAATCATAATTATGTTATTGCCTGATTGACTTTATATATGATTTTATATATTTTTGTGAATACAAATCATAACAAGTGAAAGAACAGAAAACGGGTCGGACCACAAGTTCTAGCAACATTAGTTACGGCCCTTCCTTCCCTTATCTTTTTTTATATATCTTCTAAACCAGTTTATATTTAAATTAGTGGTAATTTGTGCATCAACAGAAGTATTTAATACATAATGTTGAGGGTTTCTCACGTAAACCCTACTTGTTTCATGAAATGGTGATACGTCTGTTCAAAATTAGTGTTCACAATTTCTACGAAGGTTATTTTTAAAATGTAATCGTACACGTTAGATAACTCATATTACCCTATTGTTTCTGTATGCGTGATTTGCGTTTATTATTTATTTATCGCCGCTATCGGTTGCCCAGTTGAGCGACGCCTCCTGAAGATATTGGTCATTTTAGATGTTTGGAGGATAGTGCAATGATACAGAGTCTCCTCTGGTTCGTTTACGTGCACGGTGTACAGCACCGACACAAGACCTCGCTTTAAAGTCCCACCTGAAAGACTGTTAATTTTATTAGGGTATTATTAACGACCCCTACTCGACCTATGACGTGGACAATAAATGGGGTTACTCCGAAAGGGGGCCTGAAACAAAAACAACAACAACAAAATTGATTAGGGTCAGACGGGGGATCGAACCTGCGTTGTTTCTGTAAAGACATCCAACATTTTTTATATTATATACTGTGGAGTTTACTTATCATGAGAGAAGAAAAGAATCCTTCACACATTGCACTAATTTACAAATATGTAAGCACGTACACGTCCAAAATAGCATATATTTTTTCTGATATAAATTTTACCTCCAAGGCAAGTACATCGTTTCTTTTTGGTGTCAGCATACTTGAAAACTAGCTTGACTAGGATATTCTATTTCTTCGTTCGGTTATCTTCGTAACTACATTTCTTCGTTCGGTTGTCTTCGTAGCTACATTTCTTCGTTCGGTTTGTCTTCGTAGCTACATTTCTTCGTTCGGTTGTCTTCGTAGCTACATTTCTTCATTCGGTTGTCTTCGTAGCTACATTTCTTCGTTCGGTTGTCTTCGTAGCTACATTTCTTCGTTCGTAGCTACATTTCTTCGTTCGGTTATCTTCGTAGCTACATTTCTTCGTAATAGCATGGAATTTAATGTTTACAGTAGTGATGGCAACGAATAGCGATTTAGGGATTCGAATATTCGGTCGGGAAGATATTCGAATATTCGAATATTCGTTATGATTCTGTGAAAAACTCAAAATATCTCAAACACATAAATTTTCACAATTAATCTACTTTCTGTTGTATGCCCGACATCATATATTATTCCTGTAAATTAGGCGACGACTCAATCAGTTATTGTTATCGTCCACTGTACACGCTACCATTCCCGATGAGACTTAAGTTATTACACCAAATTAATACCCATGCTATTATATAATTATAATAAAATGAAGAATTCTATATAAGAACATGCTAAACTTTATTCAAATTCAATTACTTGGAAACATTTCAATGTGTACTAAATTTCACACATACAATATATATGTCCATAAATGTCAACGGGTAGTATCGTACGATCTCACTATGCGTGCACATTAAAACTCAATGTCACAACCTGTTTGAACGTTGCTCCTGTTCAAAATAATAATGTTGTCAACAAGAGAAGTGGATAATCTGTTCCTTAGCTTGTTGATAAGTAGACCAGTTACAGAGAAGATGCGTTCGGATTGGACTGACCCACTGACTTTAAAGTGACATTACATCGCAAAAAGACAAAAAAACGCAATGTCACATATTCTTCCTAATACATTCGAACACTAACATTGAATCAATAAACAGTGTTTTTGTGGTCTACAAACTTTCAAAAGTGAATGTAGGATGTCATATACCTGTCATCCACGCTCCTGAATTAACATTTCTTTATCATTGTAGTCAATACCAAATCGCTTAGAGATAATAAATTTATCTAAGATTAGTCTACAAATAAATATGCATAGGCACATATGTGAGATATAACAGTAAATATGTACAATAAATCTCGTTATTCGGGATACACAGGTTGTATTACGCATGTATGTCAACCATATTTACATTATTTTGCTATGTCAACAAACCGCGTATACGACGCTTGTTTATTAGTTGAAATACTCAATTTGTGAGGCAAATATTTTGAAACAAATTTTACCATATAATAGGAAATTACATTCTGTATAAACGTGCGTTTTCACTGATGTAGTGTCGATTTAATGGGCGTATATCCCCTTTACCCTGTTTTTATTTCAATTCATGGCATAGAAAACGGGACACCTAAAGTAGAGTTACATTTTTTTTATACTCAAGGACAAAAGTTTTGCACTTGTATTTTTATATCAGCAATTAAAGTCAATAACAAGCAGTACCACATTAAATATTATGTAATCTAAATTGTCAATGTATCATACACATTCTCTGAAAAGTTTGTCAAAATCAATTTTACTTACATAATATTTAATGTGGTACTGCTTGTTATTGACTTTAATTGCTGATTTTAAAAATACCAGTGCAAAACTTTTGTCCCTGAGTATACATGAATATGCCTTTATTCCCGTGTCCACATTAAATAAAATACTCCGTGCCGGGCCCCAAAGTCTGAATACAAGAGGAATAAACAAAACGAATATGTTCCGTATATTTAATCCCAAAAGGCCAAGAGGGCGACTACGCTGGTCGCGCATTGCTTCTAAAACGCTTGTTGAATGACGCCAGAACATGATCCATGTCTTCCAAAACGCTCTTAAAACAATATGCCGTATTTGTAATCGGTGTAAATTAGGCGAACGCATATTGGGAAACTGACATATATGTTCTAAATGGTTGATTTTCAAAATTGGGTGTTTTGAAATAGAGAAATATTCCGTGAGAGAGTAGTGTATGCTTTGTACGAATTATGATTTAACGGTTTGCTTGTGGATTTATTAAGAATAAGACGGACGCGTAATATTTGCATCATTGAGTTTCGAAATTGAAAGTGTTGAGTTACATTTTTCTCGCGTGCTGAATAAATGAATCTGTGACGAGGTTTATTTAGCCCCTGAAATGGAACCGACGTATAATAATTGTAAATATCTGAATAGACGGACGTTATTTGTCGACTTTTAAATAATTAAAGAATTCCTAGTGATAAATGAATTCGACCGTCTGCTGTATTATATGTAAACACTGACGTAATGGCAGATTTTGTCATGCAAGTGGTCTTCGGGAACTGACAAAGCTTCTTGAGATGTTTCGCTCAGACCTCTAGATAAGGTGCGTATACGATTAATTACGCATTGGTTTCTAAAAAAACGTATTAAAACTTAAAATACATCGCCGTGCGTAAAATACGTTTTAAAGATTGATACCTGTGCATAATAAAACGCATGATTTAGTCTCATGTGACCTTATAATCGATTAGAGGAACATTGTTCCGTTCAAATAAATTTTCAGGACCCTTTAAATTTAATATTTAGGAGTAAATTACCCATTGCCAAAACAAGTCAAAGGGTAAAATACACTTTGCACCAAAACTTATCTAGAGCTCTGGTTTCGCTATGGCGTGGCGACTTGTTGGCATAAAGGGTGGAGCCATTCGTTAGTGCAGTGTTCAGACGGCAACACGGTGTACTTTCAAGACGTCCTATGTTCCCATATATTGTGTTCAACGAAGATGAGTAAACTGAACAACAATACTATATTAAGATCTTTAAATATATTCAAGACAAAATGTAAAGTATGGATACAACGTTTTAATCGGTAGACACTAGACAGTTATATATATATAATGATTGTAAATCAATATGCTTATGTCGTTTTGTATTTCTATCAAAGTACCTGATTTATTTAGGCTGTTGTTTAAGTTACATTGTACAACATTATGCATGTATATTGTACGGCGTAACTATGTTATAATTATTGTGTATGTACATTTATTCCATAGTGTTAACAAATTGAAGAGGGCCCTAAGGAGGATTAGTTCAAAACTAATTAGGTCACCCTCTATAAATAAAGAAATCTATCTCTATCTATCTCTAAGAACAGCATTATCTATACTCTAAATAGCTCATAGGACAGCCGATTGCCTAGATACGCCCATGTAACTCTGACATACATATACGAGGTCAACCCGTACCCTAGTCAACTCGGCCTCGTCTTACGCCGCAGTACCTCTGATCGTTGTACGCGGCGATTTTCGATTTTTAATGAATGATCCTAACTTCACTGTGTTCAAATATCAACTTTACAATAAAAGCCTTGTTTTAAAAATGCTGAAACATGTGTGTGTTTTACGTTTATTTATCGTCGCTACCGGTTGCCCATATGAGCGCCGCCTCCTGAAGAGATTAGTCATTTTAGATTGTTGGAGGATAGTGCAATGATACAAACAGAGACCTATTCCAGAGGTTCCTCTGGTTCTTTTACGTGCACGGTGTAAAGCACCGACACGAGACCTCGGTTTAACGTCCCATCTGACAGACTGTTAATTTTATTAGGGTCAGACAGGGGATCGAACCTGCGATCCCTGGACTACGCTGAAACATATATTCATCACCTATTATATAGCTATCGATGTAAACTCATTTTGCTGGTGTTCACGCGTGTACATAAATCCCTGTCTAATAATAAAACCCCAGGAGTCAGACTCAAGACCTGGTGATGTGGTTACATCCCTCTACTTTCAGATAGCTTTCAGGTCAGCCGGCTACCACCGAACCGTTTCTTGTTAGAGTTGCTCCGCCACATACCACCGAACAGTTCCCTCCTGGTTAGAGTAGCTCCGCCACATACCACCGAACAGTTCCCTCCTGGTTAGAGTTGCTCCGTCACATACCACCGAACAGTTCCTTCCTGGTTAGAGTTGCTCCGTCACATACCACCGAACAGTTCCTTCCTGGTTAGAGTTGCTCCGTCACATACCACCGAACAGTTCCCTCCTGGTTAGAGTTGCTCCGTCACATACCACCGAACAGTTCCCACCTGGTTAGAGTAGCTCCGCCACATACCACTGAACAGTTCCCTCCTGGTTTGATCCGTCACATACCACCGAACACCTCCCTCCTGGTTAGAGTTGCTCTGTCACATACCACCGAACAGTTCCCACCTGGTTAGAGTAGCTCCGCCACATACCACCAAACAGTTCCCACCTGATTAGAGTTGCTCCGTCACATACCATCGAACACCTCCCTCCTGGTTAGAGTAGATCCGTCACATACCACCGAACAGTTCCCTCCTGGTTAGAGTAGATCCGCCACATACCACCGAACAGTTCCCACCTGATTAGAGTTGCTCCGCCACATACCACTGAACAGTTCCTTCCTGGTTAGAGTAGCTCCGCCACATACCACCGAACAGTTCCCACCTGATTAGAGTTGCTCCGCCACATACCACCGAACAGTTCCCTCCTGGTTAGAGTAGCTCCGCCACATACCACCGAACAGTTCCCTCCTGGTTAGAGTAGCTCCGCCACATACCACCGAACAGTTCCCTCCTGGTTAGAGTTGATCCGTCACATACCACCGAACAGTTCCCTCCTGGTTAGAGTAGCTCCGCCACATACCACTGAACAGTTCCTTCCTGGTTAGAGTTGCTCCGTCACATACCACCGAACAGTTCCCTCCTGGTTAGAGTTGATCCGTCACATACCACCGAACAGTTCCCTCCTGGTTAGAGTAGCTCCGCCACATACCACTGAACAGTTCCTTTATGTGATTACGTCTTTATGCGATTACGTCTTTATGTAATTACGTCTTTGTGTAATTACGTCTTTATGTGATTACGTCTTTATGTAATTACGTCTTTATGTAATTACGTCTTTATGTGATTACGTCTTTATGTAATTACGTCTTTATGTAATTATGTCTATGCGATTACGTCTTTATGTAATTACGTCTTTATGCGATTACGTCTTTATGCGATTACGTCTTTATGTAATTACGTCTTTGTGTAATTACGTCTTTATGCGATTGCGTCTTTATGTGATTACGTCTGTGTGATTAGGTCTTTATTTAATAAAGTCTTTATGTAATTACGTCTTTATGCGATTACGTCTTTATGCGATTACGTCTTTATGTAATACGTCTTTATGCGATTATGTATTTATGTAATTACGTCTTTATGTAATTACGTCTTTATGCAATTACGTCTTTATGCGATTACGTCTTTATGTAATTACGTCTTTATGCGATTACGTCTTTATACGATTACGTCTTTAATTGTGCTAAAGGGCCGTAAACCAAACTCATCATAATTACAATTATACATATTAAAATTTTAAAAGATGTTTGCAATATCCTAGTTGGTGTACCGTCATTATGTACCGAGTACTTTACAATGATACTATATAGGGTTTCTATTTGGTAACTAAACCAGCTGAAAAGTAACCCAGGCGGAAACCTATAGTGGTTCAAGTCGTTGGCTTTAAATCACTAGCCCCTTACTGCAGTATGTTCGAATCCTTATAACGAGTGTCGAAGTATTTCAAGTTGGATGAGTGGCAGCTGGTTGGTGGTTCTGTCCGGGATGCCCGCCCTTCCCTGAAACAAAGCTGAAATGGGGCGCGTGAGGTCTGTAAACGTAAAAGAAACAAAAGCAAATGAATTGTAGATCTACGGATATTCACATTTAAAGATATGTTCCTGTTTAAACTGTTACAAAGCCAGTATTACACATTACATTTATGTAATCCATCCATTTTAGCATTTCTAATGTACTCGAACATTGTTGAAAAACATATTATCTTCACTAGATTAGTCATTTTTCATTCGGCTCGCTTCGTTTTGTTGTTGTTTTTTTACGTTTATTTATCGTCGCTACCGGTTGCCCATATAAGCGACGCCTCCTGAAGATATTAGTCATTTTAGATTTTGGAGGATAGTGCAATGATACAAACAGAGACCCATTCCAGAGTCTCCTCTGGTTCTTTTACGTGCACGGTGTAAAGTACCGACACGAGACCTCGGTTTAACGTCGTAGCTCCGTTTCTGGATGTATATACGTAAATAGGCGGAAGTGCATCCGCGGTCGAATGTAGTCCCAATAACTAATATAGTCCATTTTTCTTTTTGGTCGAAATTCATTTTCATGACAGGCAATGTATAGTGTTTGTGTTTTTTGAGAAATTATGTGACTTGAGAAGTCTTCAGACAAGTTGATGTGTATAAAAGATGTGGTATAAGAATGCAGGCCATTGTAAACTGAATGTTGGTATACTGTATTATTTGTCGGAGGAATACAGTATGTAAACATATTGACGATATTCACAGGTGAGCACTGGCTATGCACATCATTATTTATGCTGTTTTCCAGTTTGATTTGAATATGCAAGATTGGAAATATCAATGAACAGACTGTATGTTTTTTAATATGTATTTAATAGGCAATTTATTTGTTGTTTTACAACCATCTCCGTAATAGTTCATGACACCAATGAACTTAATGTGCGTACATCAGTTTTAGCATGGTTTATTTAATAGTGTTGGCATAAAACAAAAAATGGACACTCGTATACAATGCAATTCCGTTTTTTTAACAGGAATACGTGTATATCTCTAAGGACATATAATACTAACGGATATGAGAACGGGTTTTATATGATTGCGTTTTACATCCGCAATTAATGTATCGGGCATGCGCATGTCCCCCGGAAGCGGATGAGGCATGGGGTTTTGTGAGCTTTTTTCGTCTTGTAGCAACTTTTTGTTTTGAATCACAAACACAGCGTCTAATTATATGGATTCATTTGATTTGTTTAAAATATTCTTGACATCCTAACATCGTTAATTTCTACTGGTCTCGTAATACACTCTGTAACTGCTCCTTTTATTCAGCATAATCACGAAAACCAGTCTAGCTAATATGGCGCTTATAAAAACCGGAAATTGTCATATTTCCATGCAATTTAGTATGACACTCGGATATTACATTCAACGGCTATTGTTCACTGTACAGAAGCGATGGCGATATGATAAATCTAAACAGAATGTGCCACACGCCGTATTGTCATCAGTGAATATTCTACGTTCTATAAACTGTGGGGCATCGGTAATATTCTAATGGATGCAATTGGTAACAACACATTTCAATTTGTTACTGTTACGTTGGACCGCAATAAAGCAACATGCTGTTTTGATTTATTGAAGTGCCAATTTATGCCAGGTTCTACACATTTGCATATCGTAATTACGAGTCAGGAATAAATAAAAATGAATGTTTATACACTAATTTTAGGTTTAATTTTATTAATCTATAAGCTCTGTTTTTTCAATCCCTAGTCATTGTTAAGTACCAGGCACCAAGGGTCAGTACAATATGCTATTTCAATTGGGCGCCGTTTTGCTATTTATCCCAGTATTTATGGATATCCATAATTCAATTATTGGATATCCATAATTCGATATATAGATATCCATAATTCCAAGCTATTTATGGATATACAAAAATCGATTTTGGATATCCATAATTCTATTTTTGGATATCCATAATTCGATATTTGGACATCCATAATTCTATTTTTGGATATCCATAATTCGATATTTGGACATCCGTAATTCTATTTTTGGATATCCATAATTCGATATTTGGACATCCGTAATTCTATTTTTGGATATCCATAATTCGATATTTGGATATCCATAATTCGAATATCAATCATTCCAGGCGCGCCGTTTTGCTATTTATTCAGCATTTATGGATATCCATAATTCGATTCAGCACATGTAACATATAATCGCGTACAGTAGGAAGAGCCGTAAGACACTGTAATTCCATACGTATGACCAATAGAAACACAGCTTACAAGCTTACATGGTACAGTACGTGTGACCAATAGAAACACAGCTTCAAAGCTTACATGGTACAGTACGTGTGACCAATAGAAACACAGCTTCAAAGCTTACATGGTACAGTACGTGTGACCAATAGAAATACAGCTTACACGCTTACATGGTACAGTACGTGTGGCCAATAGAAACACAGCGTACAAACTTACATGGTACAGTACGTGTGACCAATAGAAACACAGCTTACAAGCTTACATGGTACAGTACGTGTGACCAATAGAAACACAGCTTCAAAGCTTACATGGTACAGTACGTGTGACCAATAGAAACACAGCTTACAAGCTTACATGGTACAGTACGTGTGACCAATAGAAACACAGCTTACAAGCTTACATGGTACTGTACGTGTTTCCAATAGAAACACAGCTTCAAGGCTTACATGGTACAGTACGTGTGACCAATAGAAACACAGCGTACAAGCTTACGTGATACATTACGTGTGGCCAATAGAAACACAGCTTACATGGTACAGTACGTGTGGCCAATAGAAACACAGCGTACAAGCTTACATGGTACAGTACGTGTGACCAATAGAAACACAGCTTACAAGCTTACATGGTACAGTACGTGTGACCAATAGAAACACAGCTTCAAAGCTTACATGGTACAGTACGTGTGGCCAATAGAAACACAGCTTACAAGCTTACATGGTACAGCACGTGTGACCAATAGAAACACAGCTTACATGGTACAGCACGTGTGACCAATAGAAACACAGCTTACAAGCTTACATGGTACAGTACGTGTGGCCAATAGAAACACAGCTTACAAGCTTACATGGTACAGTACGTGTGGCCAATAGAAACACAGCTTACAAGCTTACATGGTACAATACGTGTGACTAATAGAAACACAGCTTACATGGTTCAGTACGTGTGGCCAATAGAAACACAGCTTACAAGCTTACATGGTACAGTACGTGTGACCAATAGAAACACAGCTTCAAAGCTTACATGGTACAGTACGTGTGACCAATAGAAACGCAGCTTCAAAGCTTACATGGTACAGTACGTATGGCCAATAGAAACACAGCTTACAAGCTTACATGGTACAGTACGTGTGACCAATAGAAACACAGCTTACAAGCTTACATGGTACAGTACGTGTTTCCAATAGAAACACAGCGTACAAGCTTACATGGTACAGTACGTGTGACCAATAGAAACACAGCTTCAAAGCTTACATGGTACAGTACGTGTGACCAATAGAAACACAGCTTACAAGCTTACATGGTACAGCACGTGTGACCAATAGAAACACAGCTTACAAGCTTACGTAGTACAGTCTAAAAAATGACTGTACTAAATTGCACACGTTTGAAAACATCTTTTCTGTTACACTTTTAAAACACGTTACAAAATTACACGTGTAACGAGTTTTTTATTCTAGGCACCAGTCAGTATCAGGCGTTTTACTTTGGAACACGTTCTAAAACACGTGACGTGTTACGTGACCTCAAAGCACGCCAGTGTGTTGGTTTTGCACATATCACATGTTCAAAGGCAAACACGTGACGTGTTTAAAAGCAAAACGCCCATTTTAGTACACTTAATGCCAACCTGGCATACGTCACATGTTTTGCTTTGAAACACCCAATAGTATGGCAGTAAACACTGGGGTTTTGCTTTGAAACACCCATTAGTATGGCAGTAAACACTGGTGTTTTGCTTTGAAACACCCATTAGTATGGCAGTAAACACTGGGGTTTTGCTTTGAAACACCCAATAGTATGGCAGTAAACACTGGTGTTTTGCTTTGAAACACCCAATAGTATGGCAGTAAACACTGGTGTTTTGCTTTGAAACACCCAATAGTATGTCAGTAAACACTGGTGTTTTGATATGAAACACCCAATAGTATGGCAGTAAACACTGGTGTTTTGTTATGAAACACCCATTAGTATGGCAGTAAACACTAGTGTTTTGCTTTGAAACACCCATTAGTATGGCAGTAAACACTGGTGTTTTGCTTTGAAACACCCAATAGTATGGCAGTAAACACTGGTGTTTTGTTATGAAACACCCAATAGTATGGCAGTAAACACTGGTGTTTTGCTTTGAAACACCCAATAGTATGGCAGTAAACACTGGTTTTTAGCTTTGAAACACCCAATAGTATGGCAGTAAACACTGGTGTTTTGTTATGAAACACCCATTAGTATGGCAGTAAACACTGGTGTTTTGCTTTGAAACACCCATTAGTATGGCAGTAAACACTGGTGTTTTGCTTTGAAACACCCAATAGTATGGCAGTAAACACTGGTGTTTTGTTATGAAACACCCAATAGTATGGCAGTAAACACTGGTGTTTTGCTTTGAAACACCCAATAGTATGGCAGTAAACACTGGTTTTTAGCTTTGAAACACCCAATAGTATGGCAGTAAACACTGGTGTTTTGTTTTGAAACACCCAATAGTATGGCAGTAAACACTGGTGTTTTGCTTTGAAACACCCAATAGTATGTCAGTAAACACTGGTGTTTTGATATGAAACACCCAATAGTATGGCAGTAAACACTGGTGTTTTGTTATGAAACACCCATTAGTATGGCAGTAAACACTAGTGTTTTGCTTTGAAACACCCATTAGTATGGCAGTAAACACTGGTGTTTTGCTTTGAAACACCCAATAGTATGGCAGTAAACACTGGTGTTTTGTTATGAAACACCCAATAGTATGGCAGTAAACACTGGTGTTTTGCTTTGAAACACCCAATAGTATGGCAGTAAACACTGGTTTTTAGCTTTGAAACACCCAATAGTATGGCAGTAAACACTGGTGTTTTGTTATGAAACACCCAATAGTATGGCAGTAAACACTGGTGTTTTGCTTTGAAACACCCAATAGTATGGCAGTAAACACTGGTGTTTTGCTTTGAAACACCCAATAGTATGGCAGTAAACACTGGTGTTTTGCTTTGAAACACCCATTAGTATGGCAGTAAACACTGGTGTTTTGTTATGAAACACGTTTCATAGTTTGGGATTGTGATGGGCAATTTATAGCATGCTTTAGGGATGTGGACAGGGTGAGCACAGCAGTGTAAATTGGCAACACATGTGTGAGTAGTATGTACTGTGTAGGGATCGATAGATACTGTGGTTAATAATAAAAATAATGTCCGCCTCCGTGGTCGAGTGATTAAGGTCGCTGACTTGTATACCACTGTAACCTATCATCACTGATGGTCACGGGTTCGAGCCCCGCTCAGACCGTGTCTCATTTATATGAAAAAGTTGGCAGTTCTTACGGAGGTTGCACCCAAGTACTGGTTAACCGCTGGAGCCTGCCCAGGAAAGGTGTTGTTAAGTAAACTGCCCGCCGGCGATATAGCCCAAAATGGTGCTGATGCAGGCGTAAAACATAACATAAATAAAAATAATAATAATACTAATAATAATAAAGACGTTATTTTACGATAGAACTCATTTAACAAGTTAATCTACCATGAGGCCCTCATATATAAATCAAATGATAGGACTATAAGTGAAAACTGCAAATAGAAATTATATAGTAATGTTAAAGCTGAAAAGTAGAGCAACTATATGTACGTATATATAATATGTTATAATATGGAATATGATGATATATGGTCTAGTAGAGTAGAAAAGGGAGAATGAGACAATTAATGACAATAAATCTATATAACAATGTGCAGATATGACTGATAATCCTGGACATAAGTGTGACATCCGATAGATTTGGTAGCATTGTAGCAGAGGGTGGGACGTGTAGGGGTTGGCGACGTGTGCCATGCATATGCTAGTTAGTCAAAACTTTAATTTTGGAAGTGCAAACTTGCATTTTAAAAAATCGCATCGTTTTTCGGCACTCCACCCTTGAATTAAATATACGTTATTTGTTTGTGATACGGGATCGTGGGTTCGGGTCATGTCTGGGTGTGGTGGAACAACAGGTGGACTCGTGAGATACATGACAACACCTTTCCTGGGCAGGCTCCAGCGGTTAACCATTACTTGGTCACCAACCTCCGTAACAAACTGCCAACTTTTTCATATAAATGAGATACGACCTGAGCGGGACTCGAACCCGTGAACATCATTGATGATAGATAACAGTGGTAGACAAGTCACCGACCTTAATCACTCGACCACGGAGGCGGACCACTCTGAAACAAGTATGTATGCAATGGTTGGATAAAACACATAGCTATATGTCTATATAACGTTTCTGTTCTTTTTTGGTATGGACCGATATAAGTTTGTATGATTATCCAATATCATTTCGTCCCACGTATGGATGGTCTCGTATTCAATTATGGCGGATAAAACGCCCGTATTCCAACTTGAATTCTTTCAGATTAACTTCAAAGGCATATTAATGCACAAAATTAGTATGAATTGCACATCGAATATTAGAGTAGTCAAGACGTTTTGTTATGATAATCTGAGGAACAGCTTCTAAATCTGAGAAATGTACACATTAAACATGAAACGTTCCCGTCAGACTAATCAGCATGTGACAGGTGCGCTCAATCGTTACAATTTTATCATTTCATGCTCATTGGTTACCTTCAAAACCACCAAGAGATATACAGCATCCCGCTGTCGACGCTAATAGACAAAATATGAAAAGTTATCATAAACCGCGCATCATTCGGCGATCTCTAATTTCTCTCATAGTCGGCGCTGTGGGCGCCCAAATAAACGTTATGTTGTGCGCTAACCCGACAAATGAACATATATTCAAACCAAACCGCCCATTAATAACAAGCTGAAACGCATGGAGCATGAAAGTGCGTGAAACGGTATGTATTAGCATGTCGATACATATATTATAGATGCGTATACATTGATGACGAGCAGACGGATCTGTAGTCTAGTGGTTTACACGTTGGACAGGGATCGCAGGTTCGATCTCCCGTCTGACCCTAATAAAATTAACAGTCTTTCAGATGGGACTTTTAAAGCGAGGTTTCGTGTCGGTGCTTTACACCGTGTACGTAAAAAGAACCAGAGGAGACTGGAATGGGTCTCTGTCTGTATTCTTTTACATGCACGGTGTAAAGCACCGACACGAGACCTCGGTTTAATGTCCTATCTCCGTCACGACGTCGTGGTAGCGCAGTGGTAGCGAAAGGCCCGGATATCGAGCCCCGCCGCTGGAGCCGTTACGAGTGTGCCCTTAGGCAAGGCATTCAAATTCCACATTGCCTCTTCTCTCTTCCTCGGGGTGATGTATTCCATCAGGAATGAGGTCGCGACAGTGAGTATAAGTTGTAAGAACTTGTTACACAATTGAGCTAAAATAAATGTGTATAAACTAGCTATGTTAAGGCTGTAATATTTCGGACACGGGTGGGTGAACAAGTAGAACATTGCACAAGCCAGCTGGATCGCTTCCTCAGATGAATGATTCAGGCACCGCTTGTGATATTTCAAACATACCGTATACTGTAATTTACCGACCGATCTGTAACGTGACATATGTTATATTGTGCAGTATTTATCGATATGCTATACTAGACTTAAATTCATTGCGATTTGTCGGTCGAAGGGAGACTACTCGAATTATTCTTAATATAATAATTCGAGTAGTCTCCCTTAGACCGACAAATCGCAAATTAATGCTCACAGTATAGCATAATTATATCCATAAATATTGCACCATAAACATATGTGTGCACAATTCATTGGACAGCATGTTTTACAATGAACCATTCATTGGACAGCATGTTTTACAATGAACCATTCATTGGACAGCATGTTTTACAATGAACCATTCATTGGACAGCATGTTTTACAATGAACCATTCATTGGACAGTATGTTTTACAATGAACAATTCATTGGACAGCATGTTTTACAATGAACCATTCATTGGCCAGTTTACAATGAACCATTCATTGGCCAGCATGTTTTACAATGAACAATTCATTGGACAGCATGTTTTACAATGAACCATTCATTGGACAGTATGTTTTACAATGAACCATTCATTGGACAGTATGTTTTACAATGAACCATTCATTGGCCAGTTTACAATGAACAATTCATTGGACAGAATGTTTTACAATGAACCATTCATTGGCCAGTTTACAATGAACAATTCATTGGACAGAATGTTTTACAATGAACAATTCATTGGACAGCATGTTTTACAATGAACCATTTATTGGCCAGCATGTTTTACAATGAACCATTCATTGGCCAGTATGTTTTACAATGAACAATTCATTGGACAGCATGTTTTACAATGAACCATTTATTGGACAGCATGTTTTACAATGAACCATTCATTGGACAGCATGTTTTACAATGAACCATTTATTGGACAGCATGTTTTACAATGAACCATTCATTGGACAGAATGTTTTACAATGAACCATTCATTGGACAGAATGTTTTACAATGAACCATTCATTGGCCAGCATGTTTTACAATGAACAATTCATTGGACAGTATGTTTTACAATGAACAATTCATTGGCCAGTTTACAATGAACAATTCATTGGACAGCATGTTTTACAATGAACAATTCATTGGACAGAATGTTTTACAATGAACAATTCATTGGACAGCATGTTTTACAATGAACAATTCATTGGACAGCATGTTTTACAATGAACAATTCATTGGACAGCATGTTTTACAATGAACCATTCATTGGACAGCATGTTTTACAATGAACCATTCATTGGACAGTATGTTTTACAATGAACCATTCATTGGACAGCATGTTTTACAATGAACAATTCATTGGACAGCATGTTTTACAATGAGCAAAGAAGGGGGAAATTCGGTACCAAGAAATGTGTTTGGTTTGGAGAGCATTCCGGATTAGGGGTGTCTCATTTTATCTCATTGTATCGACTTTCTGGACAGGAATATAATATTAACAAATAATAAATGTTACAATGTGCATATTAATCTATATATATATAATTTATAATGAACCTCAACTGTATATGGTTGTAGTGATGACATTGCTGTTTGGTTGCTAGGTGGCACCTCAACTGTATATGATTGTAGTGATGGCATTGCTGTTTGGTTGCTAGGTGGCACCTCAACTGTATATGGTTGTAGTGATGGCATTGCTGTTTGGTTGCTAGGTGGAACCTCAACTGTATATGGTTGTAGTGATGGCATTGCTGTTTGGTTGCTAGGTGGCACCTCAACTGTATATGATTGTAGTGATGGAATTGCTGTTTGGTTGCTAGGTGGCACCTCAACTGTATATGATTGTAGTGATGGAATTGCTGTTTGGTTGCTAGGTGGCTATTTGCTTCCTCTAGAGCCGGGTCTCCATGGCCGATGGGGGCCTCACAAAACATTAATTACATGACTACATGTCCATTGCAAGTGCTATGTTGTCTTCAATGACTCGGGGATTTCCTTTCCATTTATACTTCATCTATCAGCCGGAAACCGTACAGTACCGGTTTTTCTATGTCTATTCTACTTTCATCGCCATTGCAGGTGTACTCGACCCACGAGTCCTGGTAATCACTAATAGCAATCATGCCGGGCTTTTTATTAGGATAGGCTAAGATGTACTTCATGTCAAATTCATCGATACCCCATGCTCTTAAACACGCGTTCAGTTCGCTCGCCGATATTTGCCCGTCATTATTTACATCGAATAGATTGCTAATAATGGAAACCATTTTACGCACGTTTTCTCTGAACAACTCGGGGTCATCATTGTGCTCTACCTCCATCTTATGAACGTATTCCTCCGCTGTCATCACATCTTTACCTCTCAGGAAGAAAGTTCTCCAGAAAAAGCGGAACTTATCTTTTGTGGCATTTGATCTTTCTTCGTCGAACTGGTAATGAGTTGTAAATCTTTCTCTGGAATACAAAGTCAACCCGTCATTTAAAGTGTGTATGTGTGGGTGGGTGTTACGTTTAGTAATCGGTTGGTTTAAACATATTTATTTAGCAGGATACATGTAATATACATATGGAAGTCATGATAGCGCAGTGGATGCGCGTTCGCTTCAGGTGCGAAAGGTCCGGAGTTCGAGCCCCACTTGAGCCGTTACGATTGTGCCCTTAGGCAAGGCATTTAAATTCCACGTTGCCTCTTCTCGTGGAGATGGATTCCATCAGGAATGAGGTCTCGAGAGTGATTTATATAAGTTGAAATAACTTGTTTCGCAATAGAGCTAACATTAATTTGTATAAACTAATATACATTGAGAACTAAAAGCAAAAAGTAATTCTTTCCACTGCGTACTAGATGTTGGTACCAGGTATACTTGGCAATTTTAATAACTTAAACGTCGCTACCGGCTGTCCATATGAGCGACGCCTCCTGAAGAGATTAGTCATTTTATATTTTTGGAGGATAGTCATTTAAATAAACAAGAAGACCGTTAGGATGTTCCAAAGACACTAGCCCGATGAACGCTTTAAAATAGATACTGATCTGGTTGGAACATCTGGGTTTGCGAGTCCTCCGGTACATGACAACATTAAATATAGTAGAGTAACAACAATGAATATGGTGCAAAGGGTTGAGAGTTGTTTGACCAAATCTAACAAAGCAGTCAAACACATTGTCAAGAAGGCGATTTTCGGATAGTAACTATTTCAGCAATTTTGATCAACCAGTTGCCAGACCATTGAGTGTTCTAAACAGTAAGATACATTTTTGAAAACTAACCCTTTCTGGGAAAGTCATCCAATTGAGAGTTGAGAAAAGTTCGGAAGAAGGAGTGTTAAAATCTGTGTCAAGAATTAGTCTTGCAGCTCGTTTTTTTGGAATCTAAATATCCCAAATGACACAACAGTAGTATCGATGGTCAACTGTAGGAACTAAAAATCACCTTGCGCATATGAATAGAAAGGAATGTATTGATAGGAGACAATAAATATAACAAGGAATTACATTTCTTGATAACATTATCAATTTGAGAGTTCCAAGACAGTGTATTGTTTATTGTTATCCCAAGAAGTCTAATCTTCAGAGTTACATGATACTATGTCATTTTTAAAATGAATATTACGAGCATCGGTATAGATATGACTATACTTCGACCTTGAAGGAATATACATGACTTTTTTGTTGCATTGATTGACATGCGATTCAACATTTTGAAGATCATTACCAAAACAAGTCACTATTGTATATATTGATTGACTAGCAGTTGAAAGAGTCATGTCATCTGCAAAGATATCTGCCACAGAGTTTTGTGTTGATAATGACAGGTCATTTATAAAGAGTAGAAACAACAACGGACCTAATACAGATCCCTGGGGAGCACCGGATACTACTGTACTAGGCTTTGACGTCATACCAGAAATTAGTGTTAACTGAGTCCTGTTATTCAGATAAGATGCAAATCAAGAAATATTGAAACTGTCTAATTTGTAAACTTACATGTTGTCAAGTAAGATGCTCTGATTGACCAAATCAAATGCTTTTGATAGGTCAAGGAACAGAGTGCCTACTATTTCATTGTTGTATACGTCAGTAATCCAGTCGTCAATCATTTTAGTGAGAGCCGTCTGACATGAATGGTATGACCTATAGCCAGACTGACGCAAATAAACCAGGTTATTATCTTCTATATGTTGCTTTAGACATATGCTTACGTGCTGTTCTAAAATAAGGCATAGTCTATAGCCGGAAGAATTGAAATCGGCCTATAGTTCGATTTATCTTCTTTTGAACCTTTTTGTGTATGGGGACAACAACAAAAGTAATGAGTATTGATTAGTAATTATACTGGTGTTGAATATTTTCGTCAGAACAGGGGCTATCACTATCGCACACATTTCCAAGTATCTGGCCCCAATACCGTCCAATCCAGTTGATTTGGAAATAGCAATGGATTTGAACCGGTATGTAGTATGAACAAATGAAAGTAGTACCCACGGAATTGTAAAACACGGGAATGTGTTATGGGTTCACTTTCATGATTACAGATAACAGAACTATTGAATAGGCGTGTTATTCTCGTGAACGGTTGACCCGGTGGTTCATGGGGCGATGTCGTTTGAGGCACAGGGATTCGGCACGTTTGGGGGTACTAGTATATATATTTAAGTACAGGGATTCTACTCTGTGGGATGTCAGATTTCGCATCGATCAGTAAAATGGCCCTATCTGAAACAATTGTGTACAAAGCTGTCCAAATATAACGCCTATCCCGAGTATTTATATTGTTCTTCAAATAAAACACAACTTTAAGCTGCATGCATGTATACTTTGCAAACAATTGCCACATACATTGGCCATAGCAGGTCACATTTCCATACTAGGACACGGGTTCTGTCAGCAACAAAAAAAAATCTTCGACGGGAGAGTTTTAACTGTGAATAACATTATCAATAAAATGTGTTTCCACTAACCTGTATGTTTATTCGGCAAATATGTACGTCAAAAAGAGATTTCGTAGCATTTTCAATTTATTTTGAAAAATTCTAAAGCGGCGCAATTCGCATTGAAACGAGCGTTGAAACGAGCGTTCTGATTGGATTATGATTGTTCTTCATATATAAAAAAACATCTTGTTACATTCTAATAATCCAATCAGAACGCTCGTTATATTTGGACAGCTTTGTACAAAATTGTTTCAGATATGGCCATTTTACTGATCGATGCGAAATCTGACATCCCACAGAGTAGAATCCCTGTACTTAAATATATATACTAGTACCCCCAAACGTGCCGAATCCCTGTGGTTTGAGGAACCATATTGACATCTGGAAGTCGTGTGACACATACATATCAATAACTCACCCTGAGCATAGTTCAGATGAGCTAAGAGTTAAACGTGCATGGTCATTATTTAAAACGATGGACAATCTGATTATAATAATCTCCACAAACATCTCGTACGTCAGGGGGGTGATGACAGTGTATGTGAGATTGCTTTAGTGGTTTTGAAAGCGAACGTAGGTGTAATTAACGATATTTAACGGAAGTAAATCCCACAATGCGATTTATCTCGCGTTTGCTACTTTTACGATGGAAACATGTTTGAGCCGTTGGAAAACTGTTGCAGCTCTATTTCAGTAAGATATAAATAGTAATATAAATAACGATATAGGAAATCCGTTTGCCAGGCGGATCTGTAGTCCAGTGGTAACACGCTGGACTGGTAATCCAGGGGTCGCAGGTTCGATCCCCAGTTTGGCCCTAATCAAATTAACATTCTTTCAAATGGGATTGTAAACCGAGGTCTCGTGTCGATGCTTTACACCGTGAATGTGTCTCTGTCTTCCTTCAAAAATCGAAAATTGTTAGTGTCAGAAATGGAAATTAACAAAACATAGTTTGATTACAATTTGGTCGAACCACAGGTACCAGGGGGGGGGGTACCGCTAGTCGGTCACCTAACTAAATTCTAGTCAGTCTCTTTTATAGCAGAAGGAATAATATTACTTTGTAAAGTGATCATTCTTGCATTTAATAAACTTAACTAAACTCAGATTGCATAACATCTTTGAAAATAAAACAACGTCACACACATGTGAATTCAACATGGCGTCAAAAAAAAGAACCTGAGCTTCGGCCACAAATCAACCTACCAAAAATGTGTTTCCGTTATTGTCACATGATTGACACGTGACCTTGTAGCGCCAAGCATTAGACTTCTTGCTTACTAAATTAAACACATTATGTCTTTGCATATATCTGTGTAAGGGATTTTGGGCACAAGTGAATGAGACTTATGAAAAAATCAGCATGTACATATTTTCGAAATAAAAGGTCTGTTTTTGTTCATTTTCGTTTTGGCAGTTTTAGCGTCAAATAATATAAGTACCTGCCATTGACCACGATGACGTCATTTGCAAACACATTCGAACAAGTGGTGTCCGGAAACAGGGCTATTGATGATACATGTAACACTTTTATTGAGCTAAATAGGTACCAGATAAGGGTCCACAAACAAGCAACTGGAGAAAATGAAAATATACCCGAACAGATTCGCATCTTCTATCGTCATCAAATTGTCCTTGTTGATATCATTGGCATAAAACATTACCTTCCATTTCTTTCGCAGGTAGTCATTTGCCATTATCTACAATAAACAATTGCATGCATGTACGTGCATGTATGCTAGAGGACATAGAAAACGCACACTTCGGATAAGTGGGTTTTTACATGAAAAACAATAACTATATAAACATTTTGGAATATTTTTAGTTGTTCAGTTTGTGTTTTGCGAGATGTGATATATATATTTGATGGAAGCCTTCGTATTTCGTTTTCATGTAATAATAATCATATAATATAGGTGTGCGTTTTCAATGTCCTCTGGTATATTATTACACAGAGTCTATAAAAAGATTAATCTTTATTTATATTACAACGATTGTGAAGCAAGCGTTAACAACTTATATTAATCACTCTCGTTGGCGCGGATGAAAGCGTAAATGTGGTCATTCGTGTGGGAGGAAACCGGAGTACCCGGAGAAAATCCACCTGTCCGATCTGGCGACCACCGTACCATCTCACACACTTCCTGGTCCGAGGATCCAACCCGAGTTGCATTGTTGAGAAGCTAGTGCGCTGACCACTGTGCTAATCGGACAGCCAAGAGACAGAGACAAAAGACAAAAGAATAGATCTACTACTATAGCATACTCTGCCTATTGTATTTTGCGCTTATTTATCACACATTGTTGCGTACTCTGTTGGGTTGCCCAGTAACGCCCTGCTCTGTCAGGCCAGAACGAACGTTGGGACATCCTACTGTATTGTACAAACGTTACACTTCTTTGGCAAAATATGTTCACACATCTGAACATTTACTATCAGGAAACAACCATCTGTCTTTTGAACAAAATAAATGTGTTCTCCTAAAAGTATAGTAGCGACAGATAGATTCCAATCATGTCACGAGCCGGAACGGTTGGGGGGTATATCTGGAGCAGCAAAATCACAGATTGTCCCCCCCCCCCAGTTTCTTTTTGGGTGTCTTTTTGTCTCTTCCTTTGATATCAAAACGAAAGATTCCAACACAATCGTAAATGTCCAAACGTTTTTGTTGCATGTTTTATTTCCTTCTTGTGCTTAAGCTCGCTTTATAGGATTATAAAATATGTCAAGCGAGTTCATTTCACTTACTACTCTAGGGTTTAGTCCGCCTCCGTGGTCGAGTGGTTACGGTAGCTGACTTGTATACCACTGTAACCTATCATCACTGATGGTCACGGGTTCGAGTCCCGCTCAGATCGTGTCTCATTTATATGAAAAAGTTGGCAGTTTCTTACGGAGGTTGGTGCACCCAAGTACTGGTTAACCGTTGGAGCCTGCCCAGGAAAGGTGGTGTTAGGTAAACTGCCCGCCGGCGATATAGCCCGAAATGGTGCTGATGCAGGCGTAAAACCCGAAATATAACATAAATATAACATAACATATAACTACTCTAGGGTAAACTCTAATGAAATAATTGTCTAAAAATAGAAATACACTAGTTAACTTTCATCAAACCAATCAGAGTTCGTCACTAGAGTAAACAAACATGGTGGATGTGTCTAACATGCTGCCGTTATTTCTATTAATACTATTTAGAGGTTATTAAACCGCGGAGGTGGGCCATTTGTGGATATTGGCGCACCCTATGGAGATATCGGATAGGTGCGCCAATATCCACAAATGACCCACCGCAGCCGTTTAATAACTTCTTTATTGCATACATAGCCGTATGTTTCTGCTGCTGTTATTTGCTTATTTCGCTCAGCCATTTTACCGTCAAGAGACAACAATCTGTCAGACAACGACTTTAGTGTTGCTTCGGCGGCCATGTTTACACTATGTTGTTGCTACCTGTGACACGTGCTCGTGATTCGATATTGGCCCGGCAGAGCCGAAAATCGAAATATATTACCCGCGTCGACCAGATATTTTGCTTTTCTACCATTAAATGTGTTACTATTTATATTAACGTATGCAATAAAATAGCTCTATTACGTAGATAGTAGTTTTACAATCCCTAAAATAACAGCAGGTGGTAGCAAATATCTGACTTTGGTTGCAACCGATGTAAAATAAAGAAGTTTAAAACTTAAATAACGTAGATCTATCCGAATATTTAGTATCCGACCTAATACGTTCACTTCCTGCATTACCATGAAAGTCGACCACCTAAATGGAATATCGAATATAAACTGCATAAATTCTTCTTCTTCCATAACCAACACACATTACAAGTAGTTTTATACATGCATAATACCAATGTATCGACAATTGCCAAACTAGAGATAAGTTACTTATAATTAACTTTCATCAGCCAACGCCATTTTGGTTACTCGACCAACCCAGCGAGTGCGGTGGTTAGAACGCGAGTAAAGGTTGAAAGTCAAATGACGTCATAAGAGTTAAACTCGTGGCGTTTTCTTGAGGTTTCTTCTTATCCTAGTTAATCCGGGTATTTCAACTGAACTCGCTCAATGTGTGTCCTTGCAATGCATGGCTCCTTGAGGTTTCCTCTTACCCTAGTTAATCGAGTTTACTCTGGTATTTCAACTGAACTCGCTCAATGTGTGTCCTTGCTATGTATGGATCATTGAGGTTTCCTCTTACCCTCGTTAATCGAGTTTACTCGGGTATTTCACCTGAACTCGCTCAATGTCGGTCCTTGCTATGTATGGCTCCTTGAGGTTTCCTCTTACCCTAGTTAATCGAGTTTACTCGGGTATTTCAACTGAACTCGCTCAATGCGGGTCCTTGCTATGTATGGCTCCTTGAGGTTTCCTCTTACCCTAGTTAATCGAGTTTACTCGGGTATTTCAACTGAACTCGCTCAATGCGGGTCCTTGCTATGTATGGCTCCTTGAGGTTTCCTCTTACCCTAGTTAATCGAGTTTACTCGGGTATTTCAACTGAACTCGCTCAATGCGGGTCCTTGCTATGTATGGCTCCTTGAGGTTTCCTCTTACCCTAGTTAATCGAGTTTACTCGGGTATTTCAACTGAACTCGCTCAATGGGGTCCTTGCTATGTATGGCTCCTTGAGGTTTCCTCTTACCCTAGTTAATCGAGTTTACTCGGGTATTTCAACTGAACTCGCTCAACGTGAGTCCTTGCTATGTATGGCTCCTTGATGTTTCCCCTTACCTTAGTTAATCGAGTTTATTCGGGTATTTCAACTGAACTCGCTCAATGTGTATCCTTGCTATGTATGGCTCCTTGAGGTTTCCTCTTACCCTAGTTAATCGAGTTTACTCGGGTATTTCAACTGAACTCGCTCAATGTGGGTCCTTGCTATGTATGGCTCCTTGAGGTTTCCTCTTACCCTAGTTAATCGAGTTTACTCGGGTATTTCAACTGAACTCGCTCAATGTGGGTCCTTGCTATGTATGGCTCCTTGAGGTTTCCTCTTACCCTAGTTAATCGAGTTTACTCGGGTATTTCAACTGAACTCGCTCAATGTGTGTCCTTGCTATGTATGGCTCCTTGAGGTTTCCTCTTACCCTAGTTAACGTCATTCTATATTAAGAAGATACATATAATATGTGTACTTACTAGTACTATGTGGTAAGTCCTGGTAGAGTATAGATGTGGAATGTTTAATTGAAGACTGGCTGAAGAGTATCCTGTGTAACACTATAAAAAGTTTACTCGCTCGTCCCAGTGAGGGTCGTTCACAGAATTAATTACTATCACATTCAATATTACAAGCAAGCCGACTGATTACATCAACATGTTACTGAGGTTAAGCTCTCGTTTATCCTATAAAGCATATTATTATAATGCAGAGTTATATAGTTAGTTTATGCAAATTTATTTTAGCTCGATTGCGAAACAAGTTCCTATAACTTATATTAATCACTCTCGGGACCTCATTCCTGATTGAATCCATCTCCACGAGGGAAAGAGAAATGACATGTGGAATTTAAATGCCTTGTCTAAGGGCACAACCGTAACGGCTCCAGCGGGGCTCGAACTCCGAGCCTTTCGCACCTGAAGCAAATGCGCTACCACTACGCTATCACGACTTCCACAATTAAATAGTTAACACACGAATTTCATGAAATAACAACTCTTAAGATGTGTTTCTTCTGTTCGAGTACATTTTGATCATCCCTTCTTGTGTTAACTTGTTGACCGTAATAATACGCTTCACTTATACATGTATTATTCATTGGGCTGCTTGATTTCACAAATATATATCGATTTATCGAATAAATGTCAATGTACAGTCTGATCTGTAGTTCAGTGGTTAACACGTTGGATTGGTAATCCAGGGATCGCAGCTTCGATCCCCCGTCTAGAACACTAATAAAATTAACCGTCTTTCAGATTGGGCTTTAAACCGAGGTCTCGTGTCGGTGCTTTACATCGTGCACGTAAAAGAACCAGAGGAGACTCTGGAATGGGTCTCTGTTTGTATCATTGCACTATCCTCCAACAATCTAAAATGAATAATATCTTCAGGAGGCGTCACTCATATGGGCAACCGGTAGCGACGATAAATAAACGTAAAACACACAATATATATATCTATATATCGTCGCTACCGGTTGCCCATATGCATGACGCCTCCCGAAGAGATACATATGCATTCACAAGGGAGAGAGCGAGAGGCATGTGGAATTTAAATGCCTTGCCTAAGGGCACTATCTTAACGGCTACAGCTGGGTGCGAATTCCGGGCCTTTCAGACCTTACCGCAACAATCTGAATATTAACTTCCAGAGCAAGAACAAGAAAGAACTATGCAATATATGCTACTTGATTCTGCTAACCCCATCACCATCATGGGTGCTGAGACATGGCTTAATCCTAGTGTACATAGCTCTGAAATATTCCCGTCAAACTATGTCACCAGGCATGATAAAACTGGTGGATATGGTGGTATCCTGATAGCAGTAAGAAATGACCATATATACGAAAACAATGACATAAGGGGCAATACAGAGTCGGTGTCAATCAAGATCGCCTTGGACAAAGACAATACACTAATACATGTAGTTGGTTCCGTATACAGACCACTTAGAAGTGACCATCAGTATACTGAACACCTATGCGCTGAAGACAAAGACAATACACTAATACAGTCATGTAGTTGGTTCCGTATACAGACCACCTAGAAGTGACCATCAGTATACTGAACACCTATGCGCTGAAGACAAAGACAATACACTAATACAGTCATGTAGTTGGTTCCGTATACAGACCACCTAGAAGTGACCATCAGTATACTGAACACCTATGCGCTGAAGAGAATGACTATACCACCAATAGCATCAGCCCAGACTCGACCTCCAATCCAAAACGCTTCTGGGCCTTCATCAATAGCAAGATAAACGATAACAATGGAGTAGCACCACTAAAAGCAAAGACCGGCATTACACATTCAGACAAAGCAAATATCCTGAATGGGCAGTTCTCCTCTGTTTTCAACAAGACTGAAGATGCCAACACTATCCCTGACCGAGCCCTCGTCCATCAGTGAACAATATCAATGTCACCAAGGAGGGTGTCCGTAAACGTCTGGCCGATCTGGATCCACACAAGGCTTCCAGCCCAGACCAACTACCTGCAAGAATGTTGAAAAAGAACTTGCATCGGAGCTTCCTCCCATATACACATTGTTCTTCCAGCTTCGCTGGAACAAGGCATCATATCTGATGATTGGAAGGGCGCTAGCGTAGTCAATATATTCAAAAAACGGCGACAGAAGCATAACATTACAGACCGATCAGCCTGACAGCCATAACTTGTAAGACGCTAGAGCACATTGTCAGTCGCTCAATCATGCAGCACATGGACCAGCAGTCCGTGCTCACTGATACTCGACATGGCTTTCGAAAAAGAAGGTGATGTGAGACCCAACTCGTTCTGACTATCCATGATCTAGCCAGCACCACTGACAACATCGGTCAGATAGATGTTATACTGTTGAAGTTTTCGAAGTCATTCGATAAAGTACCCCACCTGCGTCTACTATCAAAATTACAGATATATGTGGTGCGTGGCAATCTACACTGCTGGATCAGCAGCTTCCTTGAGGATCGTACACAGGAAGTGAACCTGGGCGGCACTCCATCGGACACATCACCGGTACAGTCAGGCGTTCCACAGGGTAGCGTCTTAGGGCCACTTCTGTTATATCAAGTCGGATAACGATTATTTTGCTCTAAAAGGCCTGGACGATTTACAATGATGGGAAAAGGACTGGCTGGTGGAATTTCATCCCCAGAAATTACAAATCCTACACATCACTAACAAGAGGAAACATATCTCCATTCCATACACTATTCACGGCATCAAATTAGAAGAAGTAGATTCATTTGCCATCCACAAAACTCTTAACTGGAACCCTCACATTAACACCATCATCAAGAAAGCGAATATACCACGCGATCATTCCGATAACGCAACATCCACCAATGCCCCCAGGAAGACCAAAGAGCTATGCGACACACCTTCGTGAGACCTTTGATGGAATACGCCACTGTCAACTAGGATCCTTTCACCGAAACCAACATCAGGAAGTTGGATATGGTGCAGCGTAGATCGACACAAATGGAGTTCTCCAACTACCAGAGGACGAGCAGTGTGGCGATCCTGCTACACCAACTCCAGTGGCCAACACTACAAGAACGCAGAGCACAGACCAAGGTTACCATCTGATGTATCATAGTGTATACCACCTGGTAGATGTCCCTACAACATACCTCACACCGATCACATCTGTTAGAGACCATGGAATGTCATACCTAGTACATTTTGCCAGGACTCTCTGCTATCAGAACTTATTATTCCTTGACACCATCAGACTTTGGAACATTTTCCCTCAAACAGTCATTAGCTGCTCTACTATCGACAGTTTCAAGAGGGAAGTGCAGCCAGTTACTCTCCGATAGACTCGTACTGGACGTTTTTAACCGCACTATTCATATATACTCTTTTTAACGACATGTAAATATACTTGATTGCACCGCGCCAGTACGAGTATTCACCAGATTGGTTTCAGTACTATATCAGAAGAAGAAGAAGTAGAACTATTTGCTTAAGGTTGTATTTTGGAGTTTTCAAAGCAAATATCACGCCTGCATTAACAATTACTATTCATAAGGTACCGCCTACCTACAGATCTGTATGTGTTATCGTTTAGCACTGGCCTCTCTTCACAAGCTCAGAAGTAAGAACATACTCTCTCTCTCCCTCCCTCGTGGCGATGGATTCCATCAGGAATGAGGTATCGAGAGTGATTAATATAAGTTGACATAACTTGTTTCGCAATCGAGCTATAACAAATTTGTATCACCTAAGAACATACTCAATATAGTTAGTTAGTGTGACAAAATTAATGTATGTTCTATAATATTTATTGGAAATGGATTGATTGAGGTTTTTAGAGGATAGTGTAATGATACAGATAGAGACCCATTCCAGAGTCTCATCTGGTTCTTTTAATTGCACGGTGTAAAGTACCGACACAATACCTCGGTTTAAAGTCCCAATTGAAAGACTGTTAATTTATTAGGGTCAGACGGGGGATCGATCCTGCGATCCCTGGATTACCAGTCCAACGTGTTAACCAGTTAACTACTGGACTACAGATCCGCCTGTGAAGACGTTGCAATCTAGCAAGCTTGTTATAAACATATTAAGTGTTGCGTCCGTGGTCCAATGGTAGAGCGTCTGATTTGGAATCGAACGGTCCGGGTTTGATACTCAGTCAGGCCACGTATGTAGTGTCATTGAGCAAGGCACCTCACACACATTGCTTAGTACTGGTCAACCGCTATGGTCGGCTAAGCATGCCCAGGAAAACATGCATAGGTCCCCGCAAGGGGTTTGACATTAATGGTACATACATACATATAAATAATTCTACAGTGGTGCGCAACCTGTCATTTCATGTTGCTGTCACGATATTTCAGTTCTTACAAGGCACGTGAGAATTTAGTCAACAACGTTTACAATTGAGATCTTACAATTGGTAATTGGTTTATAACGTTTTTATTTATGTTATTTCACTATTGGTTCCACTGTTAAGCATGTTTCCAATATAAATCTGTACGAAGCTGGTGTTTTACGGAAATGCTGCACATATTATGTTGATAAAATGATATGTGGCGGCCATCTTGCCATTCTCTCTTCCTTCTCGGTGATTCTTCAATTTCTTGGCTTGGCAAAATGTGAATCATGCTATGTACTGTGTATGCATTCAGTTATCAGTATCATTTATTTGAATAATTCCAATACCAAAACTTGTGTATTAAATATTTCACACAGCAGGCCCAGGTGACATGGTAGTCTAGTCCAAATATTTAGACTTGAAAAATGTGACATTTAATTTTTACTATCCAGGCATTTTTCAAAGTCTAAACCTTAATTCATAGCATATTTTATATTCTAAACAGTCGTTTTTATAAATTAAAATTCTTAACAAGATGAACACACATAGAGTGGTGGAACCTATGCTCGGCGTATTCCTATGCTCAGCGTATTTTTTCTATTTACATCCGTATTTAAATAGTTTTAACCTATTGTTCGCTGACAGAGGTGAAGCATGGTTCAATAACATTTCGTTATGCGTACCGGTAGCCTAATGCAACTGTCACCTGACTGGTTCAGTAGCAGAATATAAACAGTCAACTTGTTGGGAAAAATTTTTCCACCGAAATGTGCAGTTTGCCGGTTTATGCACGTTTGGGGGTACTAGTAGTAGTACTAACGTATAGGTTTATTCGGCAAAAATGTACGCAATTCGCGTTGAAACGAGCGTTCTGATTGGATTATTAGAATGTAACAAGATGTTTGTTTTTTATATGAAGAATAATCATAATCCAATCAGAACGCTCGTTTCAACGCGAACTGCGGCGCTTGAGAAATTTTCAAAACAAATTGAAAAATTCTCCGAAATCCCTTTTTAACGTACATTTTTGCCGAATAAACCTACACGTTAGTGGAAACACATTTTATTGTTATTCACTGTTAAAACTCCCCCGTCGAAGATTTTTTTTGTTGCTGACAGAACCCGTGTCCTAGTATGGAAATGTGACCTGCTATGGCCAATGTCTGTGGCAATTGTTTGCAAAGTATACATGTACGCAGCTTAAAGTTGTGTTTTATTTGAAGAACAATATAAAGACTCGGGATAGGCGTTATATTTGGACAGATTTGTACAAAATTGTTTCAGATAGGGCCATTTTACTGATCAATGCGAAATCTGACATCCCACAGTAGAATCCCTGTACTTAAATATATATACTAGTACCCCCAAACGTGCCGAATCCCTGTGTTCTCCACATGACTAGACTTGAGCTATGCCGGCCGGTTTGTAGCATGTTCCTGGGATGACCCGGGGGGGTCCTAGGGTATGCACGGATGTCTGTGTCCCACACCAGTGCATATGAAGGATACTCTTAGTCTCACAGTCAGATGAACGGCATGACTTGTGTAGCTGTGTACATGCGGTCAGGTTAACAGCATGACTTGTGTAGCTGTGTACATGCGGTCAGGTAAACAGCATGACCTGTGTACATGCGGTCAGGTTAACAGCATAACTTGTGTAGCTGTGTACATGCGGTCAGGTTAACAGCATGACTTGTGTAGCTGTGTACATGCAGTCAAGTGAACAGCATGACTTGTGTAGCTGTGTACATGCGGTCTTGTTAACAGTATGACTTGTGATGGTACGGTGTTCGCCAGATCGGACAGGTGGGTTCTCTCCAGGTACTCCGGTTTACTCCCACACGAATGACCACATATAAGCTTTCATCAAAGCCAACGAGAGCGATTAATATACAGTGTTAAAGCTTGTTTCACAGTGGTTGTGAAATAAATAAAGTTTTAATTTAAATTAGCATGACTTGTGTAGCTGTGTACATGGGTCAAATGAAACAGCATGACTTGTGTAGCTGTGTACAAGCGGTCAAATGAACAGCATGACTTGTGTAGCTGTGTACATGCGGTCATGTTAACAGCATGGCTTGTGTACATGCGGTCAGGTTAACAGCATGACTTGTGTAGCTGTGTACATGCGGTCAGGTTAACAACATGACTTGTGTAGCTGTGTACATGCGGTCAGGTTAACAACATGACTTGTGTAGCTGTGTACATGTGGTCAGGTTAACAGCATGACTTGTGTAGCTGTGTACATGTGGCCAGGTTAACAACATGACTTGTATGGCTGTCACAGTGTGTACATGCGGTCAGGTTAACAGCATGACTTGTATGGCTGTGTACATGTGGCCAGGTTAACAACATGACTTGTATGGCTGTCACAGTGTGTACATGTGGTCAGGTTAACAGCATGACTTGTGTAGCTGTGTACAGGTGGCCAGGTTAACAACATGACTTGTATGGCTGTCACAGTGTGTACATGTGGTCAGGTTAACAACATGACTTGTGTAGCTGTGTACATGTGGCCAGGTTAACAACATGACTTGTATGGCTGTCACAGTGTGTACATGCGGTCAGGTTAACAGCATGACTTGTATGGCTGTGTACATGTGGCCAGGTTAACAGCATGCCTTGTGTAGCTGTGTACATGCGGTCAGGTTAACAGCATGACTTGTATGGCTGTGTACATGCGGTCAGGTTAACAGCATGACTTGTATGGATGTGTACATGCAGTCAGGTTAACAGCATGACTTGTGTAGCTGTGTACAGGTGGTCAGGTTAACAGCATGCCTTGTGTAGCTGTGTACATGCAGTCAGGTTAACAGCGTGACTTGTATGGCTGTCACAGTGTGTACATGTGGTCAGGTTAACAGCGTGACTTGTATGACTGTCACAGTGTGTACATGCGGTCAGGTTAACAGCGTGACTTGTATGGCTGTCACAGTGTGTACATGTGGTCAGGTTAACATGACTTGTGTAGATGTGTACATGCGGTCAGGTTAACAGCATGACTTGTGTACATGTGGCCAGGTTAACAACATGACTTGTATGGCTGTCACAGTGTGTACATGTGGTCAGGTTAACAACATGACTTGTGTAGCTGTGTATATGTGGTCAGGTTAACAACATGACTTGTGTAGCTGTGTATATGTGGTCAGGTTAACAGCGTGACGTGTATGGCTGTCACAGTGTGTACATGTGGTCAGGTTAACAACATGACTTGTGTAGATGTGTACATGCGGTCAGGTTAACGGCATGACTTGTGTGGATGTGTACATGCAGTCAGGTTAACAGCATGACTTGTGTAGATGTGTACATGCGGTCAGGTTAACAGCATGACTTGTGTAGATGTGTACATGCGGTCAGGTTAACAGCATGACTTGTATGGCTGTGTACATGCGGTCAGGTTAACAGTATGACTTGTGTAGCTGTGTACATGCGGTCAGGTTAACAGCATGACTTGTATGGCTGTGTACATGCGGTCAGATGAACAGCATGACTTGTGTAGCTGTGTACATGCGGTCAGGTTAACAGCATAACTTGTGTAGCTGTGTACATGCGGTCAGGTTAACAGCATGACTTGTATGGATGTGTACATGCAGTCAGGTTAACAGCATGACTTGTATGGATGTGTACATGCAGTCAGGTTAACAGTATGACTTGTGTAGATGTGTACATGCGGTCAGGTTAACAGCATGACTTGTGTAGATGTGTACATGCGGTCAGGTTAACAGCATGCCTTGTGTAGATGTGTACATGCGGTCAGGTTAACAGCATGACTTGTATGGCTGTGTACATGCGGTCAGGTTAACAGCATGACTTGTATGGCTGTGTACATGCGGTCAGGTTAACAGCATGACTTGTATGGCTGTGTACATGCGGTCAGATGAACAGCATGACTTGTGTAGATGTGTACATGCGGTCAGGTTAACAGCATGACGTGTATGGCTGTGTACATGCGGTCAAGTTAACAGCATGACTTGTATGGCTGTGTACATGCGGTCAGGTTAACAGCATGACTTGTATGGCTGTGTACATGCGGTCAGATGAACAGCATGACTTGTGTAGCTGTGTACATGCGGTCAGATGAACAGCATGACTTGTGTAGATGTGTACATGCGGTCAGGTTAACAGCATGACTTGTATGGCTGTGTACATGCGGTCAGGTTAACAGCATAACTTGTGTAGCTGTGTACATGCAGTCAGGTTAACAGCATGACTTGTGTAGCTGTGTACATGTATCATGGTTACCTTGTTATACTTCAAATATTGTTTGTAATAGTTTCAGGAATTGTGATACGACACAAGATGTTGGAAATTACATGCAATGACCGTCTTGGCAAGAAAGTGAGAGTTAAATGCAAGTATCCTTTTACAAACGGTATTAAAGGCAACCGGGCCCATTTCATCACACTAATGACTGGGTCACCTTTATGTAACGCAGGGCTCTCTCTTTCTGAATTTTTGTCTGCGCCACTTCTGTCGCCAACTGAAAACAACTGAGCCAATTTGAAAAGCTTGGAGCCACCTAAGAGCCACCTAGTTCACAGATAAATATTTGAAAAAACATGTCAAAAAGTTGCGTCAAATATTTTCGCCAATTCAGAAAATGTAACAATCGAAATTTTGATAAAATTCTTTCTTCAAAATTTCATTCAAATATGTGTCTGTTGGGAAGCAGGGTTCCCTCTGTCTGAATGTTTGTCTGCGCCACTTCTGTCGCCAATTGAAAAACACTGGAGCCAATTTAAAAAACTTGGAGCCAACTAAGAGCCATATAGGTCACAAATAAATATTGTTTGCCAAACATTTTTTTTTAAAAAGGGTTGCTTCAAATATTTTCGCCAATTCACACAATTTAGCACCAATAATTGTTTTTTGTCGCAATAGGCATCATTGGGAACTGACAGCGGGAATCCTGGGAAGCCGTAAACACAGGTTGTTTTATTTTGGCCTAATGCACTACTAGCATCCGAACCCTTCACTAGAACAATTTACTTACATGTACAGTGTCCGCCTCCGTGGTCGAGTGGTTAAGGTCGCTAGCTTGTATACCACTGTAACCTATCATCACTGATACGGAGGTTGGTGCACCCAAGTACTGGTTAACCGCTGGAGCCTGCCCAGGAAAGGTGTTGTTAGGTAAACTGCCCGCCGGCGATATAGCCCAAAATGGTGCTGATGCAGGCGTAAAACCCGAAATATAACATAAGTTACGAGTCTCTTTTTGGGAGGATGCCGCAAATTTCTGTGACATAAAATAAATGTTGGAAACATGTCCGCAATGACTTTGAACTGGCAACGTGATCTAAACATTATACTCCCTATTCACTGTGATCTAAACACTATACTCCCTATTCACTGTGATCTAAACACTATACTCCCTATTCACTGTGATCTAAACACTATACTCCCTATTCACTGTGATCTAAACACTATACTCCCTATTCACCAAAATATTTATGTGAAATGCCCACGTTGTATAAGGGGTGAAATGCCTACGTTGTATAAGGGGTGAAATGCCTACGTTGTATAAGGGGTGAAATGCCTACGTTGTGTTAGGGATGAAATGCCTATGTTGTTTAAGGGGTGAAATGTCTACGTTGTATAAGGGGTGAAATGCCTACGTTGTGTTAGGGATGAAATGCCTATGTTGTATAAGGGGTGAAATGCCTACGTTGTGTTAGGGATGAAATGCCTATGTTGTTTAAGGGGTGAAATGTCTATGTTGTTTAAGGGGTGAAATGCCTATGTTATGTAAGGGGTGAAATGTCTACGTTGTGTAAGGGGTGAAATGCCTACGTTGTGTAAGGGGTGAAATGCCTACATTGTTTAGGAGGTGAAATGCCTACATTGTTTAAGGTGTGAAATGCCTACGTTGTGTAAGGGGTGAAATGTCTACATTGTTTAAGGGGTGAAATGCCTATGTTGTTTAAGGGGTGAAATGCCTACATTGTATAAGGGGTGAAATGCCTACATTGTATAAGGGGTGAAATGCCTACATTGTATAAGGTGTGAAATGCCTACATTTACCACATACCATTGCAAACATCCTTAACATAGCCCCAGTGGAGATGACACAATCGCAGACTTGAAGAAACTCGTAGCAGCTCAAACTGGCACTAAAGCAGAAAAAATAATCCTCAAGAAGTGGTATGTATCTAGACTATCGGTCAAGAAGTTGTATGTACATGTATCTAGGCTATCGGTCAAGAAGTGGTATGTATCTAGACTATCTGTCAAGAAGTGGTATGTATCTAGGCTATCTGTCAAGAAGTGGTATGTACCTAGGCTATCTGTCAAGTAGTGGTATGTCTCTACATGTAGGCTATCAGTCAAGAAGTAGTATGTACATGTATCTAGGCTATCGGTCAAGAAGTGGTATGTACCTAGGCTATCTGTCAAGAAGTGGTATGTATCTAGGCTATCAGTCAAGAAGTGGTATGTATCTAGACTATCTGTCAAGAAGTGGTATGTATCTAGGCTATCTGTCAAGAAGTGGTATGTACCTAGGCTATCTGTCAAGTAGTGGTATGTCTCTACATGTAGGCTATCAGTCAAGAAGTAGTATGTACATGTATCTAGGCTATCGGTCAAGAAGTGGTATGTACCTAGGCTATCTGTCAAGAAGTGGTATGTATCTAGGCTATCAGTCAAGAAGTGGTATGTATCTAGACTATCTGTCAAGAAGTGGTATGTATCTAGGCTATCTGTCAAGAAGTGGTATGTACCTAGGCTATCTGTCAAGTAGTGGTATGTCTCTACATGTAGGCTATCAGTCAAGTTTTTACGTATTTGTAAATTGTATCGGCCCAAGTGTACAAGTTACGAATCTCATTCATGATGGGTTACATCGCAATGAGGGAGAGAGAAGAGGCAATGAGGGAGAGAGAAGAGGCAATGAGGGAGAGAGAAGAGGCAATGAGGGAGAGAGAAGAGGCAATGAGGGAGAGAGAAGAGGCAATGAGGGGAGAGAGAAGAGGCAATGAAGGAGAGAGAAGAGGCAATGAGGAAGAGAGAAGAGGCAATGCAGGAAAGAGAAGAGCCAATGAGGAAGAGAGAAGAGGCAATGCAGGAGAGAGAAGAGGAAATGCAGGAGAGAGAGAGAGAGAAGAGCCAATGAGGAAGAGAGAAGAGGCAATGTGGGAGAGAGAAGGGGCACTGCAGGAGAGAGAAGAGGCAATGCAGTAGAGAGAAGAGCCAATGAGGAAGAGAGAAGAGGCAATGCAGGAGAGAGGAGCCAATGAGGAAGAGATAAGAGGAATGCAGTAGAGAGAAGAGCCAATGAGGAAGAGAGAGAAGAGGCAAGGGGGAGAGATAAGAGGCAATGCAGGAAGAGAGAAGAGCCAATGAGGAAGAGAGAAGAGGCAATGCAGGAGAGAGAAGAGGCAATGCAGGAGAGAGAAGAGCCAATGAGGAAGAGAGAAGAGGCAATGCGGGAGAGAGAAGGGCAAGCAGGAGAGAGAAGAGCCAATGAGGAAGAGAGAAGAGGCAATGCGGGAGAGAGAAGGGCAATGCAGGAGAGAGAAGAGGCAATGCAGGAGAGATAAGAGGCAATGCAGAAGAGAGAAGAGGCAATGCAGGAGAGAGAAGAGCCAATGAGGAAGAGAGAAGAGGCACTGCGGGAGAGATAAGAGGAAATGCAGGAGAGAGAAGAGCCAATGAGGAAGAGGCAATGCGGGAGAGATAAGAGGCAATGCAGTAGAGAGAAGAGCCAATGAGGAAGAGAGAAGAGGCAATGCAGGAGAGAGAAGAGGCAATGCAGGAGAGAGAAGAGCCAATGAGGAAGAGAGAAGAGGCAATGCAGGAGAGAGAAGAGCCAATGAGGGAGAGAGGAGGCAATGTGTATTTAAGTGACTTGTACAAGGACTGCACCACTACCACTTCGTTATGGTGAGACTCCTGCTCACAGTTCACTATTTCATGTCCAATATTCAACTAACCTGTTCACCATTTCATGACCACAATATTCAAGCAACTTGGTACTGTGTTCCTTATTTCAAAGTTTCACATAACCTGTTCTGTTCACTATTTCATGTCCACAATATTCAAGCAACATGTTCTGTTCACTATTTCATGTCCACAATATTCAAGCAACATGTTCTGTTCACTATTTCATGTCCACAATATTAAAACAACCTGTTCTGTTCACTACCGGTATTTCATGTCCACAATATTCAAGCAACATGATCTGTTCACTAGTTCATGTCTACAATATTCAAGCAACATGAACTGTTCACTAGTTCATGTCCACAATATTCAAACAACATGTTCTGTTCACTATTTCATGTCCACAATATTCAAACAACCTGGTCTGTTCACTATTTCATGTCCACAATATTTAAGCAACCTGTACTGTGTTCACTATTTCAGGTATACAATATTTAAGAAACCTGTTCTGTGTTCACTATTTCAGGTATACAATATTTAAGCAACCTGTTCTGTGTTCACTATTTCAGGTATACACTATTTAAGCAACCTGTTCTGTGTTCACTATTTCAGGTACAAAACATACAATGACACGATTACTCTGGCAGACTGTATCCTTTTGAATGGTTTTACATTCATTTCAAAACCCAGAAATCTATACCGTATGTAGTTGTATGTCCACCCAGTTAATAAACTTTGATTTAACATACCAGCTGCTGAGCACCGCATATAGGCGACAGGAACTTGGTGTTATGTCCTACTCAGGATTTAAACTTGTGACACTTGAATCCATCAACTTTAGATCCAGCTTAAACTCATCATCCCTGGACCCGGCTTTAACTCTTGACCCATGAACTGACTTGAAATTGTCACCATCACTACTAGTTCACACTTTACTCATCACCCATAGATCCCGCGACCCATCGTGAACTCGCGACTCATGGTCCTGCTTGAACTAATCATCGCCAGATCATGTTTGAACTCGTCACCCATAGATCTCACTGCATGTGAAACTTTGCTGTACCCATAGATCCCACTGCACGTGAAACCATGCTGTACCCATAGATCCCACTGCACGTGAAACCATGCTGTACCCATAGATCCCACTGCACGTGAAACCTTGCTGTACCCATAGATCCCACTGCACGTGAAACCATGCTGTACCCATAGATCCCACTGCACGTGAAACCTTGCTGTACCCATAGATCCAACTGCACGTGAAACCTTGCTGTACCCAGAGATCCCACTGCATGTGAAACCATGCTGTACCCAGAGATCCCACTGCATGTGAAACCTTGCTGTACCCATAGATCCCACTGCACTGCTTTAACTTATTACCCTTAGATCCTGTTTGTATTCACTAGTACCCATATATCCTGTTTGTATTCACTAGTACCCATATATCCTGTTTGTATTCACTACCCATAGATCCTGTTTGTATTCACTACCCATATATCCTGTTTGTATTCACTACCCATATATCCTGTTTGTATTCACTACCCATATATCCTGTTTGTATTCACTAGTACCCATATATCCTGTTTGTATTCACTACCCATATATCCTGTTTGTATTCACTACCCATATATCCTGTTTGTATTCACTACCCATATATCCTGTTTGTATTCACTACCCATATATCCTGTTTGTATTCACTACCCATATATCCTGTTTGTATTCACTACCCATATATCCTGTTTGTATTCACTAGTACCCATATATCCTGTTTGTATTCACTACCCATATATCCTGTTTGTATTCACTAGTACCCATATATCCTGTTTGTATTCACTAGTCCCATATATCCTGTTTGTATTCACTACCCAT